>CM054057.1:127240342-127691906 GCA_028641055.1 Alopecurus myosuroides | reverse complement strand
CCAGATCAAGATCAAATGCGCGACAGGAAGTTACCAGTTCAACAAGATAAGGAGAAAATCAAAGACCCGGATAATTTCACAGTCTACGCAAGTTTGTGTTTTTTGTTTCAGGAGTTTAGCATAAACGAGGAAACCATGGTTTGGCGTTCATGTTAAACTAGGGACTAATGTTGGGGGAATAACAAAGAGGGTATCCAACGTTCCTGCCCATAAACCGGTTTAGGCAAAAGCCGGTTTACGGGAGAAAAGCCGGTTTACCCCTAATCCTACAAAACGAAGAGATCTGGCCTTAAGGCCCGGAAACCTGGACTTGGACTGGGGAGCATTCACGTCAAGTCTAGAGCCCAGTAAAGCTACAGATCAGACGAAGGGTTCCAGAACTGGTCGGAGGTAACCCGGAGTCTAGGATGAACCAACAAAGTTTGTTTTGCCGTTTCCTGGAAGGACTCCGAGGATGGGCGTGACCCGGATTCGCCTCTAACCCGGGAACTTGTCTGCTATATAAAGCGAATTCCTGGGACGTAGAAGACTAAGTTCTAGTTAATTAATAGCAATAGCTCTCGAGACATCGGAAGACGGAATCGAGACCTTGAATCGTTAATAGTAAAGAAGCGGGAGTAAGTTTTACCCTCCATAGAGGGCCAAACCTGGGTAAATTCGTTTTCCTCGTTCCCACCATAATCCTTTCGACACTTCGCTTAGAAGCAATTTCCTCACTATCCAGTTCTCTCACGAGGACACTTGCCGTGACAACATCACGACAGAACCTGTCTTCCTCTCTGCCTTCACCGTTCTTAAGTGCCTCCCATGTCCAGCCCACCTTCAGGTTCTCACGAAACTACTTCACTCAACTCTTACATATTGGGGGACAGTATCTCTCTATGTCCCTCCCCCTCTCGCGCGCTCTCTCTCTCCTTACGTAACCTAACAATGCACCTCTTACTCTGAAGCATTGAGTTGATCGGGTTCTTACAGTGAACCGGGTAATCAAGTCTTTGTTTGTCTGCATAAACTGAATGTTAGAATGTAATTGCAGAGTTACGAAAATAAGTTGGGACTCGTAGCACGAGTGAACTCCGAGTGGTCAACATTGTCCACACCTGAAATCCATAGAACCTACACTGAATCAAAGTTTGGCGACGCAGGGACTTTCTTCCGTCTCTCTCTCTAAGAGAAATATGTAGCCAGCCACTATCAAGAGTCTCTTCAGGGTGACCGGGCCCTCCCATGCCCACACCGACGGCCCTGATGTGTAGTAGTATTAGCAAGTCTTGGCGTGATGCTAGTAGTTGGCAACCTGCCGGGAGGATGGGGCCGGATCTCCTCGGTCAGAACTGGCTCGACCTGGTGGTTGTTGTAACATCCCAAGTATGAAAACTCCCCTTAGAATGATTGATTTCTTGTTTATTAAAGTATTGCATCATGTCATCATGTTGTTTGTATTTGTTTCTTATTTGTTGCATTTGTTTTCCACTGTTTTCACAACTCAAATTCAAACCTTACTCAAACAATGTTTTCATACTTGTTCTGTTACAACTTTTGGAATAAAAATAACAAATTAAAACAACCAAATTGTTCCATTTTATTCCATGTTGATCACTTATTAAATTGTTGGTTTTAATCAAACCATTAATTCAATCAATTAATTAAATCATCTTCAATTTCAAATCAAATGCATCAAACAGAACACTTTTGAACTTATAAACTTTAACAAGCCAATCAACTAATTTTTAATCAAATTAATCATAGGGTTACCCCATTAACATCCTTGTTTTCCATGTTAATCAATTAATTTTAAATTGTTTCCAAATTCAAAGCATCTTCAAACAGCACCCAAAATTCCAACTCATGAAAACTAACAAATCATTCTAATAATCTAATCCAATTAGTAGTAGGGTTCACCCTATCAAACTTGTTATTTTCTAATATTAATCAACTATTTGCAAATTATTCAAATTCAAACCATTTTGGCAAAACAGCAACTAAATTGGAATTTCCAAAAACTTAAGTGGTAAGTTGATATATATTGAACTAACAAACTCACCTGTTTTTTTCCCACAATTTTATAAACTCTAAAACCTATCTAACTCTTCCCTTTTCTAGTTGCTACAAAAAAAAACAAAAAAAAAATAACAAAAAGGAGAGAGAGGAGCAGCAGCCAGCCCAATTTTTCCCCCTAGTAGCCCACTATCTTTTCTCCAGGCCCTTTTTCCTTTCTGGCCCACTCACTCCATCGCTGTCATCTTCCTCACGTCACCTGTACGAACCCCTCCACCACCAGACGATCTCCTCCACCCCCCTGGATGTGCAGCCGTACCATGCCTTCCCCTCCTTACATCTCCTCCTCCCCCTCTCCCAACCTCAAACCCTAGCTAGCCCTTCTCCTCCATAGCCGCCACCCTCTCTCCCTCCTCATCCAACTCCTTATGTTCTTCTGAACATTGACCGAACACCACCATGGCCGCCACCTCCTCACCTCATCGCCGGTCACCCTTTCACCTCGAGGAGTAGTGGGTGGCGGGAATGGAAACGTTGATGTCCCCTGATGCTCACCGTCCACTCGCCTCACGCCGGGAGAGCTCGTAGTGGCCGCGCCGGGCCGGAGAAGCCCGCCGTTTCTCTGCTCCGTCGTCTGAACATCTACCACGAACAGCGAGGTGAGCTCGCCTCCGCTCCGCCCTTCCCCTCGATCGCCTCCTCCATCTCCCTAGGCCGCACCCCACACCACCCCAGTCGGCGCCCCCTAGTTCCCTCCGGCGAGCAGCCGCTGCTGCCCTCGCTGCCATGTCGATCTGATGTACCTGTTCGGTTGCAGGTTCAGTTTCAGCTAGAATACCCGAGACCAACACCTCATACCCCCTGTTTTCCCCTTTCCATCACAAACCTCAGAGCACCCCACTGGTTAACCCACTGCGCGCCAGTCAAGAGGTGGGGGGATCGAATCCCACCTCCCACCAATAAAACCAACTTTTATTTTTTGCAAGGTTTTGGTACTGGAACTTTCTGGTTTTCACCAATAGACCCCTGGTACTTAAAATCTAGCCCCTGGAAAATATTTTCTAAGTCCCTAGTGCAGTAAAAATGGCAGATTTGCACCCAATTTTGGAAATTGCATAAATAAATCATCCTAACTCCAAATTCAACATTTTTAATATGTTTTCTGTACCAAATTAAATACTCTACCCAAATATAAAATTTGTTTACTGTTTTGAATATTTTAAATTGGTGCAAAATTTGAAAACTTGTCAAATTCACTTAAATTTGCAAAATTCATAACTTGCTCATAAAAATTCCAAATTTCACAAACCAAATATGTTTTCCAATCAATTTTTCATGTACTTTCCAAATATAAATTTTGTTTGCTGTTTTGAATAATTTAAATTGCTGAAAAAAACTGTTTCTTGATTATTGCATTTAAAATTGCCAAAATAATAACTTGCTCATTTTAAATCCAATTTCCACAAATGAAATATGTTTCCCATGCAAAATTAAACCATATTTCCAAATATAAATTTTGTTTCATGTTTTGAATAATTAAAATTGGTTAAATGATTTAAACCTTGTTTAAATTATTTAATATTGCTAAATTCATAACTTGATCAAAACAAATTCTTTTGGGACATATAAAATATGTTTTCAAACCATAAAAGCATAAAATTTTCAAATATGAATCTCACTTAATGTTTTGAACAAATAAAAATTCAAATAAGTTCATGTTTGAATTAAATTCATTTAATTCTTGCTTAAACTTGTTTAATTCATAAATAATTTATTTGAAATCCTTTTTCAACAAGTGAAACATGTAATCCAACCAAAATTGTGTGTTCTTATCAAATATGAACTTTGTTGTCTATTTTGAACAACTTAAAGTGGTGAAAACAACAAATACTTGTGTGACATGTTTTAAGTAACCAAACTTTCCAAACTTAATCAATGATTTCCAAAACTTGTTCCAATCCTTTTTCACTTGCATCTACCATTGTTATTTGTGGTTATTTTGTTGTTATCATCATGCATGCATCATGCTAACAACTCTCACATAATAATTAATTGTAAATCATTTGTTTCCACTTATTTCAATGGATCTTTTCCATATGCAATCTAATTGCATATGGGTCCAATTAAATTGTGTTATCTTGTCAAGTAGTTTATTTTGATGCATCTATTAACATGACATGCATCATCCCATGTTTGTGCACCTATGCCATGATATTGATTGTTTATCTTTCTGCATTGTTTGTTTGCTTCTTCTCGGATAAACGACGACGTTGAGACCGACGATACTTACGATATCCCTTCTAAGGATTTAGCTCAGTACCAGGCTACTGGGTTTTGCAGGCAAGTTATCACTCACATGAACCACTGTGTTCCTTTCAACATTGGTTACCGATACTTTCCGTTGTTCTTTTCTGCTAGCCTTAGTAGTAGTTGTTCTGTTACGAACCTATCACATGAATCCCTTAAAACCTGATATTGCCTCATCTCCCTTCCTACAACCCATTGTTTGAGCCAGTGTCTTACTAGCATGCTTAGGTTGTTTTGCTCGAGTCTGTTACCCGTTACTTTCTGTTACTACTTCATTATGTTCTGGGGGCTCGTTGTTTAATCAATCAATCATGCTAATGTTACTATTAATAATAAATTTGATGATAAGGCACCGGCAGGAGGCCCTGTGTGGTTTTGAGGCCTGCTAGTGTCGACCCTAATAGGAAAAGGGTCTTGTCTACTGATCCATGATGAGCGCACTACCCGCATGTGGGAAGCGAGTATGGGCGCCCCCCTCAACTTGACCTGATTCGCATCTCGTCCAAATCGCCTCATTTAGTTCGTGTTTTCCATTTGCCGCATGCATGTTTTTGCGAGCCCAGGCCAGGGTGGAACTTTCGTAGTCGGCATATAGGGGGACACGTTCTTAGAGTGCTATGAGGGTCCATTTTCTTCTGGGCCCGATTAGCCGTGCGCCCAAGGTGCTTTGGGCTTGATGCGAAGAATGGTTGGTTGTGTAGAGTACCCCGCTTGGTGGAAGTGCATTTCCATCTGGCGGGTTATTCTTGCGTGTACGGCCAAATTGGTGCAACCCTGCAGGGATAATCTTCTCGAGAAGCCGTGTTTTCCGCGGTTATGGATTACTTGGTGAAAGTACTGGCTAACAAGTACTTAGGACAACTTAAACCTAATGATTAACAACTTTACACCCAATGATTAATAACTTGACTAGTAATAGGCTTATTGACACAATAATTTGAACCTTCATTATTTCAACTGTGTGAGTTATCCTCGGATTGCTTCTTTGGATAAGGGGCGAGATCCAGGATGGGTTTGTTTGAAGTTATCTTCCAGTTGGTTACAATACTCGATGTTATCTCCTTTCTGTTAGCCGGAAGTGGTAGCATCTCTGTAGTTGGTTAGTGCAGCCAGTTGCAGCACCTTTTATATCCCCTCTCTTCCGTTGAACCCAAGGCATCTGTGCTTGGTGTTGACGGGTTACACTTTGGTGAACTGTGAGTCTTGCTTGCCAGTACGTTGTTGTACTGACCCCTTTGGGGCTGTGGTTTACGCAGACGACGTTTCCGAGGATCTTCATGGTGGCTACTACGTGGAGTATGACGAGGCTGCTGACGAGTAGATAGCGGACCCGGGCAGGATCCGAGACTTCGTGGATGGGCTCCGTCTGTTTGTTTCCGGCCTCTTAGGCCTATTTGGTTCCTGTCTGTACCCAGACATGTTGAATGCTTCCGCTGTATTGTACTGATATATTGTTGGGGCATGTGCCCTCTGAATGACTGTATTTGCTATCTCTGCTCTAATGAGAGCCAATTGCAACTTATTTCAATCTTTTGTGTCGTAGAGATCTGTTGTGATATCAGTTGTTAAACGCCGTTGACGTACCATGTGTGTATGGTTTGAAGTACGTCGACGGAAGTGCCTTTGATCTCTAGTGGATAGTTTACATCGACGATGGAATAGCAGGGCTTGTGTTGTCGCGCATAAGCGCAGGCCTACCAGGAAGCTGGGACGTGGGAGCAGTTATGCCCCATAATCCAAGCATCTGCTATCCAGTTCGTACGGTGAGTATCCCCTAGAAATCAGGGTGCGACAAATGGTATCAGAGCCTGTCTGCCTGTAGGATCCCTTTTTACTGGTCGCAGTTGAGTCTAGAAACTATTTTGTAGCTATATAGGAAAAATGAAACGTGAGAGTAGGAATTTTGTTCTTTTTCTTCTTTTCCCCACCCTCCCTCCCTTTTCTGGTAAGGAAGTGCAACGTTGATTTCTCCCTTCTCATCTAAACTTTCAAGTTAGGATTTCACGTATTCTGGTTTCTCTAGGATGGTTATATCTACTAGACCATAGGAATGGAGGTGGTTGTGACATGATTTTTCATGTTGCCTACTCACGATTGAGAACGGAGGCATGTAAGCCCCGGAAGCAAATCCTCTATTCCTTAAGCAGTAGATATTGATCCTCTAGAAGCCCGGATGGGTTTTCCATAGTACCTCAGGAGTTTTGTTCTCGTTTTCCCCGATGTTGATATTCTGTTCTTCTCAACATCCTTTTCGTCCGTTGAAATCTTGTTGTTGTTTTCCATTTCAGTTCTTCTACCGGCGTCTAATCAAAGTTTCCCCGTTCATCTCCTAAACTCTATTCCAGCTAAAGTGTTATTTGATACCGGAGCATCACATTCCCTTGTGTCAACAATCTTTTCCACAACATAAAACCCAATTCTGGTTCCACCAAGCAATCAAAACTCTGTTCACTCCCCGGGATCTCAAATGTTGACTTCTAAGATAAGTAAGAACAATCCAATTCTAATGAGAGGCCACATATTCCTCGTTACTCTCATGTTGCTGATTCTGACATTGATGTCATCCTTGGTGTTCCATTGATGTCAATAACTCTGTTCCACCCTTATTACAGATAGTCTATTCTCCAAATGAATCAAATTCTGTTCAATTATACACCTTCCATACAAAACATCTCCCTTTACTTCAAAGTATTGCATCATGTCATCATGTTGTTTGCATTTGTTTCTTATTTGTTGCATTTGTTTTCCACTGTTTTCACAACTCAAATTCAAACCTTACTCAAACAATGTTTTCATACTTGTTCTGTTACAACTTTTGGAATAAAAATAACAAATTAAAACAACCAAATTGTTCCATTTTATTCCATGTTGATCACTTATTAAATTGTTGGTTTTAATCAAACCATTAATTCAATCAATTAATTAAATCATCTTCAATTTCAAATCAAATGCATCAAACAGAACACTTTTGAACTTATAAACTTTAACAAGCCAATCAACTAATTTTTAATCAAATTAATCATAGGGTTACCCCATTAACATCCTTGTTTTCCATGTTAATCAATTAATTTTAAATTGTTTCCAAATTCAAAGCATCTTCAAACAGCACCCAAAATTCCAACTCATGAAAACTAACAAACCATTCTAATAATCTAATCCAATTAGTAGTAGGGTTCACCCTATCAAACTTGTTATTTTCTAATATTAATCAACTATTTGCAAATTATTCAAATTCAAACCATTTTGGCAAAACAGCAACTAAATTGGAATTTCCAAAAACTTAAGTGGTAAGTTGATATATATTGAACTAACAAACTCACCTGTTTTTTTCCCACAATTTTATAAACTCTAAAACCTATCTAACTCTTCCCTTTTCTAGTTGCTACAAAAAAAAAATAACAAAAAGGAGAGAGAGGAGCAGCAGCCAGCCCAATTTTTCCCCTAGTAGCCCACTATCTTTTCTCCAGGCCCTTTTTCCTTTCTGGCCCACTCACTCCATCGCTGTCATCTTCCTCACGTCACCTGTACGAACCCCTCCACCACCAGACGATCTCCTCCACCCCCCTGGATGTGCAGCCGTACCATGCCTTCCCCTCCTTATATCTCCTCCTCCCCCTCTCCCAACCTCAAACCCTAGCTAGCCCTTCTCCTCCATAGCCGCCACCCTCTCTCCCTCCTCATCCAACTCCTTCTGTTCTTCTGAACATTGACCGAACACCACCATGGCCGCCACCTCCTCACCTCATCGCCGGTCACCCTTTCACCTCGAGGAGTAGTGGGTGGCGGGAATGGAAACGTTGATGTCCCCTGATGCTCACCGTCCACTCGCCTCACGGCGGGAGAGCTCGTAGTGGCCGCGCCGGGCCGGAGAAGCCCGCCGTTTCTCTGCTCCGTCGTCTGAACATCTACCACGAACAGCGAGGTGAGCTCGCCTCCGCTCCGCCCTTCCCCTCGATCGCCTCCTCCATCTCCCTAGGCCGCACCCCACACCACCCCAGCCGGCGCCCCCTAGTTCCCTCCGGCGAGCAGCCGCTGCTGCCCTCGCTGCCATGTCGATCTGCTGTACCTGTTCGGTTGCAGGTTCAGTTTCAGCTAGAATACCCGAGACCAACACCTCATACCCCCTGTTTTCCCCTTTCCATCACAAACCTCAGAGCACCCCACTGGTTAACCCACTGCGCGCCAGTCAAGAGGTGGGGGGATCGAATCCCACCTCCCACCAATAAAACCAACTTTTATTTTTTGCAAGGTTTTGGTACTGGAACTTTCTGGTTTTCACCAATAGACCCCTGGTACTTAAAATCTAGCCCCTGGAAAATATTTTCTAAGTCCCTAGTGCAGTAAAAATGGCAGATTTGCACCCAATTTTGGAAATTGCATAAATAAATCATCCTAACTCCAAATTCAACATTTTTAATATGTTTTCTGTACCAAATTAAATACTCTACCCAAATATAAAATTTGTTTACTGTTTTGAATATTTTAAATTGGTGCAAAATTTGAAAACTTGTCAAATTCACTTAAATTTGCAAAATTCATAACTTGCTCATAAAAATTCCAAATTTCACAAACCAAATATGTTTTCCAATCAATTTTTCATGTACTTTCCAAATATAAATTTTGTTTGCTGTTTTGAATAATTTAAATTGCTGAAAACAACTGTTTCTTGATTATTGCAATTAAAATTGCCAAAATAATAACTTGCTCATTTTAAATCCAATTTCCACAAATGAAATATGTTTCCCATGCAAAATTAAACCATCTTTCCAAATATAAATTTTGTTTCATTTTTTGAATAATTAAAATTGGTTAAATGATTTAAACCTTGTTTAAATCATTTAATATTGCTAAATTCATAACTTGATCAAAACAAATTCTTTTGGGACATATAAAATATGTTTTCAAACCATAAAAGCATAAACTTTTCAAATATGAATCTCACTTAATGTTTTGAACAAATAAAAATTCAAATACGTTCATGTTTGAATTAAATTCATTTAATTCTTACTTAAACTTGTTTAATTCATAAATAATTTATTTGAAATCCTTTTTCAACAAGTGAAACATGTAATCCAACCAAAATTGTGTGTTCTTATCAAATATGAACTTTGTTGTCTATTTTGAACAACTTAAAGTGGTGAAAACAACAAATACTTGTGTGACATGTTTTAAGTAACCAAACTTTCCAAACTTAATCAATGATTTCCAAAACTTGTTCCAATCCTTTTTCACTTGCATCTACCATTGTTATTTGTGGTTATTTTGTTGTTATCATCATGCATGCATCATGCTAACAACTCTCACATAATAATTAATTGTAAATCATTTGTTTCCACTTATTTCAATGGATCTTTTCCATATGCAATCTAATTGCATATGGGTCCAATTAAATTGTGTTATCTTGTCAAGTAGTTTATTTTGATGCATCTATTAACATGACATGCATCATACCATGTTTGTGCACCTATGCCATGATATTGATTGTTTATCTTTCTGCATTGTTTGTTTGCTTCTTCTCGGATAAACGACGACGTTGAGACCGACGATACTTACGACATCCCTTCTAAGGATTTAGCTCAGTACCAGGCTACTGGGTTTTGCAGGCAAGTTATCACTCACATGAACCACTGTGTTCCTTTCAACATTGGTTACCGATACTTTCCGTTGTTCTTTTCTGCTAGCCTTAGTAGTAGTTGTTCTGTTACGAACCTATCACATGAATCCCTTAAACCTGATATTGCCTCATCTCCCTTCCTACAACCCATTGTTTGAGCCAGTGTCTTACTAGCATGCTTAGGTTGTTTTGCTCGAGTCTGTTACCCGTTACTTTCTGTTACTACTTCATTATGTTCTGGGGGCTCGATGTTTAATCAATCAATCATGCTAATGTTACTATTAATAATAAATTTGATGATAAGGCACCGGCAGGAGGCCCTGTGTGGTTTTGAGGCCTGCTAGTGTCGACCCTAATAGGAAAAGGGTCTTGTCTACTGATCCATGATGAGCGCACTACCCGCATGTGGGAAGCGAGTATGGGCGCCCCCCTCAACTTGACCTGATTCGCATCTCGTCCAAATCGCCTCATTTAGTTCGTGTTTTCCATTTGCCGCATGCATGTTTTTGCGAGCCCAGGCCAGGGTGGAACTTTCGTAGTCGGCATATAGGGGGACACGTTCTTAGAGTGCTATGAGGGTCCATTTTCTTCTGGGCCCGATTAGCCGTGCGCCCAAGGTGCTTTGGGCTTGATGCGAAGAATGGTTGGTTGTGTAGAGTACCCCGCTTGGTGGAAGTGCATTCCATCTGGCGGGTTATTCTTGCGTGTACGGCCAAATTGGTGCAACCCTGCAGGGATAATCTTCTCGAGAAGCCGTGTTTTCCGCGGTTATGGATTACTTGGTGAAAGTACTGGCTAACAAGTACTCAGGACAACTTAAACCTAATGATTAACAACTTTACACCCAATGATTAATAACTTGACTAGTAATAGGCTTATTGACACAATAATTTGAACCATCATTATTTCAACTGTGTGAGTTATCCTCGGATTGCTTCTTTGGATAAGGGGCGAGATCCAGGATGGGTTTGTTTGAAGTTATCTTCCAGTTGGTTACAATCCTCGATCTTATCTCCTTTCTGTTAGCCGGAAGTGGTAGAATCTCTGTAGTTGGTTAGTGCAGCCAGTTGCAGCATCTTTTATATCCCCTCTCTTCCGTTGAACCCAAGGCATCTGTGCTTGGTGTTGACGGGTTACACTTTGGTGAACTGTGAGTCTTGCTTGCCAGTACGTTGTTGTACTGACCCCTTTGGGGCTGTGGTTTACGCAGACGACGTTTCCGAGGATCTTCATGGTGGCTACTACGTGGAGTATGACGAGACTGCTGACGAGTAGATAGCGGACCCGGGCAGGATCCGAGACTTCGTGGATGGGCTCCGTCTGTTTGTTTCCGGCCTCTTAGGCCTATTTGGTTCTTGTCTGTACTCAGACATGTTGAATGCTTCCGCTGTATTGTAATGATGTATTGTTGGGGCATGTGCCCTCTGAATGATTGTATTTGCTATCTCTGCTCTAATGAGAGCCATTTGCAAGCTTATTTCAATCTTTTGTGTCGTAGAGATCTGTTGTGATATCAGTTGTTAAACGCCGTTGACGTACCATGTGTGTATGGTTTGAAGTACGTCGACGGAAGTGCCTTTGATCTCTAGTGGATAGTTTACATCGACGATGGAATAGCAGGGCTTGTGTTGTCGCGCATAAGCGCAGGCCTACCAGGAAGCTGGGACGTGGGAGCAGTTATGCCCCATAATCCAAGCATCTGCTATCCAGTTCGTACGGTGAGTATCCCCTAGAAATCAGGGTGCGACAAATGGTATCAGAGCCTGTCTGCCTGTAGGATCCCTTTTTACTGGTCGCAGTTGAGTCTAGAAACTATTTTGTAGCTATATAGGAAAAATGAAACGTGAGAGTAGGAATTCTGTTCTTTTTCTTCTTTCCCCACCCACCCTCCCTTTTCTGGTAAGGAAGTGCAACGTTGTTTTCCCTTCTCATCTAAACTTTCAAGTTAGGATTTCACGTATTCTGGTTTCTCTAGGATGGTTATATCTACTAGACCATAGGAATGGAGGTGGTTGTGACATGATTTATCATGTTGCCTACTCATGATTGAGAACGGAGGCATGTAAGCCCCGGAAGCAGATCCTCTATTCCTTAAGCAGTAGATATTGATCCTTTAGAAGCCCGGATGGGTTTTTCCGTAGTACCTCAGGAGTTTTGTTCTCGTTTTCCCCGATGTTGATATCCTGTTCTTCTCAACATCCTTTTCGTCCGTTGAAATCTTGTTGTTGTTTTCCATTTCAGATCTTCTACCGGCGTCTAATCAAAACTTCCTCGTAAACTCTTGTCCAACTAAAGTGTTATTTCATACCGGAGAATCACATTCCTTGTGTCAACAATCTTTTCCACAACATACAACCCAATTCTGGTTCCACTAAGCAATCAAAACCCTGTTCACTCCCCGGGATCTCAAATGTTGACTTCCAACATAAGTAAGAACAATCCAATTCTAATGGGAGACCAAATATTCCTCGTTACTCTCATGTTGATGATTCTGACATTGATGATTATTCTTGGTGTTGCATTGATGTCAATAACTCTGTTCCACCATTCTAGCCAGATAATCTATTCTCCAAATGAATCAAATTCCATTCAGCTATACACCCTTGGTGCAAAACCTCTCCTTTTACTTGAAGATGTTCCGGTGGTTTGCAAATTCCCTGACGTCTATCCAATGTGCACGATGTGTTTCACGTGTCAAAGCTCAAGAAGATCTTCCCAAGAAGTTTCCGGACCTTTTCTTTTCTCAGTAGGAATCTCGGGGCGCGATTCCTTCAAGGGGGGGCGTTTTGTAACATCCCAAGTATGAAAACTCCCATTTAGAATGATTGATTTCTTGTTTATTAAAGTTTTGCATCATGTCATCATATTGTTGCATTTGTTCCTTTTGTTTTGCATCTGTTATTCTTTGTTTTCATAAGAAAAATCAAACAATTTCAACTGCTTTGTTTTCATACTTGTTCTGTTACAACCTTTGGAATAAAAAATAACCAGTGAAAACAACCAAATTGTTCCATTTTATTCCATGTTGATCACTCATTAAATTGTTGGTTTTAATCAAACAATTAATTCAATCAATTAATTCAAATCACTTTCAAATTCAAATCAACTGCATCAAACAAAACCACTTTTGAAGTTATAAACTTTAACAAGCCAATCAACTAAGTTTTACTCAAATTAAGCATAGGGTTACCCCATTGAAATCCTTGTTTTCCATGTTAATCAATTACATTTAAATTGTTTCCAAATTCAAAGCATCTTCAAACAGCACCCAAAATTCCAACTCATGAAAACTAACAAACCATTCTAATAATCTAATCCAATTAATAGTAGGGTTCACCCTATCAAACTTGTTATTTTCTAATATTAATCAACTATTTGCAAATTATTCAAATTCAAACCATTTTGGCAAAACAGCAACTAAATTGGAATTTCCAAAAACTTAAGTGGTAAGTTGATATATATTGAACTAACAAACTCACCTGTTTTTTTCCCACAATTTTATAAACTCTAAAACCTATCTAACTCTTCCCTTTTCTAGTTGCTACAAAAAAAAAGAAACAAAAAAAATAACAAAAAGGAGAGAGAGGAGCAGCAGCCAGCCCAATTTTCCCCCTAGTAGCCCACTATCTTTTCTCCAGGCCCTTTTTCCTTTCTGGCCCACTCACTCCATCGCTGTCATCTTCCTCACGTCACCTGTACGAACCCCTCCACCACCAGACGATCTCCTCCACCCCCCTGGATGTGCAGCCGTACCATGCCTTCCCCCTCCTTATATCTCCTCCTCCCCCTCTCCCAACCTCAAACCCTAGCTAGCCCTTCTCCTCCATAGCCGCCACCCTCTCTCCCTCCTCATCCAACTCCTTCTGTTCTTCTGAACATTGACCGAACACCACCATGGCCGCCACCTCCTCACCTCATCGCCGGTCACCCTTTCACCTCGAGGAGTAGTGGGTGGCGGGAATGGAAACGTTGATGTCCCCTGATGCTCACCGTCCACTCGCCTCACGCCGGGAGAGCTCGTAGTGGCCGCGCCGGGCCGGAGAAGCCCGCCGTTTCTCTGCTCCGTCGTCTGAACATCTACCACGAACAGCGAGGTGAGCTCGCCTCCGCTCCGCCCTTCCCCTCGATCGCCTCCTCCATCTCCCTAGGCCGCACCCCACACCACCCCAGCCGGCGCCCCCTAGTTCCCTCCGGCGAGCAGCCGCTGCTGCCCTCGCTGCCATGTCGATCTGCTGTACCTGTTCGGTTGCAGGTTCAGTTTCAGCTAGAATACCCGAGACCAACACCTCATACCCCCTGTTTTCCCCTTTCCATCACAAACCTCAGAGCACCCCACTGGTTAACCCACTGCGCGCCAGTCAAGAGGTGGGGGGATCGAATCCCACCTCCCACCAATAAAACAAACTTTTATTTTTTTGCAAGGTTTTGGTACTGGAACTTTCTGGTTTTCACCAATAGACCCCTGGTACTTAAAATCTAGCCCCTGGAAAATATTTTCTAAGTCCCTAGTGCAGTAAAAATGGCAGATTTGCACCCAATTTTGGAAATTGCATAAATAAATCATCCTAACTCCAAATTCAACATTTTTAATATGTTTTCTGTACCAAATAAAATACTCTACCCAAATATAAAATTTGTTTACTGTTTTGAATATTTTAAATTGGTGCAAAATTTGAAAACTTGTCAAATTCACTTAAATTTGCAAAATTCATAACTTGCTCATAAAAATTCCAAATTTCACAAACCAAATATGTTTTCCAATCAATTTTTCATGTACTTTCCAAATATAAATTTTGTTTGCTGTTTTGAATAATTTAAATTGCTGAAAACAACTGTTTCTTGATTATTGCATTTAAAATTGCCAAAATAATAACTTGCTCATTTTAAATCCAATTTCCACAAATGAAATATGTTTTCCATGCAAAATTAAACCATCTTTCCAAATATAAATTTTGTTTCATGTTTTGAATAATTAAAATTGGTTAAATGATTTAAACCTTGTTTAAATCATTTAATATTGCTAAATTCATAACTTGATCAAAACAAATTCTTTTGGGACATATAAAATATGTTTTCAAACCATAAAAGCATAAACTTTTCAAATATGAATCTCACTTAATGTTTTGAACAAATAAAAATTCAAATAAGTTCATGTTTGAATTAAATTCATTTAATTCTTGCTTAAACTTGTTTAATTCATAAATAATTTATTTGAAATCCTTTTTCAACAAGTGAAACATGTAATCCAACCAAAATTGTGTGTTCTTATCAAATATGAACTTTGTTGTCTATTTTGAACAACTTAAAGTGGTGAAAACAACAAATACTTGTGTGACATGTTTTAAGTAACCAAACTTTCCAAACTTAATCAATGATTTCCAAAACTTGTTCCAATCCTTTTTCACTTGCATCTACCATTGTTATTTGTGGTTATTTTGTTGTTATCATCATGCATGCATCATGCTAACAACTCTCACATAATAATTAATTGTAAATCATTTGTTTCCACTTATTTCAATGGATCTTTTCCATATGCAATCTAATTGCATATGGGTCCAATTAAATTGTGTTATCTTGTCAAGTAGTTTATTTTGATGCATCTATTAACATGACATGCATCATACCATGTTTGTGCACCTATGCCATGATATTGATTGTTTATCTTTCTGCATTGTTTGTTTGCTTCTTCTCGGATAAACGACGACGTTGAGACCGACGATACTTACGACATCCCTTCTAAGGATTTAGCTCAGTACCAGGCTACTGGGTTTTGCAGGCAAGTTATCACTCACATGAACCACTGTGTTCCTTTCAATATTGGTTACCGATACTTTCCGTTGTTCTTTTCTGCTAGCCTTAGTAGTAGTTGTTCTGTTACGAACCTATCACATGAATCCCTTAAACCTGATATTGCCTCATCTCCCTTCCTACAACCCATTGTTTGAGCCAGTGTCTTACTAGCATGCTTAGGTTGTTTTGCTCGAGTCTGTTACCCGTTACTTTCTGTTACTATATTCTATTATGTTCTGGGGGCTCGATGTTTAATCAATCAATCATGCTAATGTTACTATTAATAATAAATTTGATGATAAGGCACCGGCAGGAGGCCCATGAGAGGTTTTGAGCCTGCTAGTGTCGACCCTAATAGGAAAAGGGTCTTGTCTACTGATCCATGATGAGCGCACTAACCGCATGTGGGAAGCGAGTATGGGCGCCCCCCTCAACTTGACCTGATTCGCATCTCGTCCAAATCGCCTCATTTAGTTCGTGTTTTCCATTTGCCGCATGCATGTTTTTGCGAGCCCAGGCCAGGGTGGAACTTTCGTAGTCGGCATATAGGGGGACACGTTCTTAGAGTGCTATGAGGGTCCATTTTCTTCTGGGCTCGATTAGCCGTGCGCCCAAGGTGCTTTGGGCTTGATGCGAAGAATGGTTGGTTGTGTAGAGTACCCCGCTTGGTGGAAGTGCATTTCCATCTGGCGGGTTATTCTTGCGTGTACGGCCAAATTGGTGCAACCCTGCAGGGATAATCTTCTCGAGAAGCCGTGTTTTCCGCGGTTATGGATTACTTGGTGAAAGTACTGGCTAACAAGTACTCAGGACAACTTAAACATAATGATCAAACATGTTACACCCAATGAT
The DNA here is from genome assembly GCA_028641055.1 of Alopecurus myosuroides. NCBI lineage: Eukaryota > Viridiplantae > Streptophyta > Magnoliopsida > Poales > Poaceae > Alopecurus > Alopecurus myosuroides. Next base: position 127,675,345 of record CM054057.1, on the reverse strand, counting down.
TAATAACTTGACTAGTAATAGGCTTATTGACACAATAATTTGAACCATCATTATTTCAACTGTGTGAGTTATCCTCGGATTGCTTCTTTGGATAAGGGGCGAGATCCAGGATGGGTTTGTTTGAAGTTATCTTCCAGTTGGTTACAATCCTCGATCTTATCTCCTTTCTGTTAGCCGGAAGTGGTAGAATCTCTGTAGTTGTTTAGAGCAGCCAGTTGCAGCATCTTTTATATCCCCTCTCTTCCGTTGAACCCAAGGCATCTGTGCTTGGTGTTGACGGGTTACACTTTGGTGAACTGTGAGTCTTGCTTGCCAGTACGTTGTTGTACTGACCCCTTTGGGGCTGTGGTTTACGCAGACGACGTTTCCGAGGATCTTCATGGTGGCTACTACGTGGAGTATGACGAGGCTGCTGACGAGTAGATAGCGGACCCGGGCAGGATCCGAGACTTCGTGGATGGGCTCCGTCTGTTTGTTTCCGGCCTCTTAGGCCTATTTGGTTCCTGTCTGTACCCAGACATGTTGAATGCTTCCGCTGTATTGTACTGATGTATTGTTGGGGCATGTGCCCTCTGAATGACTGTATTTGCTATCTCTGCTCTAATGAGAGCCAATTGCAACTTATTTCAACCTTTTGTGTCGTAGAGATCTGTTGTGATATCAGTTGTTAAACGCCGTTGACGTACCATGTGTGTATGGTTTGAAGTACGTCGACGGAAGTGCCTTTGATCTCTAGTGGATAGTTTACATCGACGATGGAATAGCAGGGCTTGTGTTGTCGCGCATAAGCGCAGGCCTACCAGGAAGCTGGGACGTGGGAGCAGTTATGCCCCATAATCCAAGCATCTGCTATCCAGTTCGTACGGTGAGTATCCCCTAGAAATCAGGGTGCGACAGTTGTCTTTCTCGATGTGGAGCTCATAGGGATGGATCCGTAGACGGTAGGGCTCCTTTGTTTAACAAGGAGAGGCCCCGTAAATAAGGCCGGTTTGCGAGGTCGGGCTTGAAGGCGGATGAGGCCGTGGCTTCTTCTCTGGTGCGCCATGGAGGCGACAACGAGCAGAAGTAGGCGGAGCTGATGCTGTAGTAAGGTGAACACTATCGGTGGTACGAGATCTAGCGACCGACTGTAAGGACCAGCCTGTGGTCACATCTGAAGTTGACTTTGTCCGATTCTTCTTCAACCTCCATGTGGAGGCCCTTCTACGAGCTCACGGCCGCGTCTCCCTCCCCTTCGATGCCAAGTGGTTTCGTCCCCGACATCATTGTGGATGGCTGCAATTTGTGCTTTGAGTTTCTCCGGTAAGTGCAGAGGACCACATTACAGAGCACAAAGACTAGAATAGGAATTGGTATTCCCTTCTCTGAATTCAAAAGCCCACCCAGACTTGGTTAGTGAAGGTGGAAAAAAATGAAGTGAGGCTACTGTAGTCGCAAGCCTCTCAGCACCTCTATCAATGGATGATTCAACGTTGCAAGAGTTATGTTTTAGCTTCCCTTCATAACTTCCCTCTAGTCCATACAAGGCCAAAAGTGGATCACCTCTTACTTAGTGCCAGTTCTTTAAAATCTGGGCTTTCCCCCTTCTTTCACTTCCCACCCCTCATATCGGGCCGTTTTCCTCTTTATATTTGTGTCATCTTTGTAAAAGTTAGGAACTATGATGTATTTTCTCGTTTTTCTGGGGTCCCTGATGTAATCTATTCAGCTAGTAGTGCCTGAGGAATATCTAATTTTTGACAAATTTAGAGCATCCACAACACCCAAATGCTAATGAACATGCTTGTGCAGCAGTTCCTCTATGTATGTAAGCATCGGCGGTACTACATGATTTTATCCCTAGTTCTCTAGATAAGCGTCCCATTGTGGATACTCTTAGGCCCCGCTTGGCAAGCCGATCGATATTGACGGCTTAAAAAAAATCAACCAGACCGTTTCCTAGTGCACAAGCGAAACCTCCTTAAAAGAAAATGGACCTACCCACCTCCGTGACGATTACATGCAGAAAAGGGCCGAAACTGACCCGCGTCAGTAAAGTAGCTTTACTGGGTTGTGGAGTAAAATTTCTCGGATCCGTGAAATACCCTCGTAATTGGGCTACAATCCAGCAAACCAAGCGGGCCCTTCACTACGGGAAAACTGGACTTTACCGTGTGTGCAAAATACACGGCAAAAGAGATGCGGAACACGGCAAACAGTTTGCCGTATAAACATACACGGCGAAGCCCAAACGGCAACTAAAGGGACGACAAAGGTTCTTTGTCGTGTATTTTCTGCGCACACACGGCACAGTAAAGGACTTGACATTGGAGGGGTGTTACCGGCACCGATTCTTTACCGTGTAGCGCGAGAAGACACACGACAATGTTTATGTTCTTTGCCGTGTGTATTTAGAAAATACACGGCAAAGTCTATATTCTTTGCCATGTGTATTCTTGACATATACAAAACAAAGAACATAGACTTTGTCGTGTATTTTCTAAATATACACGGCAAAGAACGGATACGCCACGTCGCACCTTTGTTGTGTGTTTTGTTCTTTGCCGTGTGTTTATACATGGCAAAGGACAAAACGTTTCCTTTTTTTCATTTATCCATGTAATTTAAATGCAATTAAAATAGACAATTGTACATATCAAGAATTTGCATCATAATTTGACCAAATAAATCAAAACAACATCATATAACAGCACATATATAGTATCCCATCACCGTACACAACAAAATAGTCCATACAAGTTCATAGCAAGCATAGGGTCAATATTACAAATCGATATGTCCATATACAATTCCACATACGAACGTAGCTCCAAACATCTCCATCCTTATGCATAGAGCACATCCTACAAGTTGAAAGGCAAAGTCATGAGTTTGGCATATAATTATAAAGGACCTAGGCATGAGTTAAACAAGTCATATAATTATAATGGACCTAGGCGTGATCGATCAATGAAAAAGGTCGGTCAGCCTCGTGCTAAAAGCTCGGCGACGACGATCGCGGAAGCAACGGGATCGTGGCTGGTGGGGTGGTCACACCGAAAGATACTGCATAGAAGATCATGAGTGATTAACTGTGAACCAAACACAGGAGATTGTTAATAATTTTGCTAAATGCCTAATTTTGGACAGTTCCGGTCTAGAACTATATCTAAGCGCTCTACAATTTTGAACCATTCAATAATTCTAATAAATTCATAATATATAGATCTATCTTGGAATTTTTTTTGGACAACTCAAGTCTATGAGTACATGAATTGGTTGGTTAGGCCCTACGAACACCAACACAATGTTCTACCCACACTCTTCACAAGATTCCCCCTGTTCATCAGATCCGGGAGTTTTAAGCTCTAAATAATGCTGAAACAGGCCACAGAGAATCGGACGTTGGTTAAGTCCTAACACAAAAGGTGAGGGAAACTTGGGCATCTAGATTTTGGTGGGATTTCTACCCTCTCGAGACCCGCTTTGGGGAAACCCTGATCCAGTCGGAGAAAGGTCAATTTTTTTTCTGTCTAACCCCCGAAATTGCCTCGAAAATGGGTAGACCAATGGAAATGTTTGTTTGGTTGTGTTAGTCTAGGCAATAGTACCATGGAAAAGAAAAGTCTAGCCAAAGATTTCACAAGATTTCCTCCGGTTCGTCTGAAGTGTGAGTTTCGTGATATAAGTAGAAAAAGTAACCGGTGTGTAGGTGATGCTGGTGAAGGCACGGTCACACCCCCGAGGTAAAGTATTGTCCCTATACACCTCCAACCATACTTTTATACATATGGTATGCCACCAGTTAGGTTTTGGTGGGATTCCAACACTTCGGAGATCAGCTTGGCGAAACCCTGAACCAGCCGGAGAAATGTCAAACTTATCGTCTACTCCATGACCGACTTCCAAAGGGGTAGACCAGTGGAATTTTTTGTTTAGTTGTGTTAGGCTAGGCCATAGGAACATGGACAACCCAAGTCTAACCCAGGTATTGACAAGATTCCCTCTGATTCGTCCATAGTGAGACTTTCGAACTATAAGTCGAGAAATTTAATAGTAAGTGATGCTGATGATGCCGTTCACACTACCGGGGTCTGTTAATTATGTGTCCAGAAAAATTCCATATATATTGACAAGAGAGATGAAATATACCAGAAAATAAATGGCGAGGAAAAATAATTTAGAATATGTGCTTTGCTGTGTATATCAACAATAGACACGGCGAAGACGTTCTTTGCCGTGTATTTTAGGAATACACACGGCAAAGACATACTTTGCCACGTGCTACTGCAAAATACACGGCAAAGAACATAAAACTTTTCCTTGTGTATATTTTATGGACACGGCAAAGAACTGCCGTCGTAACGTCTTCGTCAATGGCGGCGAGGAAGCACACGTGTCAAACAACTTTGCCGTGCTAGCTTCCTTGCCGTCTGTATTCCGGTTGTTTTGATGTGTACTATTCTTAGCCGTGTGTATTTCATGAACTTTGCCGCGTATAGATACTTTCCGTGTGTTTTATTGTTTCCGTTGTCGTGTGTCTTGCAGATTCGACACAGCAAAGATGTCCTTTGCCGTGTTCCGCACCGGAGGACACACGACAAAGATCGGAGGACACAACAAAGCCCAGGTTTCCCCGTAGTTCTTAGTGAACTCAATCACCAGCCGTGCATTAGCATGCTGATTAAATCTGAATGTGGGGAGAGCCGGAGAGGAGACATGCATATTGATCTTACACATAGCGGGAACGCACCATGTGTACTTTGTTAATCCCCCGATTTGTGTTGCGGACCCGTCGCATCGGCTGACTGGCCGTAGTGACGTGGCTTGGCCAGTAATCGGCTTACGCGTGCCCGAGATGCTGGAATCGGGACCAGCTTACCCGACAGGACCCAGTCGGCTCCAACTGGCCCGATTAGGTAATATATTAAAAAATAACTACTATTTTCCGAATTACGTAATAAAAATGTATTATTTAAAAAGATTAGCGTTGTAAGGTAGCTTGGGCTGACCATGATGGCCGCGGCGCATCCCACATGCCTAATTGGATGCCTAGGGCCGAGTTCACCCTCACCTTGGTAACACAACGTCTGGCTCCGGCGGGCAGATCTTCATGATAAAGATGAGCTCTCCTCATGACCATTCCAAGTTCAGGGTAACATAATTATACTAAAAATTTATACATTCTTAGTTTCTTTAATAATATTGTGTATTTAACAAAGTTATGTTGTATTATACTTAGTTAGCATTGTTAACCATATAATTATTTTCTCAACTATTTTTCTTTACATTTTTGCGATGTATATGAGTGAAAATACATCTGAGTTGTGCAAAAAGATTTTCCTCTATGAGATATTACACTAAATTAACAAGATATACAACCACCTAGAATCTGGAAAAAAAACCACACACCTACTTGATTTCTTTCAAATTATAAATTATATAGTGTGTATCTATATTATTGTGTGATTTTTCTTCTTTAAATTTTGCATTATTTAATTTATTTGGATTGATTCCAAGTCGATACAACCAAAAAAATATCTTAATAAAGGTATATGTTTATGTAAGAAAATATATAGAAATTTCTAGAGTTTAAATTTAATAGTTTGCATGATCATTTTATTAATAGTCAAATCTGTCTAGTAAATTACAATTTATTCCGTATAAATTTGTTGACGATCTATAGTTGTGGCTGAAGTAGCACTGATTATATTAATTAATGAGAAGCATAAAATATTATGGGTTCTACTCCTTTTGCACAAATTCAATTACTATATAAGGTCACCTCGATGGGTATCTGAATCACATCAACTTGATCAAACTATTTAATATAAGAGTTGAAATTTGTATTACTATATGGCAATTGATCAAACTATATCGTATGCACTATGTATGATGGAATCGAGTTAGTATGGAATAGAATTTATTATTATTGGATCATATGGTGTTTAATTAAGAAGTTGTTATGAAATTGCATTTTATTGAGTTGAAATGGTACCGGATTTTGATTTCGATTGTAACAATTGGAGTTTGTATGAATCGAGTTCAATTAAGTGGATATGGTGTTGGATGCAGCCATACCAAGCTCTCTCCCAGCCCGGATTGGACCCCAGTTAAACTAGGAGTCCTTTCCCGTGCCTACTCATGTTTGTGGTTAGATCTATTCCATATACTTATGGTGGTGTACGGCCGTCTGAGGCCTAGTGTAGGGCTGTGAGATTTGATATGGCCAAGCCACTAGTGGAAACAACCCCTTTCGTCCAGGGCCAGAAAAGGCATCTGTCCCGGTTGCAACAAAATCTGGGACAAATGCTATGCATTGGTCCCGGTTTGTGCGCCCGAGGCAACAGAAATCTCCTCGGGGCATTGGTCCCGGTTCGTGGGGAGGCATTGGTCCCGGTTTGTGGCATGAACCGGGACCAATGCCTAGCCGCAGGCCACGTGGCACGCGCATAGGCATTGGTCCCGGTTTATTCCACAAACCGGGACCAATGCCCCCCCTTCCCCTACATATACTGCCTCATAGTCCCCCCCTTCCATCTTTTTTTTGCTTGGAGGGGTGAGAGAGGTGGGTGTTAGTGTGTGTTATTTTTACTATGCACACGAGGTGTTCGACGAAATTCCCGAGCCACACATAAGCTCACTGAAAATGGTATCTTCGACCGAGGTTAACAAACTTATCTTTTTCATGTGTAATTGATACATACAAAAAGTAATATTTGTCAATGTATTGTGGTCATTTCTCTATTGAATATGTTATTGTAATGTATTTTGTTAAACTTAATTATACGATGCAGATGGATGCACGGCAACGATGGATGTGCGGTGACCGACGCACTTCCGAGTATATGGCAGGCCTGAATGCATTTCTCGCTGTAGTTCAGGCGAACAAAGATAATGGCTTTATGTGTTGCCCATGTGTTGATTGTCGGAATGTCAGGGAGCACTCTTCCTCGAGAATCCTTCACGACCACCTACTTTGGAGAGGTTTCATGCCCAGCTATAATTGCTGGACCAAGCATGGAGAAAGAGGGGTTGTGATGGAAGACAACGAAGAAGAAGAAGATTCTTTGTTCCCTGAATACGGTGATACTGCAACGGAAGACAATGCAGAAGAAGGAGGTGATCAAGAACAGGCATCAGAAGAGCCCGATGATGATCTTGGCCGAGTTATTGCTGATGCAAGGGAAGACTGTGAAAGTGAATTGGAGAGGTTGAACCTGGACAACATGTTACAGGATCACAAAAAGTTGTTGTACCCATATTGCGAAGATGGTAGCACAAAGTTCGGTACCACACTGGAGTTGCTGAAATGGAAGGCACAGAACGGTGTGAGTGACAAGGCATTTGAGAGTTTACTTCAACTAATGAAGCCAAAGCTTCCAAAGGATAACGAATTGCCTGAGAGTACGTATGAAGCAAAGAAAGCTCTCTGCCCTCTAGGATTAGATGTGCAGAAGATACATGCATGCATTAATGACTGCATCCTCTACCGCGGTGAGAAGTACGGGAATTTGGATGAATGTCCGGTATGCACTGCACTGCGGTATAAGATCAGAGCAGATGACCCTGGTGATGTTGACAGCGAGCCCCCCCGTAAGAGGGTTCCTGCTAAGGTGATGTGGTATGCTCCTATAATACCACGGTTGAAACGTCTGTTTAGAAACAAAGAGCATGCTAGGTTGTTGCGATGGCACAAAGAAGACCGTAAGAAAGACGGAAAGTTGAGACACCCCGCCGATGGATCGCAGTGGAGAAAGATCGAGAGAGACTTCCCGGACTTTACAGGAGAGGCGAAAAACTTCTAGTTTGGTCTAAGTACAGATGGCTTTAATCATTTTGGGGAGCAGAGCTCCAGTCATAGCACCTGGCCCGTAACTCTATGTATGTACAACCTTCCTCCTTGGTTGTGCATGAAGTGCAAGTTCATTATGATGCCAGTTCTCATCCAAGGCCCGAGGCAACCTGGCAACGACATTGATGTGTATCTAAGGCCATTAGTGGAAGAACTCTTACAATTGTGGGGCAAACCAGGTGTACGTATGTGTTATGAGAACGAACAAAAGCCATTTGACCTACGGGCGTTGCTTTTCGTAACCATCAATGATTGGCCTACTCTTAGTAACATTTACGGACATACAACTAAGGGATACAATGCATGCACACACTGTTTAGATAAGACTGACAATGTTTATTTGGATAAATGTAGAAAGGTTGTATACCTGCGGCATCGTAGATTTCTTCCGATCAAGCATGCCGTAAGAAAGAAAGGAGGGAAGCATTTCAGAGGTGAGGCAGATAACCGGAACAAGCCTGACCTCCGTAGTGATAATGATTTATTCGATATGGTCAAGGACCTAAAAGTAATCTTTGGGAAGGGTGATGGCAGCCAACCTGTTCCGAACGGCCCTGATAAGCGCGCACCCATGTGGAAGAAGAAATCTATATTTTGGGAGCTACCCTATTGGAAAGTTTTAGAGGTCCGGTCTTCAATCGACGTGGTGCACGTGACAAAGAATCTTTGTGTCAACCTGGTATGCTTCCTCGGCGTGTATGGGAAGTCAAAAGATATGCCAGAAGCACGGGAGGACCAGCAACGTATGAAAGACCCAAGCAACAAGCACACGGATACAGGGCACCATTACTTAAGCAGCTGCGCTCTTACTAAAGCAGAGAAGGAAATATTTTTTGAAGTCCTTTACAGTATCAAGGTTCCGTCTGGCTTCTCGTCGAATATAAAGGGGATAATAAACATGGGAGAGAAAAAATTCCAAAACCTGAAGTCTCATGACTGCCACGTGATTATGACGCAGTTGCTTCCGATTGCATTGAGGGGGCTTCTACCGGAAAATGTTCGAGTACCCATTGTGAAGCTATGTGCATTCCTCAACGCAATATCTCAGAAGGTAATCGATCTAGAAATTCTGGCAAGATTACAGAGGGATGTGGTCCAATGTCTTGTTAGTTTTGAGTTGGTGTTCCCACCATCCTTGTTCAACATTATGACTCATCTCCTGGTTCACCTATGTGAAGAGATTCATATTCTCGGTCTGGTATTTCTACAAAATATGTTCCCCTTTGAGAGGTTCATGGGAGTCTTGAAGAAATATGTTCATAACCGTGCTAGGCCAGAAGGAAGCATCTCGAAGGGCTATGGAACAGAGGAGGTCATTGGGTTCTGTGTTGACTTTATTCCTGACCTTAAGACGATTGGTGTTCCTGAATCGCGGCATGAGGGGAGATTGAGGGGAAAAGGAACTCTGGGAAAGAAAACAATGATACCCGGGGACGGGCATTCTTTCACCAAAGCACACTACACAGTTCTACAAAATTCTATGTTCGTTGCTCCGTATCTCGAGGAACACAAGAATATTGTACGCTCCACAAACCCGGGGAAGAATGACTCATGGATTAAACGCAAACACATGAAGACTTTCGGAAGTTGGTTGCAAACACATCTTATAAATGACACCACTGTTGAAGATCAGCTGTACATGTTGGCCGGGTCACCATCTTCGACAATTGGGAGTTTTCAAGGGTACGAGATAAATGGGAATACATTTTACACGATCTCCCAAGATAAGAAGAGCACCAACCAAAACAGTGGTGTCCGCTTTGATACAACAAACGAGAATGGAAAAAATGACACATACTATGGTTAGATAGAGGAGATATGGGAACTTGACTATGGACCTTCTTTTAAGGTCCCTATGTTCAAGTGCAAATGGGTCAACCTGAATGGAGAAGGGGTAAGGGTAGACCCTCTTTACGGAATGATAACAGTGGATCTCAACAATATTGGTTACAATGACGAACCATTCGTCCTAGCCAATGCTGTGGCTCAGGTCTTCTATGTGAAGGACATGTCCTCCAGACCGAAAAAAAGAAAAAATAAGCAAACAAATACATCATACGATGAGCCGAAGCGTCACATAGTTCTTTCAGGAAAAAGAAACATCGTGGGAATCGAGGACACGACAGACATGTTAGAAGATTATAATAAGTTTGTTGAAATTCCACCCTTCACAGTGAAAGCTAACCCCACCATCCCGTTAAATAATGAAGATGCTCCATGGTTACGGCCGAAGCGATCATAAGCAAGGGACAAGGGTTCATGGACCATGTCTACACGAAGAAAATTCAGAAGACTAGATAGGGAAGTTGTTGGTGATGTGTAATAATAAACGTGAAATACATGATCATAGTTCTGTTTGACCAATAATTTGTATTGACCGGTCAAAAGCTGGCAAGCATTGAGTGCTTGACAACTATGACCAGCCTGACTTCATTATTATCCCAACCAGCGGCACACCCACCCACTTTTCTGTTTCTCTCTGCTCCGTCTCGTCCATTGAGATGTGCGCTGCACACAGGGCCGATGTAACCAGACCTGTGTGCAGCCGCGAATCCGGAAGGAGCGCTACGGCCGGCACATATTTCCCCTTTATCCCCGACCTCCCGCTTGAAAACAGAGCATGCGTCCTACATCCCCCTTGAAGGTTTGACAAAATGTTTGATATATCATTCAGTTCATCGACCGAATACAAATCACCCGGATTCACCATTATACGTCCGACCGTTCTTTTGATATGCATATATGCACTCAATAGCCACGGTCGGGCTGTATGATGACGATACCGATTGTTTTGTTCTACATCCCCCTTGAAGGTTCATCGACCGAATACAAATCACCCGGATGCCTTGTATGCTCTGGACTCCCTCGGAAGATCACAAAAGAAAAGAAAAAGAATATAAGAGAAAACAAAATAAAACAATAGAAAACATAAAGGAAAACAATAGAAAACATGAAGGAAAACAATAGAAAACATAAAGGAAAACAATAGAAAAGAAAATAAATGATGAATATTGTCCATGGTTGCGGCGAAATCCGAACAAAGTGACACAGAAGAAGAAGAAGACGCAAACCAAAAACTCTAGAAACTGATTTGTAGTTTTGTACGTAAACACTCTACGACCAGTAAGATAAAGAGTCTGTTAATTATGTTGCTATTAATGTAATTGTTACTAATTTTAAAACAATATAAGATATTTATATTCAAATTATATGCAAATAGTAAAATAGTTAATAGTTTGAATAGTTAGAATAATTATTTAGTTAAAATGAAAATGGATTTGAATTAGTTATGCAAATTCAATCACTTTTCATGTTGAAATTTTTGTCAAATTCGAAAGTATATAGAAGTTATTCATGTGCATATTCAAACAATTTTCGAATTTTGGCGCTAAAACATTTGGGCGCGCAGGGTAGCACCAAATTTCGAAATACGTCTGGACCCGTCCCGTGCCACCAACCGGGACCAAAGGGGGTACCTCTACTCCCGGTTGGTTGCACGGGCCAGGACTAGAGGCCCATTAGTATAAATATCCAGACCCTCTCTCCAGGCCGAGCAACCACCCGGGACCGACCGGACTAGCCTAGGCGAAGCCCTGCCGATCCGCGTCGGCGGCGGGGATGGATAGAGTGATCCCGCCGGCGTCGGCTCTGGCCGTTTATTGCATTAGATTGGCCATAGATTGGCCTGGGACGAGTTGGGACGGAAGCGATTTCATTCATAAAAAGCCCCGAGCGGCCGGTGCTTACATGGGGGCGGTGGCGTGGCCACAGGCGGCCGGCCGTTTCTTGATGACGACCCTAGTGGCCGGTGCTTACATGGGGGCGGTGGCGCGGCCACAGGCGACCGACCGTTTGTTGCGGGGGTAGGGCGCGCCGGCGTCGGCCTAGTCCTCCTCGTCGGAGGAGAGGCACTGGTAGTCCGGCTGGACCCACAGGTGGGCAGGCAGCTAGGGCGGCTGCAGTGGCATTGGGGGCGCGTCCTCCAGTGGTGGTGCTGGCCAGTCCTGTGGCGGCGGCGACAGCGGCAGCTCCTTCTCCGACGACCACTCGCCGCCGGTCCAGGTCCACTGCATGCCATATTCGAGGCCAGGGGGCAGCGGCTGCGGCTCCGGCTCGTCCGTCGACGCCTCCATGGCGTCGTTCATCGCCTGCCACCACGGCGCCGGCGGTGGAGGGGGCGGCATCGCGGCCGCGTCGGCAGACACGACGGCGAGGACCTGCTCCCAGCGCTTGATCTCGTCGTCGAAGAGGGAGCGGCAGGAGGCCTCGAAGGCGGCCTGCATCTCGGGGTCCTCGTCGTCGTCGATGATGTCCTCCTCGAGCCACAGCACCGGCTCGTTGCCGGGCGGTAGCGCTGGGTAAGGGGCGGGGTTGGCCGGAGGATTCGGGGGCGCGGAGGAAGAGCGGCGGCGCTGGTCGTGCTCCTGCTGGAACCACTCGTCCCAGTACAGCGAGTTCAGCGCGTAGGCGGGGTCCCTGAGGAGGTCGGCCGGCAGGATCACGCGCCGGCGAGCTATCTCCTCGTTCCGGTCGCATTCGGTCGGGTCCGGCGGCCCCGGGACCCGCTGCTGGTTGAGGTGCCAGCCGTCCGGGAGGTGGATATCCGGCCAGAACACCAGCGTGTTGTTCTGCCAGTGCCAGTAGCACTCCTCCTTCCGGACGTACCGGCGGTACCGCTTGCCCGGCGCGGCGTGAGGCGGCGGGTGGGGCGCGGACGGAGGTGGTACTGGGAGGCGCGGGCTGGCCCCGATTCGCACGCCGGCGGGACCTAAGCCAAATGCCTCCCGCGGGGGGGGGGAGGAACGCCGCCGCTGCCGGAGCTTCGGCCTCTCTGGCCGTCCCTGGAGGACCCGGCCTCGTGCTCGTTCTTGGCCCTCTTGAACCAGCGGCGGGGCGACATGGCTAGGGTTAGGGTTTGGGCTGGGGTTGAGGGAGTGGGTGTGCTGGTGTACGGTCGGCGGGGTCCCTTTAAAAAGGACCGGGGGCGTTGATGGCGTGCCAATCAGCATTGAGAACGTGGCGGCGGCGTTGAATGCGCGTGGGTTGAAGCCGAGACGGCCACTGGGTCGCTGGGCGGTGGGCCCTTTTTGACCGTTCGTGGCCACGGGTTGAGAAGTGGGGGACGGGGGGAAGGCGAGGCGGGAACTGGGTCGCTGGCCAGTGGGTCCTTTTACCACGCGTGGCCGCGGTTAGGGGCATTAATAAAAGACGTGGGGACGTGGGGAAAGGCGAGGCGGCCACTGGGTCGCTGGCCAGTGGCCCCTTTGACCAGGCGTGGCCGCGGTTAGGGGGATTAATGTAACACCTGGGGTGTTACCTGTTTGTTTGCTTGCATCATATGCATCACATTGCATTGCACCATGTTTGCATCACAACTGAAAATTTCAAAACAATTCAAACTTTCACCCCTGCTCAAAATTTCCAATTTCAAAATTTCAAACTAAACCACTCAATTGTTTTTCAATGGTTGAATTTGTTTAATCAATTGCCTGTTAATAAAATTTCTTCCCTTTTGTTAAAAAAAACCCTAATGGCAAATCCCAAGCATTCAAATCCAATCAATCTTATTTATCATATCTCAATATGGGTTTAAAGATTAAAATTTGGCAAACCAACTAATTTCAATAATGTTTGTATAATTGCTTGTTGGTTATTAAATAAAATTTGTTATTTCCAAAATTCCCAAAATCAAAACATTATTTGAAATTCCACTAACCACTTAAACATCAAACTAATATACCAATTTTGAAATCATTAACTAACCTTTGCTTTGATTATTGTTTTGCAACTTAATAAAATTAATTATCAAAATACAAACCTCAAACCCTATTTGGAAATTTTCAACTAAACAACTTTAATTCAATTAAAATTTCCACCTTGTGAAAATAATGCTAACCTTGCTTTCATTTCCTGTTTTGGAAAAGTAATAAAAATATCTAATGAACTAAACCCCCCAAATTCCATTCCTTTTCCCTCTTTCATTCCTTACAAAAAAAAATCAAATCAATCAACTAATAAGGAAAAAAAATAAAAGCTTAGGAGAGAGGCAAGCCCACTCCCTTCATTTCTTTCTCCCCCCAGCCCATCTATTCTTTCTGGCCCACCTCCTTTTCCCTGTCGTCCTTTTCTTCCTCCTGTCGCGGTCATAGCTGTACGAACAGAAGCAAGCCATCCGATCATCCTTCCCCCCCCTCCAGATGCTTGCCGTACATGCCTTCCTCCTCCTTAAGTAGCTCCCCCCACCCTACCCTCTGCCAACCCTAGAAACCCTAGCTCCCCTCCCATCGCCGCCGTCCTCTCTAGTTCCCCCTCCTCTCTGCTATTTTCGTTGCCTGAACCTGACCGAAACCACCGTAGACCACCACCCTAACCCCTCACCGCCGGTAGCCCTGGCCACCTCGAGGAGCCTCTGAGGAGGAAAATGGAACCGCGGCAGTCCCTGGAGTCCTCCCGTCCCCTCGTCGCTTGCCGGGAGGCACCACGGCGGCCGCGCCGTCGCCGGAGAGAGGCCTCTGCCACTGCCTGTCGGCAGTCGTCGTCGACAGACAACCGCAGGTGAGCGCCCGTCTCTCCCCCTTCACCTCTGTTCCTTGGCACCTTCCCGAGACCCACGCACGTCCCTCGCTTGTTCACCGCCTCCGCCCGCCCGGGGTCGCCGTCAGGTGCCGGTGATCGACGGAGCAATCGCTGCTTTTCCTCTGTCAGTCATCGTGCGGGTTCAGGAAAACTGCTTCGTTTGTTTCAGTTAACCACCCGGCGTATAATATCTTCATTCACCCACCCTATCTGAACAAACCAGCCGCAGCACCGCAGTGGTACTGCGACCATGCGCGCGAGCGACGCGCCCCGGGATCGAATCCCCCGGCCGCGCATTTTCTTTTCGCTAACCTTTCCGCGATCCTGACCCCACCCGTCAGCGGGTTGTTCAGCCACGTGAGCACGCACCGGCCCTGGGCCCCCCTGGCAGTGACTGGGGTAGGTTCCATCGCGGTATAAAAAGTTTAATACGTTTTAAATCTTTCTGTAATCAAATCCAGGTCCAATTAAATCACAGATTGGTCCCTCATTTTCAATTGCTTATAACTTTTATTTTATAACTCTAAAAAATGAAATTAAAATATGCAAACTGGTCCAAATTTAATTCTCTATCTAATGGTGCCTTTTGTTTTCTGTTTTGAATTTTCAAAATGCAATTTAAATTTGAATTCAAATAATTCAATTGTAATTTGCAACAATTCATAAATAATTCATACCAATTCCAAATAAGGCAAATAAAATATGTTTTTCACACCATTTTGAATAACCTATTCAAATATAATTTCTGTTTCCTTGTTTGAATAATTTAAATTGCCTAACTAATTTAATACTTGTTTAATTCATTTAAATTTGATAAAATCATAACTTGCTCAAACTAAAATAATTTTGAACATGCAAAATATGTTTTCAAACCATCAAAGTGTGAACTTTTCAAATATGAATTTGAATTTATGTTTTGAACAAATAAAATTCAAATAATATTCAAACTTGTTTTAAATCCATTTAAAACTTGTTTAATATTGTTTAATTCATAATTAAATTATCCTGATTCCAATTTCAATATTTGAAACATGTAATCCAACTAAAATTTGATGTTCTTTTCAAATATAAATTTTGTTATTTGTTTTGAACACTTTAACTTGATGAAAACAACAATTGCTTGTGTGACATCAATAAGGACCCAAAAATTATTAACATGACAAATAAAATCCCACACTTGGTAATTTCCTTTTTCCTTTGCATATATTGTTGTTCATTATTGCTTTCATCATGCCTACATCATGATAAACCACTTGCACATGTTAACTAATTGTAGATCATTGCTTCCACCTTAACATGTGCATCCATATGCAACTCACATTACATATGGGTCCATTTAAATTTGTTTATCATGTCAATTAGGTTATTCTGATGCATCTTTAACCTGTCATGCATCCATATCTAGATCATGCTGGATCTTTTGCCGTAGTAGTAATTGTTGCATCCGGTGTTTGTTCGAGGTTCATTGCTTCTTCCCGGATAGGACGTTGAGATGATGTGAGCAACGACAAGTTCTGCTACCTTGCGGGATCTCAGGCAAGTATACTCACTTGCTGCCAAATGGCTGCCTTTCATCACTTGTTACCGATTCTTTCCGTTGTTCTTTTCTGCTAGCCTTAGTGGTAGTTGTTTCTGTTACGAACCCATCACATGAATCCCTTAACCTTGATATTGCCTCACCTCCACACCTATAACCATTGCTTGTGCCCGTGTCTTACTAGCATGCTTAGGGTTGTTTTGCTCGAGTCGGTTAACCGTTACTTTCTGTTACTATTCCATTATGTTCTGGGGGCTCGATGTTTAATCAATCAATCATGCTAATGTTATTGTTAAATAATAATCTGATGATAAGGCACCGGCAGGAGGCCCTTTGTGGTTTTGAGGCCTGCTAGTGTCGACCCTAATAGGAAAAGGGTCTTGTCTACTGATCCATGATGAGCGCACTACCCGCATGTGGGAAGCGAGTATGGGCGCCCCCCCTCAGTTTGACTCGATTCGCATCTCGTCCAAATCGCCTCATTTAGTTCGGGCTTTCCATTTGCTGCATGCATGATCTTGCGAGCCCTTGGATCCCGGGTGGAACTTTCGTAGTCGGCATATAGGGGGACACGTTCTTAGAGTGCTATGAGGGTCCATTTTCTTCTGGGCTCGATTAGCCGTGCGCCCAAGGTTCTTTGGGCTTGATGCGAAGAAGAGTTGAGTTGTGTAGAGTACCTCGCTTGGTGGGTTAGCTCCCCATCTGGCGGGTTATTCTTGCGTGTACGGCTAAATTGGTGCAACCCTGCAGGGATAATCTTCTCGAGGAGCCGTGTTTTCCGCGGTTATGGATTACTTGGTGAAAGTACTGGCTAACAAGTACTCAGGACAACTTAAACCTAATGATTAACAATCTTACACCCAATGATTAACAACTTGACTAGTAATAGGCTTATTGACACAATAATCTGAATCATCATTAATCCAACTGTGTGAGTTATCCTCGGATTGCTTCTTTGGATAAGGGGCGAGATCCAGGATGGGTTTGTTTGGAGTTACTTTCAGTTGGTTACAATACTCGATCTTATCTTCTTTCTGTTAGCCGGAAGTGATAGTATCCCTCTGTAGTTGGTTAGTGCAGCCTGCTGTCGCTTATTTTCAATAACCCCTTCATTTCCGTTGATCCTAAAGTATTTGTATCTTGTGATGACTGGCTACGCCGGTATCTTGTGAGTATTGGTTTTGTCCGCTTGCCAGTACTTAACCGTACTGACCCACGAATCTTTTTCATGGCTGCATATTCAATATTGCAGTCAACAGGTTTGAAGTCTGACGATGTTAGCTTGGGAATCCCTCCGGCTTGGCCTGGGCAGGGATTGGACGCTCTCGGTTATCTTCAGGACTCTTAGTCCAATTTGTATCTTGTCCGTAGCCGGACGTTTGTTTCTTCCGCTGTTATTTGGATCTTTGTAATGTATCAGTTGTAACCCTGGCTCGTTTGAGTCATCTTGTATCTATCTGTTTCTGTTGTAATTGTGGATTATTCGTCAACTATTGTAATGTTATCACAAGTGTCAACCTGGAATCGGTTATTATGTGGAATTTGGCGGGAATGCTGAAATCTGCATAGTGCCCGATCTCGGGGCGTCACAATTAATAAAAGACGTGGGGACGTGGCAGGCGATTGGGGAAGGGGAGGCCGGTTGGGGATTACGAGGCCGGCGGCCGCTGTGTCACGGCCTGTCCCTGTCCCTTGTCTCCGTCATCAATTCACTTAGTTAATTAATGAACTTGACTAGGTAGGCGGGATTACGAGGCAGGCGGCCGGTTAGCTAATTTAGATGTTCATCGCTTCACTTAGTTAATTAACTGATACAAATTTTCTATTTTTTACGTAGATATAAATTTGCACGTTTTAGAACCAGTTAGATACTAGTAATATTGCACAGGCGATGCGCGTCTTAACTAACAGAGCGATTAGTTGAGCAGTAGTTAGAGAAAAATGGGATGGTAGGTGATTTTGGTACTTAACATTGAAGCGACATACACCATTCGATAGACGTCGTGGACGGATGTGATTCTTTCGATTTCTTTCTCTCGATCTTTTTATGTTAACCATAGATATAGACATGTTTTTGCGTGAAAACATATCATCACAACATCTCCATCTAATTATCGTTATTTCTATTATATGAGTTGGCCACTTTTTTTTATATATTTTTTGTGTTTTCTATAAAATTGGACCCCTCTTATGTTTTGTTCACCCTCCGCCAATGGCTACAGGAATGACGCTGGAACAAACACATCGACTGGAACAAAGACAGGAGTTCGCTACGAGATCCGCGCATCTCCTTGATTGTAGTGTCGATACCATTATCATGGCTGGTTGATTATTATTTTGATTGAAACCATGTTCTCGTAAAGTGCTTGCAACAGGGAGACAGGAATCACTTGTGTGGATACTACGTCTGCGAGTTCATTCGTCAGACGGGAAGCACCTTCATTCATGTACATCAGTCGTCAATTTTTCTTATTGCTATCTATTTAAGTTGCTTAGTTTTATCAATATATATTGACCACTCTTCTTTATATTAGATCGAACGGCTCCGGGACGGTCTTCTACCAAGGGACCGCATAGTAGCAATTCAGGAGGAAATTGTGGGCTAAATTTGATTTTGTAATTCATGCCATCGGTCATGTAATATGCTCGATATACTTAGCTTCTGTAATATAAGTGTTCCTTATTTTTCTATATATATGTATTACTTATTCACTCGTGGGATCCGGGAGGTCCGGGGAGGGACCACCGAGAGGCTCCTCTCTTGTCGTGGGATCCGGGAGGTCCGGGGAAGGGCCACCGTGCTCCTCTCTTCTCCTGGGATCGTGGAGGGGCCACCAAGGATCCTTATTAGTGTATGGTGATAGGGGTATCGTAAAATAGAATTGATCGCAAAACCGAAAATAAAAAGGAAAACAATAAAGCGAAAAAAAACCTCTGCCGCGGTAGAGAAAATGGCAAAACTGCTGCCGCGGCAGAGGAGGCATTCATCCCGGTTCGTGTTAAGAACCTGGACTAATTCCCCTGGCCAGGTTCGCCACGTGGTACGCCCCATTTGTCCCGAGTCCTGGCACAACCAGGACCAATGGTGAGGGCCATTTGTCCCGGCTGGCCCATCCCGGTTGCACAACCGGGACAAATGGCCCTTACGAACCGGGACAAATGGCCCTGTTTCCACTAGTGAGCGCTCCATACCTTCTGTTATATAGGTGGAGGGGGCAGGGTTACATGTAGAGTTCTAGTCGAATACAAACCAGTACTTGACTTATACTCCAAAAAGATGAGATAGCCCGATCCCCCTTTTACATTGATTCCTCGTGCTGGGTAGTCCTACACCTGATAGGAATTGATCTACCCCGTGTGGGTACCCGAGCCCCATGACCTCGACTCTTACAAATGGTAACATGTGTCTTTTCAATGCATCTCTTTGTCTGGTTGAAAATCCAGCAAAATATACTTGTGTATGAACCACTTTTTTTCAAAAAGAAAGCAAATCTTTGTGTCCGAAGGAATTGAATTTGGAATGAATAGAAGAAAATGTTGTGTACAACTACAAACCCTCATGTAGACCCTGCCACACACACGATTACAATGGAGGAAAACCTGCAATTCAAATTATTGATGCTAAATATCGAGCATCTAATTCGAAAGTATTGCACAAGGAGAGACAGTCGACGACGGTATGCGGCGACGACACAATCATATACGTCCACAACAGGGAGTTGTCTTTGATATACTTCGTAGATTTGGTACTTCTGTGTGGAAGATGGTAGGATTCAACTTTCCAATAGTGTTCGTAGCTGAAGTAGATAGTGCCAAAGCTAATGGATGGAAATACCGATCCGGATACCCAAAAAGATTGATGCATTCCTAAGAACAACGCCCGCTCATTGAAACTCTTGACTAGGTAGAGAGTCTTCATGTTCAGATCCAGGTGATACACGTCATACCTCTTTGAGTTACGTGGAAGCATATGGTGCACCAGCTTCAGCTTCCCATCGTTATCCACCAAGTGCACGTACGGTACCCGTCGTCTCGCGATGAACCAAACATAGCTTGGCAGCCACCTCCAGGCATGGTCGCCCATTTACGCTCGTCTCCGACACGTTGAGATATTTCTCGGTGACGAAGTAAAAACGGCCAAACAACATCAAGGGAGCCGTATCTTGTGCAATAATGTTGCACTGGAACACCTTCCAAGACTCTATGGCGGGCCTGGCAATGCCTAGGATGCGGAGCTTGGGAAAGTACAGCATGACTGAAGTAGAATCACCGGCACCAAGGTGTGAAGTATCGCCCAGAAGAATATATGCTAGGATGACAAGATAACAGAGTGTTCACTGGCGGGAGCTCCTTGAGGTGGTGTGTGAGCGGGTTCGGTAGTCGTATGTTGGTGCGCTCGTGAAGCAGGACGAGGAGGCCCTCAGGGGTCGTGGCGAGCACGTCGTGTCCTACTGCAAAATACACGGCAAAGAACATAAAACTTTTCCTTGTGTATATTTCATTGACACGGCAAAGAACTGCCGTCGTAACGTCTCCGTCATTGGCGGCGAGGAAGCACATGTGTCAAAAAACTTTGCCGTGCTACCTTCTTTGCCGTGTGTATTCCGGTTGTTTTGTTGTGTCCTATTCGCGTGTGTTTTATGAAGTTTGCCGTGTATAGTTAGTTGCCGTGTGTTTTCTTGGTTCTTTTCCGTGTGTTGTGCAGACTCGACATAGCAAAGATGTCCTTTGATTTGTTCCGCACCGGAGGACACACGGCAAAGATCGGAGGACACGGCAAAGCCCAGGTTTCCGTAGTGCTTAGTGAACTCAACCACCAGCCATGTATTAGCGTGCTGATTAAATCTGAAGGTGGGGAGAGCCGGAGAGGAGACATGCATATCTTATTCTTACACATCACGGGTACGCACCATGTGTAATTTGTTTATCGTCATTTACAAAGCCAAGCAAGGGCAAAGAAGAAACCTACAAAAGAAATGACGAAACAAAGAGTTCAAAAAAAATAGAGATAGTAGTCTAGTACTACCATGCGGCTGGAACGTTTCACTCGGCACGTAGAGGGTACAATGGACCTCGCCTACAGGATGCTGGTAAAGTGAATATGTGGCTGTCCAGGTTCGAGTAGGACGCCGGCATCTGCGCTGCGCGCCCGTGCTCTGTCCCACGGCCGTCGTTGGCTGCTGCTTCACCACGGCCAAGCAAAAAGAATGGCTTACTCGTCTAGAGATCAAGGTATGATCACCCTGTTCTTAGTTGTGTCTCAAGTATTGAGCTGGTTGATCCTGTCTGGTTCTATCAAAATGTACCTTCAGAGCCAAACCTCCTCCTCCAGCTTGAAGTTCGCCGTTCCACGCTAGCACTTACTGGAAACATGCCGCTATATCTGGCACTTACTGGAAACAGTTTTCGAGAGACGCTCGCGTTCGCTCCCGGGGGCGGCACGGGCGGAACCCTAACCACCGCCGCCCCCACACCCCCTCCTCTCCATCCACCCGCTGCCGCCGGAGGAAGCCACCGGGGGCACAACCCTCCGCGTGGTGGACGGCGGCCGGCGGGTCCTCGCCTCCTCAGCACAAACGCGGCGGGAGACCTCCGGTCAGATGCGTTGGTAGGCCCTGGACGGCTTGCGCGGACGGCGGAGCACGGACGCCGGGGCGGCGGCCCTGGTTCTTCTGGCGGCGGCTAGTGGCTGGGTCTGCGTGGGCAGCCGGCGCTGGCCGGGTGGTGGCGCCGCCGATGGGATCTGAGGTGGCTCGGCCATGATGCGGCGGCCGCGTGGGTGGCTTGGCTCCCGGTCGGCGCGGCCTTCTCTGTCTTTGGCGGCGGAAGGCGGTGGTGCTTGGGACCGGCGGCGGAAGGGCTCCCGGTGGCGGCGGATGCGGAACCCTCCCGCAAATTCCCTGCTGGGAGTCGTTTCGCGGCGTCGGGGCTGCGAGACATCAAAATAAAGGAGGTGGTCCTTGGGTTTCCCATCGCGCGAAAATGAAGATCCTGATGTAGGTTCTCTTTGATCAAGCCGGGGTGTCGACCTGAAAGGCTCCGCCGGCGAACTCCCATGTACGTCGCCTGGAGATTGCTGGATCCGTGGAATTCGGTCACAATGCTCAGTCATCGAAGGTGAGATTGGAGGACTAGTAACGGTGTTCGGAGTCTTTGCATCGATGGGGAACTGGCTTGGAGTTACAAGATTCGTGGCAGCCGCATGTAAAATGGGGCGACAACATGCGTGAAGTACAAAGTCCTACCTTTCAGGGTGAAAGCCCAAGGTCTGACCTTAATTATTGGTTGTGCCTGGCACTGGTCTTCTTGGAGCCATTGTTTTGAGAGCGAGGATTATCTTCAGGGTGAAAAACTAAGGTCTGGTCTTAATTGGTTGTGCCTGGCACCGTTCTTTTTGGAGACGTTGTTTTCGAAGAGATGGACATCAGCTGTTGTTTAGGTGGTGGTTGTGCGGATACCGCGAGGACTGTAACTCTGCAGCGGGACTTTTCTTTTTATTTCTTCTTTTTATTGTCTTTCGGCTGTGTGTATCCATTGCGTTGTTGCAGAGGCCGGGTGTAACTTGTATCTCCGCGATATTAATATACTTCCCTTTATCAAAAAAAAACTTACTGGAAACAAGGAAACATAAATAACTTCAACATATGCTTGATAGGGATTCGGATTTTGATTTGGAGCTGAGCTAACTAGCAACAGAAATGGAGGCCAGTGACGAATCACAGAGGATCGGGCAACGAGCTAAGTGAAGGACACGAGCGAGGCAGTGCTTCTCGATAGTGCCTTGCCAGCGACGACGGTGGTGAGTGTCTGCATCCGTCAATAACATTTCAGCAAGTAGAAAGACATGAGGAAATTGGATAACATAAGAGATTATGACAAATGACCATTGCCATTAACTACACGTACTGGTGATACTCATCACAACTACACATCACATACACATACACGTGATATATAAAGAACAACACAAAGTACCAGATCACGTGCACGGGCAGCAAGATCTTCGCCTTCCACCGTGACCGCGGCAGCATGGTGTACGACAGCGAGACGTCGACGGTGGCCGTATGCCCTCCTCTGCCCGCCCCAAAGGGCACAAACGAGCTTCTGGCTGTCGGCCAGGACGACATCTACGCCCTCGAGACCACCAAGACCGCCTTTGGCTTCCATACCTCGATGGAGAAGCTTGGACCGGTACCCCGCCCCCGCAGCGACCGGTGGGAAGAATGGCGATGGCAGCCTCTCCCTCCGCCGCCGTTCAAGAAGCACGGCTACATCTCGTCTACCGCGACGCATCCCGATGGCTCCGCCTTGCTCGTCTCCTTTGCAAAAAGGGGCACCTTCGAGTTCGACACTGGCCGCCTCGCATGGACGCAACTAGGCGACTGGCTCCTGCCCTTCCATGGCAAGGCCGACTTCGTGTGCGAGCTCGACGCCTGGGTGGGACTGTCGGACCAGACCGGGTACATCGGTGTGTGCCATGTCATCTCACCCGGTGGCCACCGTACAGTTCCTCCGGCCTGGACCACCGTCACGGAGAGGGTATACACCAAACACTCTGCCAACCTCACTTACATGGGCGGCGCCGAGTTCTGCCTCCTCGAGACCGTAACGCGCGAGGGCTACGACGTTCACAGTGATAACTCGAGGTTGCTTCTTCCCCTGGCAACCTTCCGCGTGGAGCGCAAGCATAACAGTGAGCTTCGGGAGGTGAACATGCGCACCAGGGTTTACAAGTGGTCTCACCGGCAAGGTCCTCCGGTTGCTTTCTGCATTGGCCAATATGATTAGCACTTATTACTACCTCCATTTCAAAATATAAGACGTATATTCACTACGGGAGAGAACACATACGCCGACGGGGCTTTTAGACGCCGACGGGGAAGTGTCGGCACCCTCAGCGTACAATGGAAACATCGCAGCCCACCTGCGGGGCCGTCGGCCTATACAATCCCGATGGTGTATAGCATCCCGTCGGCGTAATACTGACGACTGGGCCCGCTGGAACGGGATCCTGTTATACTCCTGATATGCCGACGGGTTTCCTTCTTGACCCGCAAAGCTTTGCGGGTGGGCTTCAATTGGGCCTTCTAGAACTGTAGGTGGCACCTCTTTCTGCGCTTAGGTGTTGGGCCTTGGACCGGGTAGCCTCACCCGATAGGTCCAGGATTCATCCCCACGTCAGTAGCCCCCGAGTGTTTACTCGACTGATAATCTGTCGGGTGGACACTCAAAATTCGTTTTGATTTCCTTCGATTGATTGTTCCAATCGCTTGATTTGGAGGGTGAATACCATGTGCGTGATGTGCTTCTGTACTCGAGTATCGAGTGTAAATGTGCCTTTGTATTGGTTGTTTTCGCAGAAGGATGTGGCTCAGTCGCTTGACTCTCCCGAAAGTTCAGGGCCTATTAATTGCATCTAGGGCAAAAACGGTTCTAGCCTACGCAGATTCGAGACCTCCGACTCGAATCCGGCGAGGTGATCGTTGCGACTAGGCCGTGGAGGTCTTACCGAGTAGAACTTAACCTAAAGGGGGTACCTGGCGCGTCCGCTAGGATATTTCTTCGTGTTGTTGACACGGAAATTTACCGGAGGACGCAGCTTAAGTGCGATTACAGACCCAAAAGATATATCTTTGGGTCTTACCTTCGTACTCTAAAGAATACGGCATCCGGATGTGCCTAGTAGGCCGATCGATCTAGGATAGGGATGTATAATTACATCGTGTGATAGAGTAGCGGGAGCCGCATACTTTTGATTTTACCTTAATCATCTTTTTGCGAATCTTCGAGTGAAGAGATCTTCTTTCTTTGTTGACCTTATGCGAAAGATATTTTGCATTGTTATGTCTATACTAAATAAATTTTTGTCTTTGACGTGCCCATATGGAAAAGATTTCGTGTCAGGGAGCTTATGCGAAAGAAATTCCGCGTCTTGATATGCCCATACGAAAGAAATTTCGTGTTAGGGAGCTTATGCGAAAGAGATTTCACGTCTTGATATGCCCATACAAAAGAAATTTCGTCTTAGGGAGCTTATGCGAAAGAGATTTTGCGTCTTGATATGCACATACGAAAGAAATTTCGTGTTTGGGTGCTTTACGCGAAAGAAAATTCGCGTCTTGATGAGGTATGCAGTGGTGTCATTGTGCACTCGTTTGTTCTGACTCCTCCCGATGGGACGTGACGGAGCGGAGCAGCGCGTGCGGGCCCATCTTGTCAGCTTTTGACCAGAAACGATAGGTCGCGTCCGGTTTTTCCGCTGGCCACGCGCTGTAAATGCGCATGATATTTTGTAAAGATCGTGTCATAGTAACTGTTCGCCGCCGCTTCGTTTCCACTTCACGCGTGGCAGCCGCGATGGACGCCACGTTGCTGGATCTACGGCCTAGATCAGACTGATTTGTGTATAAATAATGACCTCTAGGCAAATGGGTAAATTTCTCAACCCTTTAGTCATCTTCTTCCTCCTCGCGCACACCTTTCTCTCTGCAAGCACCAAGGAAAGCTCCAATGGCGGGGGAAAAGAAACGTAGCGCCTTCGTGTCTTCTTCGAAGGATGTGGCAAGTGCCTTCGTGCCGCCTCCCATGAAGACGGACGATTGGCGCGCCGCGATCACCGCCAAGAAAAGCATCACTGAGATGCAGCGGGAGGGACTGCTCCCGCCTGAAGCTGACAAGAGTGTGCGCTTGTCCAAGAAGGAGGAGGTTCCCAACCCGCACGCGAACGAACGCGTGTTCTTCTCCGAGCACGTCTCGCGCGGTCTGTCCCCTCCATCCCTTCCTTCTCGGGCTGCTGTATGTCTAGGGCATACAGCTGCACAATCTCCCTCCAAACGCGATTCCTCACATATCGTGCTTTATCGTGCTTTGTGAGTGTTTCTTGGGCATCTGCCCGCACTAGTGCCTCTGGAAGGCCATCTTCAAGGTGCAGATCTTCCGGGAGAAGGCGCGGCCAGACGAGAAGCTGGGGGAGCCGCTGCGTACCGGAGGCTTCGGGATTCAGGCGAGAACGGACATCCCCTACATGGAGATGTATTTCGTCGACTCGGCGCAAGGGTGGCGGAAGAAGTGGTTCTTCGTCACCGACAACAGCGCGAGTGGAGCTCCTGAATTCCATTCGTTCGCCCCTTTGAAGAGGCGAAACTCCTAGCTGCACTCGCTCACTGCTGAGGAAGTTAGGATTGTTACTCCTCTACTCGCGAAGGTGGCAAGCTTATGAGAGAAGACGTCGGGTACCCCGCTGAATGGGATACACCTGTCGGGTGTGTTTCTTCGTCAAAGGATCCAACCTCTTCAGGAGAGGCCAAGCATCATGTGGGAGTACCAGGGCGTCAAGGACCCGAGCCGTGTTTGCGAGGACATTCTCTCGAACGCCGAGTTTGAGAAGAAGATCGCGGCCATCACCAAGCTGAAGAAAGGAGAGGCCTACCCGGCATGTCCTCTCAAGCCATTCGAAGCGGGGCACCCTCCGACTGAGGTGATATTTTTGAGTTTTCCTTTCTCGACTTCTGTTCTTCTGCACCAGAGTTTCTTTCGATTGATATGTTCATTTCTTCTTCTGTAGAATGAGAACATGGAGAAATGCTACCCGCCAATGTCTGCAGAAGCTGACTCAAGCTCCGAACACGGTTTTATGGATGATGAAGAAGAGTCGGGTAGCGACCAACTACAGCGCCGCAAGCGCCGTAGGCACGAGGAGGATGAGGTCACTTCGAAGGGTAGCTCCTTGGGCGACGAGGCCGACAAGGATACTAAGCCCCTTTGGGTGGCTCCTCTCAACGTGCTTCCTCCCACAGCCGCAAGTCGAAGGTTCCCACCGCCTGGAACGTGGACGTTCTAGACAATGATGATGAGGATGAGTAAGTTTTCCGCGCTCCGTTCTTTAATCACAAATCTTCTTCCCTCGCTTCCCATTCTGGGTCTTTATCTGAATCTGTCTTTAACAGCAGTCTTACGACCATCAGCCCAGGCCGGTTTGCTTCTTCGATTCCTTCTGTGAAGAGAAAAGAAGCAGCCGCGGACGAAGCCCCAGCCGCTGAGGCCGCCCGAGGATCTCCAAGTCCCGCAAGAGCAGCCAAAACTCCGGAGCATGGGCTGCGCAGCTTCGCGGGTGGAGGGTCTATGAGTAAGAAGGTTTCGGGCAGCTCGGTAGACCCTCTGTCTACTACTCATGGAAAAGTAAGTCCACTTGTATTCTCGTATCTTTCTTTGCTTGTTCGAAGTTTTTATCGGGTTAACGGCAGTGCTCCCGATGGGAGTAGCCCCCGAGTCTGTGGTTAATTGCTTGAAGTTGGCCATGGACTCAAGTCGAAATCTGCTTCTCATGTTCCTTCGTTTTTCTTGAATTCTATCGGGTGCACGGCAGTGCTCCCGATGGGAGTAGCCCCCGAGGCTATATTTGACTGTGTACAGTTATGTGTAGGCTCAAGTGACTCATCTTTGACTTGAATTTTTGCCTTGGGTTTTTGCAGGCTCTCCTTGACTCCCTCGCCGCTTTCGGGCGTCGAGTTCTTTCGGCTGAACCGGATTGCGTTTTTCTTAGGGTGGATCGCGACCGGCTCGTCCAGGACGGCCGCTCCCTTCAAGGTAAGTTAGTACACTTTTCTTGTCTTTACAGTTTCTTTTGAATGTAATGGTTGCTCCAGCCGCATTCTTTGTATTACAGACGAAGTCACCCTCCTGAAGGCTGAGAAAGCTGAAGCTGTCACTCAGGTGAAGGCCCTTGAGACGGAGCTGGAGTCCTCCCGAAAGGAGTTGGAGTCCACTCGCAAGCGCTCAAACGATCTTGAGGGGAACCTTGAGGAAGCTCAAGGAGCGCTGAAGCAGCTAGAAGAGGAGGGTGCTAAGCACGACAACGATCTTGTCGGCCTCATCCGTCCTTTGGCTCAGAAGCTTGCGGGTAAGCTATGTTTCGCCGTTCTTATACTGCGGTTTAAGCCAGCGACTGGATGCCCTCACAGATACTTGTACCCAGCTTCAGGAGCACGCGAGTAGAATATGCTCCCTCGTTGGTGATGCCACCCGGGTGTTGAGGCGATTCCACAAGCGCGTACTGGTGGACGTGGCGGTTCCGCCTACGCTGGATGGTCTCCTGAAGGCATTCCTGGGTGATGAAGATCTTCTCCAGGAGTATTCGGTCGCTCAGCCCGAGTGCGGGGTCAGTATTTCTATCCAGTTTGCCTTGGCGCATGGAGTTTCCGGTGACCTGGAGAAGGTGTAGTCGGACATTCCTCGCGACTCCACTGGCAAGAAGGTAGGACTCCGTCCTTTTGGCGCTCGTGCTGAAGTCCTCGCAAAGATGCTTTCTGGGGTGCTTTCTCGTGCAAGTCGCAAGAGACAGCCTACCGCGAGTGGAACTACTTCTGCAGCCCCGTAGGACAGTTTTTTGTTTTCTTGTGCTCGTTGATGTAATGAACCTTGGGATGTATTCCTGTACTTTATGTTGCGTAATCGAAGTATTTTCTGTCAGCGTCAGCGTTTGAATCTTGCGCCTTACTTTGTATTATTACGATGGGAGTAGCCCCCGAGCACCCGAGGAATGGGTGGTATGTTCTCAAGTGGGGTCTTGTGATGTTTCTGAACGTTCTTTGTTCTCTTCCAGGTAGTGGATCCCAGCGTAGAATCTTCGAGTGGAACTGTTCGTAGGTTAATCCCCTGGTTGCTGCTGCCAGCACATTTGCATCACTTCGTGACTGTGTCGCGGATGGAGATCGTAAGCTGAAAGCTCTGCGAGGTGTGGATGACGTTGCCAAGTCTTAGCAGAAACTTGCGGCGGAGCGTGAGGAGTTTGTGATGGAAGAGCCGGCGGCTGTTGTGAAGGGCATGCTCTATAAGTTTGCAAGCCCTCAAGTACTTCGCTGCTTGCTTCCCTCTTTGTTTTGACTTGTTCGTTGCTTTTGTAGTTGTTGGACCTGATGGAGTTTGTGAAACCCATTGGGTGGATAACCACATTGTTCATGAATCGGGTATCTCAAAACATCACGCGAGCAACTTCTGGTCTGACCGCAGCCGATGTTTTGTTACGGCCACCCTGAAGTACCGGGCCAGTCAAGCGCAGATACTCGTCAAGTCTTGTCGCGAGGCTCTGTCTTCTGTCCATCGGGCGTTTTATCCCTTGGGTGTTGTTCCAGAAGACTTGAGTGGTTTGCTAAGGATTTTCCGTCGAGTAGGGGAAGTTCGAGAGTGTGTGCGTCAACAACTTATCAGTGGATCTCAATTAGCCCTTGCCTTCGTTCTACTGTGGTATCCTGAGGTCAACTTTAGCTCGGTGGCACGGCTTCCCGACTCGAGAGGTGCTCTAGTGAATCTTTCTCCTCATTATGCAGCCGTGAGTCCTGCAGCGGAGCAGATTGTTCGACTGACCTCCGAGGAGATTGATCAATTGCTTGCGGATGCGGCTGCTCGCCGTCAGTTGTAATTTTAAGATGTAAATATCTTGTATTTTGTTGTAAGGTGTTTGAAGGCGTAAGCCTTGTGACCTTGTATATTTCACTCGATATATTTAAGGTGTGTATCTTGTTGTACCTTTTGTTATTTTATCGAGTTGCAGTACTCGAAAGAATGTGACGATGCTAGTTAGGCGTAGCCCCCGTGTGTTTGGGGTACGTACCTGTCGTTTTTAGCATGTAAGGGAGAAACACTATAGCTATGGTTGAGAAACCATGTGTTTATTGATATGGCTGAGAAGCCATGTGTTTGATCGGGCTATAAAGTGGCTGGTACAGCCCTATTTCTTGCGAGTAGAATAATCCTAGGGGTAGAACTTGCGGAGGTGCGCCACGTTCCACAGGTTGGAGTAGATACCGCCGGTCTTCGGGTTCTTCAAGAGATAGGCACCTCTTGGGATAACTTCATGTATTATGAAGGGTCCTTCCCATGGCGGCTCGAGCTTGTGTCCTTCCTTTTGTTTGAGCCGCAGCACCATGTCTCCTACCATGAAGGATCTGTGGCGTATACGACGACTGTGGTAGTTATGCAGCGATTGCTGGTAGACTGCGGATCTTGCCAGTGCAATGTCCCGGTTCTCGTCCAGTGCGTCCATGTCCTCCGCGAGTGCCTTGTTTGAGATTTCTTCGCTGTATGCAACGACTCGTGGGGCACTGAATTTGACATCTTCGGGTAGGACGGCTTCAGATCCGTA
This sequence comes from Alopecurus myosuroides, assembly GCA_028641055.1. Lineage (NCBI taxonomy): Eukaryota > Viridiplantae > Streptophyta > Magnoliopsida > Poales > Poaceae > Alopecurus > Alopecurus myosuroides. The sequence goes on along the minus strand of CM054057.1, from coordinate 127,645,258 downwards.
TACCATGAAAAATGACGTGTAGTTTGTCCACCGATTTGATGTTGTGCGTAGGCTTCACAGCACTGATGGTAGTTCTTCGGCCCAGTGCCCTGCTGCTGGGTGCAGTCGATCAAGCAGCCGCTTCTTTAGGCCAGCCAAAACTAATCCATTGGATCGTTCGACTTGGCCATTAGTTTGCGGGTGAGCTACCGAGGCGAAGCTGAGGGTGATTCATTTTTCCTCGCAGAAGTACTGTGTTTCCTTGGCTGTGAAGTTGCTTCCGTTATCCGTGATGGTGTTGTGTGGTATTCCACAAACCGGGACCAATGCCCCCCCTTCCCCTACATATACTGCCTCATAGTCCCCCCCTTCCATCTATTTTTTGCTTGGAGGGGTGAGAGAGGTGGGTGTTAGTGTGTGTTATTTTTACTATGCACACGAGGTGTTCGACGAAATTCCCGAGCCACACATAAGCTCACTGAAAATGGTATCTTCGACCGAGGTTAACAAACTTATCTTTTTCATGTGTAATTGATACATACAAAAAGTAATATTTGTCAATGTATTGTGGTCATTTCTCTATTGAATATGTTATTGTAATGTATTTTGTTAAACTTAATTATACGATGCAGATGGATGCACGGCAACGATGGATGTGCGGTGACCGACGCACTTCCGAGTATATGGCAGGCCTGAATGCATTTCTCGCTGTAGTTCAGGCGAACAAAGATAATGGCTTTATGTGTTGCCCATGTGTTGATTGTCGGAATGTCAGGGAGCACTCTTCCTCGAGAATCCTTCACGACCACCTACTTTGGAGAGGTTTCATGCCCAGCTATAATTGCTGGACCAAGCATGGAGAAAGAGGGGTTGTGATGGAAGACAACGAAGAAGAAGAAGATTCTTTGTTCCCTGAATACGGTGATACTGCAACGGAAGACAATGCAGAAGAAGGAGGTGATCAAGAACAGGCATCAGAAGAGCCCGATGATGATCTTGGCCGAGTTATTGCTGATGCAAGGGAAGACTGTGAAAGTGAATTGGAGAGGTTGAACCTGGACAACATGTTACAGGATCACAAAAAGTTGTTGTACCCATATTGCGAAGATGGTAGCACAAAGTTCGGTACCACACTGGAGTTGCTGAAATGGAAGGCACAGAACGGTGTGAGTGACAAGGCATTTGAGAGTTTACTTCAACTAATGAAGCCAAAGCTTCCAAAGGATAACGAATTGCCTGAGAGTACGTATGAAGCAAAGAAAGCTCTCTGCCCTCTAGGATTAGATGTGCAGAAGATACATGCATGCATTAATGACTGCATCCTCTACCGCGGTGAGAAGTACGGGAATTTGGATGAATGTCCGGTATGCACTGCACTGCGGTATAAGATCAGAGCAGATGACCCTGGTGATGTTGACAGCGAGCCCCCCCGTAAGAGGGTTCCTGCTAAGGTGATGTGGTATGCTCCTATAATACCACGGTTGAAACGTCTGTTTAGAAACAAAGAGCATGCTAGGTTGTTGCGATGGCACAAAGAAGACCGTAAGAAAGACGGAAAGTTGAGACACCCCGCCGATGGATCGCAGTGGAGAAAGATCGAGAGAGACTTCCCGGACTTTACAGGAGAGGCGAAAAACTTCTAGTTTGGTCTAAGTACAGATGGCTTTAATCATTTTGGGGAGCAGAGCTCCAGTCATAGCACCTGGCCCGTAACTCTATGTATGTACAACCTTCCTCCTTGGTTGTGCATGAAGCGCAAGTTCATTATGATGCCAGTTCTCATCCAAGGCCCGAGGCAACCTGGCAACGACATTGATGTGTATCTAAGGCCATTAGTGGAAGAACTCTTACAATTGTGGGGCAAACCAGGTGTACGTATGTGTTATGAGAACGAACAAAAGCCATTTGACCTACGGGCGTTGCTTTTCGTAACCATCAATGATTGGCCTACTCTTAGTAACATTTACGGACATACAACTAAGGGATACAATGCATGCACACACTGTTTAGATAAGACTGACAATGTTTATTTGGATAAATGTAGAAAGGTTGTATACCTGCGGCATCGTAGATTTCTTCCGATCAAGCATGCCGTAAGAAAGAAAGGAGGGAAGCATTTCAGAGGTGAGGCAGATAACCGGAACAAGCCTGACCTCCGTAGTGATAATGATTTATTCGATATGGTCAAGGACCTAAAAGTAATCTTTGGGAAGGGTGATGGCAGCCAACCTGTTCCGAACGGCCCTGATAAGCGCGCACCCATGTGGAAGAAGAAATCTATATTTTGGGAGCTACCCTATTGGAAAGTTTTAGAGGTCCGGTCTTCAATCGACGTGGTGCACGTGACAAAGAATCTTTGTGTCAACCTGGTATGCTTCCTCGGCGTGTATGGGAAGTCAAAAGATATGCCAGAAGCACGGGAGGACCAGCAACGTATGAAAGACCCAAGCAACAAGCACACGGATACAGGGCACCATTACTTAAGCAGCTGCGCTCTTACTAAAGCAGAGAAGGAAATATTTTTTGAAGTCCTTTACAGTATCAAGGTTCCGTCTGGCTTCTCGTCGAATATAAAGGGGATAATAAACATGGGAGAGAAAAAATTCCAAAACCTGAAGTCTCATGACTGCCACGTGATTATGACGCAGTTGCTTCCGATTGCATTGAGGGGGCTTCTACCGGAAAATGTTCGAGTACCCATTGTGAAGCTATGTGCATTCCTCAACGCAATATCTCAGAAGGTAATCGATCTAGAAATTCTGGCAAGATTACAGAGGGATGTGGTCCAATGTCTTGTTAGTTTTGAGTTGGTGTTCCCACCATCCTTGTTCAACATTATGACTCATCTCCTGGTTCACCTATGTGAAGAGATTCATATTCTCGGTCTGGTATTTCTACAAAATATGTTCCCCTTTGAGAGGTTCATGGGAGTCTTGAAGAAATATGTTCATAACCGTGCTAGGCCAGAAGGAAGCATCTCGAAGGGCTATGGAACAGAGGAGGTCATTGGGTTCTGTGTTGACTTTATTCCTGACCTTAAGACGATTGGTGTTCCTGAATCGCGGCATGAGGGGAGATTGAGGGGAAAAGGAACTCTGGGAAAGAAAACAATGATACCCGGGGACGGGCATTCTTTCACCAAAGCACACTACACAGTTCTACAAAATTCTATGTTCGTTGCTCCGTATCTCGAGGAACACAAGAATATTGTACGCTCCACAAACCCGGGGAAGAATGACTCATGGATTAAACGCAAACACATGAAGACTTTCGGAAGTTGGTTGCAAACACATCTTATAAATGACACCACTGTTGAAGATCAGCTGTACATGTTGGCCGGGTCACCATCTTCGACAATTGGGAGTTTTCAAGGGTACGAGATAAATGGGAATACATTTTACACGATCTCCCAAGATAAGAAGAGCACCAACCAAAACAGTGGTGTCCGCTTTGATACAACAAACGAGAATGGAAAAAATGACACATACTATGGTTAGATAGAGGAGATATGGGAACTTGACTATGGACCTTCTTTTAAGGTCCCTATGTTCAAGTGCAAATGGGTCAACCTGAATGGAGAAGGGGTAAGGGTAGACCCTCTTTACGGAATGATAACAGTGGATCTCAACAATATTGGTTACAATGACGAACCATTCGTCCTAGCCAATGCTGTGGCTCAGGTCTTCTATGTGAAGGACATGTCCTCCAGACCGAAAAAAAGAAAAAATAAGCAAACAAATACATCATACGATGAGCCGAAGCGTCACATAGTTCTTTCAGGAAAAAGAAACATCGTGGGAATCGAGGACACGACAGACATGTTAGAAGATTATAATAAGTTTGTTGAAATTCCACCCTTCACAGTGAAAGCTAACCCCACCATCCCGTTAAATAATGAAGATGCTCCATGGTTACGGCCGAAGCGATCATAAGCAAGGGACAAGGGTTCATGGACCATGTCTACACGAAGAAAATTCAGAAGACTAGATAGGGAAGTTGTTGGTGATGTGTAATAATAAACGTGAAATACATGATCATAGTTCTGTTTGACCAATAATTTGTATTGACCGGTCAAAAGCTGGCAAGCATTGAGTGCTTGACAACTATGACCAGCCTGACTTCATTATTATCCCAACCAGCGGCACACCCACCCACTTTTCTGTTTCTCTCTGCTCCGTCTCGTCCATTGAGATGTGCGCTGCACACAGGGCCGATGTAACCAGACCTGTGTGCAGCCGCGAATCCGGAAGGAGCGCTACGGCCGGCACATATATATTTCCCCTTTATCCCCGACCTCCCGCTTGAAAACAGAGCATGCGTCCTACATCCCCCTTGAAGGTTTGACAAAATGTTTGATATATCATTCAGTTCATCGACCGAATACAAATCACCCGGATTCACCATTATACGTCCGACCGTTCTTTTGATATGCATATATGCACTCAATAGCCACGGTCGGGCTGTATGATGACGATACCGATTGTTTTGTTCTACATCCCCCTTGAAGGTTCATCGACCGAATACAAATCACCCGGATGCCTTGTATGCTCTGGACTCCCTCGGAAGATCACAAAAGAAAAGAAAAAGAATATAAGAGAAAACAAAATAAAACAATAGAAAACATAAAGGAAAACAATAGAAAACATGAAGGAAAACAATAGAAAACATAAATGAAAACAATAGAAAAGAAAATAAATGATGAATATTGTCCATGGTTGCGGCGAAATCCGAACAAAGTGACACAGAAGAAGAAGAAGACGCAAACCAAAAACTCTAGAAACTGATTTGTAGTTTTGTACGTAAACACTCTACGACCAGTAAGATAAAGAGTCTGTTAATTATGTTGCTATTAATGTAATTGTTACTAATTTTAAAACAATATAAGATATTTATATTCAAATTATATGCAAATAGTAAAATAGTTAATAGTTTGAATAGTTAGAATAATTATTTAGTTAAAAAGAAAATGGATTTGAATTAGTTATGCAAATTCAATCACTTTTCATGTTGAAATTTTTGTCAAATTCGAAAGTATATAGAAGTTATTCATGTGCATATTCAAACAATTTTCGAATTTTGGCGCTAAAACATTTGGGCGCGCAGGGTAGCACCAAATTTCGAAATACGTCTGGACCCGTCCCGTGCCACCAACCGGGACCAAAGGGGGTACCTCTACTCCCGGTTGGTTGCACGGGCCAGGACTAGAGGCCCATTAGTATAAATATCCAGACCCTCTCTCCAGGCCGAGCAACCACCCGGGACCGACCGGACTAGCCTAGGCGAAGCCCTGCCGATCCGCGTCGGCGGCGGGGATGGATAGAGTGATCCCGCCGGCGTCGGCTCTGGCCGTTTATTGCATTAGATTGGCCATAGATTGGCCGGGGACGAGTTGGGACGGAAGCGATTTCATTCATAAAAAGCCCCGAGCGGCCGGTGCTTACATGGGGGCGGTGGCGTGGCCACAGGCGGCCGGCCGTTTCTTGATGACGACCCTAGTGGCCGGTGCTTACATGGGGGCGGTGGCGCGGCCACAGGCGACCGACCGTTTGTTGCGGGGGTAGGGCGCGCCGGCGTCGGCCTAGTCCTCCTCGTCGGAGGAGAGGCACTGGTAGTCCGGCTGGACCCACAGGTGGGCAGGCAGCTAGGGCGGCTGCAGTGGCATTGGGGGCGCGTCCTCCAGTGGTGGTGCTGGCCAGTCCTGTGGCGGCGGCGACAGCGGCATCTCCTTCTCCGACGACCACTCGCCGCCGGTCCAGGTCCACTGCATGCCATATTCGAGGCCAGGGGGCAGCGGCTGCGGCTCCGGCTCGTCCGTCGACGCCTCCATGGCGTCGTTCATCGCCTGCCACCACGGCGCCGGCGGTGGAGGGGGCGGCATCGCGGCCGCGTCGGCAGACACGACGGCGAGGACCTGCTCCCAGCGCTTGATCTCGTCGTCGAAGAGGGAGCGGCAGGAGGCCTCGAAGGCGGCCTGCATCTCGGGGTCCTCGTCGTCGTCGATGATGTCCTCCTCGAGCCACAGCACCGGCTCGTTGCCGGGCGGTAGCGCTGGGTAAGGGGCGGGGTTGGCCGGAGGATTCGGGGGCGCGGAGGAAGAGCGGCGGCGCTGGTCGTGCTCCTGCTGGAACCACTCGTCCCAGTACAGCGAGTTCAGCGCGTAGGCGGGGGTCCCTGAGGAGGTCGGCCGGCAGGATCACGCGCCGGCGAGCTATCTCCTCGTTCCGGTCGCATTCGGTCGGGTCCGGCGGCCCCGGGACCCGCTGCTGGTTGAGGTGCCAGCCGTCCGGGAGGTGGATATCCGGCCAGAACACCAGCGTGTTGTTCTGCCAGTGCCAGTAGCACTCCTCCTTCCGGACGTACCGGCGGTACCGCTTGCCCGGCGCGGCGCGAGGCGGCGGGTGGGGCGCGGACGGAGGTGGTACTGGGAGGCGCGGGCTGGCCCCGATTCGCACGCCGGCGGGACCTAAGCCAAATGCCTCCCGCGGGGGGGGGGGGAGGAACGCCGCCGCTGCCGGAGCTTCGGCCTCTCTGGCCGTCCCTGGAGGACCCGGCCTCGTGCTCGTTCTTGGCCCTCTTGAACCAGCGGCGGGGCGACATGGCTAGGGTTAGGGTTTGGGCTGGGGTTGAGGGAGTGGGTGTGCTGGTGTACGGTCGGCGGGGTCCCTTTAAAAAGGACCGGGGGCGTTGATGGCGTGCCAATCAGCATTGAGAACGTGGCGGCGGCGTTGAATGCGCGTGGGTTGAAGCCGAGACGGCCACTGGGTCGCTGGGCGGTGGGCCCTTTTTGACCGTTCGTGGCCACGGGTTGAGAAGTGGGGGACGGGGGGAAGGCGAGGCGGGAACTGGGTCGCTGGCCAGTGGGTCCTTTTACCACGCGTGGCCGCGGTTAGGGGCATTAATAAAAGACGTGGGGACGTGGGGAAAGGCGAGGCGGCCACTGGGTCGCTGGCCAGTGGCCCCTTTGACCAGGCGTGGCCGCGGTTAGGGGGATTAATGTAACACCTGGGGTGTTACCTGTTTGTTTGCTTGCATCATATGCATCACATTGCATTGCACCATGTTTGCATCACAACTGAAAATTTCAAAACAATTCAAACTTTCACCCCTGCTCAAAATTTCCAATTTCAAAATTTCAAACTAAACCACTCAATTGTTTTTCAATGGTTGAATTTGTTTAATCAATTGCCTGTTAATAAAATTTCTTCCCTTTTGTTAAAAAAAACCCTAATGGCAAATCCCAAGCATTCAAATCCAATCAATCTTATTTATCATATCTCAATATGGGTTTAAAGATTAAAATTTGGCAAACCAACTAATTTCAATAATGTTTGTATAATTGCTTGTTGCTTATTAAATAAAATTTGTTATTTCCAAAATTCCCAAAATCAAAACATTATTTGAAATTCCACTAACCACTTAAACATCAAACTAATATACCAATTTTGAAATCATTAACTAACCTTTGCTTTGATTATTGTTTTGCAACTTAATAAAATTAATTATCAAAATACAAACCTCAAACCCTATTTGGAAATTTTCAACTAAACAACTTTAATTCAATTAAAATTTCCACCTTGTGAAAATAATGCTAACCTTGCTTTCATTTCCTGTTTTGGAAAAGTAATAAAAATATCTAATGAACTAAACCCCCCAAATTCCATTCCTTTTCCCTCTTTCATTCCTTACAAAAAAAAATCAAATCAATCAACTAATAAGGAAAAAAAATAAAAGCTTAGGAGAGAGGCAAGCCCACTCCCTTCATTTCTTTCTCCCCCCAGCCCATCTATTCTTTCTGGCCCACCTCCTTTTCCCTGTCGTCCTTTTCTTCCTCCTGTCGCGGTCATAGCTGTACGAACAGAAGCAAGCCATCCGATCATCCTTCCCCCCCTCCAGATGCTTGCCGTACATGCCTTCCTCCTCCTTAAGTAGCTCCCCCCACCCTACCCTCTGCCAACCCTAGAAACCCTAGCTCCCCTCCCATCGCCGCCGTCCTCTCTAGTTCCCCCTCCTCTCTGCTATTTTCGTTGCCTGAACCTGACCGAAACCACCGTAGACCACCACCCTAACCCCTCACCGCCGGTAGCCCTGGCCACCTCGAGGAGCCTCTGAGGAGGAAAATGGAACCGCGGCAGTCCCTGGAGTCCTCCCGTCCCCTCGTCGCTTGCCGGGAGGCACCACGGCGGCCGCGCCGTCGCCGGAGAGAGGCCTCTGCCACTGCCTGTCGGCAGTCGTCGTCGACAGACAACCGCAGGTGAGCGCCCGTCTCTCCCCCTTCCCCTCTGTTCCTTGGCACCTTCCCGAGACCCACGCACGTCCCTCGCTTGTTCACCGCCTCCGCCCGCCCGGGGTCGCCGTCAGGTGCCGGTGATCGACGGAGCAATCGCTGCTTTTCCTCTGTCAGTCATCGTGCGGGTTCAGGAAAACTGCTTCGTTTGTTTCAGTTAACCACCCGGCGTACAATATCTTCATTCACCCACCCTATCTGAACAAACCAGCCGCAGCACCGCAGTGGTACTGCGACCATGCGCGCGAGCGACGCGCCCCGGGATCGAATCCCCCGGCCGCGCATTTTCTTTTCGCTAACCTTTCCGCGATCCTGACCCCACCCGTCAGCGGGTTGTTCAGCCACGTGAGCACGCACCGGCCCTGGGCCCCCCTGGCAGTGACTGGGGTAGGTTCCATCGCGGTATAAAAAGTTTAATACGTTTTAAATCTTTCTGTAATCAAATCCAGGTCCAATTAAATCACAGATTGGTCCCTCATTTTCAATTGCTTATAACTTTTATTTTATAACTCTAAAAAATGAAATTAAAATATGCAAACTGGTCCAAATTTAATTCTCTATCTAATGGTGCCTTTTGTTTTCTGTTTTGAATTTTCAAAATGCAATTTAAATTTGAATTCAAATAATTCAATTGTAATTTGCAACAATTCATAAATAATTCATACCAATTCCAAATAAGGCAAATAAAATATGTTTTTCACACCATTTTGAATAACCTATTCAAATATAATTTCTGTTTCCTTGTTTGAATAATTTAAATTGCCTAACTAATTTAATACTTGTTTAATTCATTTAAATTTGATAAAATCATAACTTGCTCAAACTAAAATAATTTTGAACATGCAAAATATGTTTTCAAACCATCAAAGTGTGAACTTTTCAAATATGAATTTGAATTTATGTTTTGAACAAATAAAATTCAAATAATATTCAAACTTGTTTTAAATCCATTTAAAACTTGTTTAATATTGTTTAATTCATAATTAAATTATCCTGATTCCAATTTCAATATTTGAAACATGTAATCCAACTAAAATTTGATGTTCTTTTCAAATATAAATTTTGTTATTTGTTTTGAACACTTTAACTTGATGAAAACAACAATTGCTTGTGTGACATCAATAAGGACCCAAAAATTATTAACATGACAAATAAAATCCCACACTTGGTAATTTCCTTTTTCCTTTGCATCTATTGTTGTTCATTATTGCTTTCATCATGCCTACATCATGATAAACCACTTGCACATGTTAACTAATTGTAGATCATTGCTTCCACCTTAACATGTGCATCCATATGCAACTCACATTACATATGGGTCCATTTAAATTTGTTTATCATGTCAATTAGGTTATTCTGATGCATCTTTAACCTGTCATGCATCCATATCTAGATCATGCTGGATCTTTTGCCGTAGTAGTAATTGTTGCATCCGGTGTTTGTTCGAGGTTCATTGCTTCTTCCCGGATAGGACGTTGAGATGATGTGAGCAACGACAAGTTCTGCTACCTTGCGGGATCTCAGGCAAGTATACTTACTTGCTGCCAAATGGCTGCCTTTCATCACTTGTTACCGATTCTTTCCGTTGTTCTTTTCTGCTAGCCTTAGTGGTAGTTGTTTCTGTTACGAACCCATCACATGAATCCCTTAACCTTGATATTGCCTCACCTCCACACCTATAACCATTGCTTGTGCCCGTGTCTTACTAGCATGCTTAGGGTTGTTTTGCTCGAGTCGGTTAACCGTTACTTTCTGTTACTATTCCATTATGTTCTGGGGGCTCGATGTTTAATCAATCAATCATGCTAATGTTATTGTTAAATAATAATCTGATGATAAGGCACCGGCAGGAGGCCCTTTGTGGTTTTGAGGCCTGCTAGTGTCGACCCTAATAGGAAAAGGGTCTTGTCTACTGATCCATGATGAGCGCACTACCCGCATGTGGGAAGCGAGTATGGGCGCCCCCCTCAGTTTGACTCGATTCGCATCTCGTCCAAATCGCCTCATTTAGTTCGGGCTTTCCATTTGCTGCATGCATGATCTTGCGAGCCCTTGGATCCCGGGTGGAACTTTCGTAGTCGGCATATAGGGGGACACGTTCTTAGAGTGCTATGAGGGTCCATTTTCTTCTGGGCTCGATTAGCCGTGCGCCCAAGGTTTTTTGGGCTTGATGCGAAGAAGAGTTGAGTTGTGTAGAGTACCTCGCTTGGTGGGTTAGCTCCCCATCTGGCGGGTTATTCTTGCGTGTACGGCTAAATTGGTGCAACCCTGCAGGGATAATCTTCTCGAGAAGCCGTGTTTTCCGCGGTTATGGATTACTTGGTGAAAGTACTGGCTAACAAGTACTCAGGACAACTTAAACCTAATGATTAACAATCTTACACCCAATGATTAACAACTTGACTAGTAATAGGCTTATTGACACAATAATCTGAATCATCATTAATCCAACTGTGTGAGTTATCCTCGGATTGCTTCTTTGGATAAGGGGCGAGATCCAGGATGGGTTTGTTTGGAGTTACTTTCAGTTGGTTACAATACTCGATCTTATCTTCTTTCTGTTAGCCGGAAGTGATAGTATCCCTCTGTAGTTGGTTAGTGCAGCCTGCTGTCGCTTATTTTCAATAACCCCTTCATTTCCGTTGTTCCTAAAGTATTTGTATCTTGTGATGACTGGCTACGCCGGTATCTTGTGAGTATTGGTTTTGTCCGCTTGCCAGTACTTAACCGTACTGACCCACGAATCTTTTTCATGGCTGCATATTCAATATTGCAGTCAACAGGTTTGAAGTCTGACGACGTTAGCTTGGGAATCCCTCCGGCTTGGCCTGGGCAGGGATTGGACGCTCTCGGTTATCTTCAGGACTCTTAGTCCAATTTGTATCTTGTCCGTAGCCGGACGTTTGTTTCTTCCGCTGTTATTTGGATCTTTGTAATGTATCAGTTGTAACCCTGGCTCGTTTGAGTCATCTTGTATCTATCTGTTTCTGTTGTAATTGTGGATTATTCGTCAACTATTGTAATGTTATCACAAGTGTCAACCTGGAATCGGTTATTATGTGGAATTTGGCGGGAATGCTGAAATCTGCATAGTGCCCGATCTCGGGGCGTCACAATTAATAAAAGACGTGGGGACGTGGCAGGCGATTGGGGAAGGGGAGGCCGGTTGGGGATTACGAGGCCGGCGGCCGCTGTGTCACGGCCTGTCCCTGTCCCTTGTCTCCGTCATCAATTCACTTAGTTAATTAATGAACTTGACTAGGTAGGCGGGATTACGAGGAAGGCGGCCGGTTAGCTAATTTAGATGTTCATCGCTTCACTTAGTTAATTAACTGATACAAATTTTCTATTTTTTACGTAGATATAAATTTGCACGTTTTAGAACCAGTTAGATACTAGTAATATTGCACAGGCGATGCGCGTCTTAACTAACAGAGCGATTAGTTGAGCAGTAGTTAGAGAAAAAATGGGATGGTAGGTGATTTTGGTACTTAACATTGAAGCGACATACACCATTCGATAGACGTCGTGGACGGATGTGATTCTTTCGATTTCTTTCTCTCGATCTTTTTATGTTAACCATAGATATAGACATGTTTTTGCGTGAAAACATATCATCACAACATCTCCATCTAATTATCGTTATTTCTATTATATGAGTTGGCCACTTTTTTTTATATATTTTTTGTGTTTTCTATAAAATTGGACCCCTCTTATGTTTTGTTCACCCTCCGCCAATGGCTACAGGAATGACGCTGGAACAAACACATCGACTGGAACAAAGACAGGAGTTCGCTACGAGATCCGCGCATCTCCTTGATTGTAGTGTCGATACCATTATCATGGCTGGTTGATTATTATTTTGATTGAAACCATGTTCTCGTAAAGTGCTTGCAACAGGGAGACAGGAATCACTTGTGTGGATACTACGTCTGCGAGTTCATTCGTCAGACGGGAAGCACCTTTATTCATGTACATCAGTCGTCAATTTTTCTTATTGCTATCTATTTAAGTTGCTTAGTTTTATCAATATATATTGACCACTCTTCTTTATATTAGATCGAACGGCTCCGGGACGGTCTTCTACCAAGGGACCGCATAGTAGCAATTCAGGAGGAAATTGTGGGCTAAATTTGATTTTGTAATTCATGCCATCGGTCATGTAATATGCTCGATATACTTAGCTTCTGTAATATAAGTGTTCCTTATTTTTCTATATATATGTATTACTTATTCACTCGTGGGATCCGGGAGGTCGGGGAGGGACCACCGAGAGGCTCCTCTCTTGTCGTGGGATCCGGGAGGTCCGGGGAAGGGCCACCGTGCTCCTCTCTTCTCCTGGGATCGTGGAGGGGCCACCAAGGATCCTTATTAGTGTATGGTGATAGGGGTATCGTAAAATAGAATTGATCGCAAAACCGAAAATAAAAAGGAAAACAATAAAGCGAAAAAAAACCTCTGCCGCGGTAGAGAAAATGGCAAAACTGCTGCCAGCGGCAGAGGAGGCATTCATCCCGGTTTGTGTTAAGAACCTGGACTAATTCCCCTGGCCAGGTTCGCCACGTGGTACGCCCCCATTTGTCCGAGTCCTGGCACAACCAGGACCAATGGTGAGGGCCATTTGTCCCGGCTGGCCCATCCCGGTTGCACAACCGGACAAATGGCCCTTACGAACCGGGACAAATGGCCCTGTTTCCACTAGTGAGCGCTCCATACCTTCTGTTATATAGGTGGAGGGGGCAGGGTTACATGTTGAGTTCTAGTCGAATACAAACCAGTACTTGACTTATACTCCAAAAAGATGAGATAGCCCGATCCCCTTTTACATTGATTCCTCGTGCTGGGTAGTCCTACACCTGATAGGAATTGATCTACCCCGTGTGGGTACCCGAGCCCCATGACCTCGACTCTTACAAATGGGTAACATGTGTCTTTTCAATGCATCTCTTTGTCTGGTTGAAATCCAGCAAAATATACTTGTGTATGAACCACTTTTTTTCAAAAAGAAAGCAAATCTTTGTGTCCGAAGGAATTGAATTTGGAATGAATAGAAGAAAATGTTGTGTACAACTACAAACCCTCATGTAGACCCTGCCACACACACGATTACAATGGAGGAAAACCTGCAATTCAAATTATTGATGCTAAATATCGAGCATCTAATTCGAAAGTATTGCACAAGGAGAGACAGTCGACGACGGTATGCGGCGACGACACAATCATATACGTCCACAACAGGGAGTTGTCTTTGATATACTTCGTAGATTTGGTACTTCTGTGTGGAAGATGGTAGGATTCAACTTTCCAATAGTGTTCGTAGCTGAAGTAGATAGTGCCAAAGCTAATGGATGGAAATACCGATCCGGATACCCCAAAAGATTGATGCATTCCTAAGAACAACGCCCGCTCATTGAAACTCTTGACTAGGTAGAGAGTCTTCATGTTCAGATCCAGGTGATACACGTCATACCTCTTTGAGTTACGTGGTAGCATATGGTGCACCAGCTTCAGCTTCCCATCGTTATCCACCAAGTGCACGTACGGTACCCGTCGTCTCGCGATGAACCAAACATAGCTTGGCAGCCACCTCCAGGCATGGTCGCCCATTTACGCTCGTCTCCGACACGTTGAGATATTTCTCGGTGACGAAGTAAAAACGGCCAAACAACATCAAGGGAGCCGTATCTTGTGCAATAATGTTGCACTGGAACACCTTCCAAGACTCTATGGCGGGCCTGGCAATGCCTAGGATGCGGAGCTTGGGAAAGTACAGCATGACTGAAGTAGAATCACCGGCACCAAGGTGTGAAGTATCGCCCAGAAGAATATATGCTAGGATGACAAGATAACAGAGTGTTCACTGGCGGGAGCTCCTTGAGGTGGTGTGTGAGCGGGTTCGGTAGTCGTATGTTGGTGCGCTCGTGAAGCAGGACGAGGAGGCCCTCAGGGGTCGTGGCGAGCACGTCGTGTCCTACTGCAAAATACACGGCAAAGAACATAAAACTTTTCCTTGTGTATATTTCATTGACACGGCAAAGAACTGCCGTCGTAACGTCTCCGTCATTGGCGGCGAGGAAGCACATGTGTCAAAAAACTTTGCCGTGCTACCTTCTTTGCCGTGTGTATTCCGGTTGTTTTGTTGTGTCCTATTCGCGTGTGTTTTATGAAGTTTGCCGTGTATAGTTAGTTGCCGTGTGTTTTCTTGGTTCTTTTCCGTGTGTTGTGCAGACTCGACATAGCAAAGATGTCCTTTGATTTGTTCCGCACCGGAGGACACACGGCAAAGATCGGAGGACACGGCAAAGCCCAGGTTTCCGTAGTGCTTAGTGAACTCAACCACCAGCCATGTATTAGCGTGCTGATTAAATCTGAAGGTGGGGAGAGCCGGAGAGGAGACATGCATATCTTATTCTTACACATCACGGGTACGCACCATGTGTAATTTGTTTATCGTCATTTACAAAGCCAAGCAAGGGCAAAGAAGAAACCTACAAAAGAAATGACGAAACAAAGAGTTCAAAAAAAATAGAGATAGTAGTCTAGTACTACCATGCGGCTGGAACGTTTCACTCGGCACGTAGAGGGTACAATGGACCTCGCCTACAGGATGCTGGTAAAGTGAATATGTGGCTGTCCAGGTTCGAGTAGGACGCCGGCATCTGCGCTGCGCGCCCGTGCTCTGTCCCACGGCCGTCGTTGGCTGCTGCTTCACCACGGCCAAGCAAAAAGAATGGCTTACTCGTCTAGAGATCAAGGTATGATCACCCTGTTCTTAGTTGTGTCTCAAGTATTGAGCTGGTTGATCCTGTCTGGTTCTATCAAAATGTACCTTCAGAGCCAAACCTCCTCCTCCAGCTTGAAGTTCGCCGTTCCACGCTAGCACTTACTGGAAACATGCCGCTATATCTGGCACTTACTGGAAACAGTTTTCGAGAGACGCTCGCGTTCGCTCCCGGGGGCGGCACGGGCGGAACCCTAACCACCGCCGCCCCCACACCCCCTCCTCTCCATCCACCCGCTGCCGCCGGAGGAAGCCACCGGGGGCACAACCCTCCGCGTGGTGGACGGCGGCCGGCGGGTCCTCGCCTCCTCAGCACAAACGCGGCGGGAGACCTCCGGTCAGATGCGTTGGTAGGCCCTGGACGGCTTGCGCGGACGGCGGAGCACGGACGCCGGGGCGGCGGCCCTGGTTCTTCTGGCGGCGGCTAGTGGCTGGGTCTGCGTGGGCAGCCGGCGCTGGCCGGGTGGTGGCGCCGCCGATGGGATCTGAGGTGGCTCGGCCATGATGCGGCGGCCGCGTGGGTGGCTTGGCTCCCGGTCGGCGCGGCCTTCTCTGTCTTTGGCGGCGGAAGGCGGTGGTGCTTGGGACCGGCGGCGGAAGGGCTCCCGGTGGCGGCGGATGCGGAACCCTCCCGCAAATTCCCTGCTGGGAGTCGTTTCGCGGCGTCGGGGCTGCGAGACATCAAAATAAAGGAGGTGGTCCTTGGGTTTCCCATCGCACGAAAATGAAGATCCTGATGTAGGTTCTCTTTGATCAAGCCGGGGTGTCGACCTGAAAGGCTCCGCCGGCGAACTCCCATGTACGTCGCCTGGAGATTGCTGGATCCGTGGAATTCGGTCACAATGCTCAGTCATCGAAGGTGAGATTGGAGGACTAGTAACGGTGTTCGGAGTCTTTGCATCGATGGGGAACTGGCTTGGAGTTACAAGATTCGTGGCAGCCGCATGTAAAATGGGGCGACAACATGCGTGAAGTACAAAGTCCTACCTTTCAGGGTGAAAGCCCAAGGTCTGACCTTAATTATTGGTTGTGCCTGGCACTGGTCTTCTTGGAGCCATTGTTTTGAGAGCGAGGATTATCTTCAGGGTGAAAAACTAAGGTCTGGTCTTAATTGGTTGTGCCTGGCACCGTTCTTTTTGGAGACGTTGTTTTCGAAGAGATGGACATCAGCTGTTGTTTAGGTGGTGGTTGTGCGGATACCGCGAGGACTGTAACTCTGCAGCGGGACTTTTCTTTTTATTTCTTCTTTTTATTGTCTTTCGGCTGTGTGTATCCATTGCGTTGTTGCAGAGGCCGGGTGTAACTTGTATCTCCGCGATATTAATATACTTCCCTTTATCAAAAAAAAACTTACTGGAAACAAGGAAACATAAATAACTTCAACATATGCTTGATAGGGATTCGGATTTTGATTTGGAGCTGAGCTAACTAGCAACAGAAATGGAGGCCAGTGACGAATCACAGAGGATCGGGCAACGAGCTAAGTGAAGGACACGAGCGAGGCAGTGCTTCTCGATAGTGCCTTGCCAGCGACGACGGTGGTGAGTGTCTGCATCCGTCAATAACATTTCAGCAAGTAGAAAGACATGAGGAAATTGGATAACATAAGAGATTATGACAAATGACCATTGCCATTAACTACACGTACTGGTGATACTCATCACAACTACACATCACATACACATACACGTGATATATAAAGAACAACACAAAGTACCAGATCACGTGCACGGGCAGCAAGATCTTCGCCTTCCACCGTGACCGCGGCAGCATGGTGTACGACAGCGAGACGTCGACGGTGGCCGTATGCCCTCCTCTGCCCGCCCCAAAGGGCACAAACGAGCTTCTGGCTGTCGGCCAGGACGACATCTACGCCCTCGAGACCACCAAGACCGCCTTTGGCTTCCATACCTCGATGGAGAAGCTTGGACCGGTACCCCCGCCCCCGCAGCGACCGGTGGGAAGAATGGCGATGGCAGCCTCTCCCTCCGCCGCCGTTCAAGAAGCACGGCTACATCTCGTCTACCGCGACGCATCCCGATGGCTCCGCCTTGCTCGTCTCCTTTGCAAAAAGGGGCACCTTCGAGTTCGACACTGGCCGCCTCGCATGGACGCAACTAGGCGACTGGCTCCTGCCCTTCCATGGCAAGGCCGACTTCGTGTGCGAGCTCGACGCCTGGGTGGGACTGTCGGACCAGACCGGGTACATCGGTGTGTGCCATGTCATCTCACCCGGTGGCCACCGTACAGTTCCTCCGGCCTGGACCACCGTCACGGAGAGGGTATACACCAAACACTCTGCCAACCTCACTTACATGGGCGGCGCCGAGTTCTGCCTCCTCGAGACCGTAACGCGCGAGGGCTACGACGTTCACAGTGATAACTCGAGGTTGCTTCTTCCCCTGGCAACCTTCCGCGTGGAGCGCAAGCATAACAGTGAGCTTCGGGAGGTGAACATGCGCACCAGGGTTTACAAGTGGTCTCACCGGCAAGGTCCTCCGGTTGCTTTCTGCATTGGCCAATATGATTAGCACTTATTACTACCTCCATTTCAAAATATAAGACGTATATTCACTACGGGAGAGAACACATACGCCGACGGGGCTTTTAGACGCCGACGGGGAAGTGTCGGCACCGTCAGCGTACAATGGAAACATCGCAGCCCACCTGCGGGGCCGTCGGCCTATACAATCCCGATGGTGTATAGCATCCCGTCGGCGTAATACTGACGACTGGGCCCGCTGGAACGGGATCCTGTTATACTCCTGATATGCCGACGGGTTTCCTTCTTGACCCGCAAAGCTTTGCGGGTGGGCTTCAATTGGGCCTTCTAGAACTGTAGGTGGCACCTCTTTCTGCGCTTAGGTGTTGGGCCTTGGACCGGGTAGCCTCACCCGATAGGTCCAGGATTCATCCCCACGTCAGTAGCCCCCGAGTGTTTACTCGACTGATAATCTGTCGGGTGGACACTCAAAATTCGTTTTTATTTCCTTCGATTGATTGTTCCAATCGCTTGATTTGGAGGGTGAATACCATGTGCGTGATGTGCTTCTGTACTCGAGTATCGAGTGTAAATGTGCCTTTGTATTGGTTGTTTTCGCAGAAGGATGTGGCTCAGTCGCTTGACTCTCCCGAAAGTTCAGGGCCTATTAATTGCATCTAGGGCAAAAACGGTTCTAGCCTACACAGATTCGAGACCTCCGACTCGAATCCGGCGAGGTGATCGTTGCGACTAGGCCGTGGAGGTCTTACCGAGTAGAACTTAACCTAAAGGGGGTACCTGGCGCGTCCGCTAGGATATTTCTTCGTGTTGTTGACACGGAAATTTACCGGAGGACGCAGCTTAAGTGCGATTACAGACCCAAAAGATATATCTTTGGGTCTTACCTTCGTACTCTAAAGAATACGGCATCCGGATGTGCCTAGTAGGCCGATCGATCTAGGATAGGGATGTATAATTACATCGTGTGATAGAGTAGCGGGAGCCGCATACTTTTGATTTTACCTTAATCATCTTTTTGCGAATCTTCGAGTGAAGAGATCTTCTTTCTTTGTTGACCTTATGCGAAAGATATTTTGCATTGTTATGTCTATACTAAATAAATTTTTGTCTTTGACGTGCCCATATGGAAAAGATTTCGTGTCAGGGAGCTTATGCGAAAGAAATTCCGCGTCTTGATATGCCCATACGAAAGAAATTTCGTGTTAGGGAGCTTATGCGAAAGAGATTTCACGTCTTGATATGCCCATACAAAAGAAATTTCGTCTTAGGGAGCTTATGCGAAAGAGATTTTGCGTCTTGATATACACATACGAAAGAAATTTCGTGTTTGGGTGCTTTACGCGAAAGAAAATTCGCGTCTTGATGAGGTATGCAGTGGTGTCATTGTGCACTCGTTTGTTCTGACTCCTCCCGATGGGACGTGACGGAGCGGAGCAGCGCGTGCGGGCCCATCTTGTCAGCTTTTGACCAGAAACGATAGGTCGCGTCCGGTTTTTCCGCTGGCCACGCGCTGTAAATGCGCATGATATTTTGTAAAGATCGTGTCATAGTAACTGTTCGCCGCCGCTTCGTTTCCACTTCACGCGTGGCAGCCGCGATGGACGCCACGTTGCTGGATCTACGGCCTAGATCAGACTGATTTGTGTATAAATAATGACCTCTAGGCAAATGGGTAAATTTCTCAACCCTTTAGTCATCTTCTTCCTCCTCGCGCACACCTTTCTCTCTGCAAGCACCAAGGAAAGCTCCAATGGCGGGGGAAAAGAAACGTAGCGCCTTCGTGTCTTCTTCGAAGGATGTGGCAAGTGCCTTCGTGCCGCCTCCCATGAAGACGGACGATTGGCGCGCCGCGATCACCGCCAAGAAAAGCATCACTGAGATGCAGCGGGAGGGACTGCTCCCGCCTGAAGCTGACAAGAGTGTGCGCTTGTCCAAGAAGGAGGAGGTTCCCAACCCGCACGCGAACGAACGCGTGTTCTTCTCCGAGCACGTCTCGCGCGGTCTGTCCCCTCCATCCCTTCCTTCTCGGGCTGCTGTATGTCTAGGGCATACAGCTGCACAATCTCCCTCCAAACGCGATTCCTCACATATCGTGCTTTATCGTGCTTTGTGAGTGTTTCTTGGGCATCTGCCCGCACTAGTGCCTCTGGAAGGCCATCTTCAAGGTGCAGATCTTCCGGGAGAAGGCGCGGCCAGACGAGAAGCTGGGGGAGCCGCTGCGTACCGGAGGCTTCGGGATTCAGGCGAGAACGGACATCCCCTACATGGAGATGTATTTCGTCGACTCGGCGCAAGGGTGGCGGAAGAAGTGGTTCTTCGTCACCGACAACAGCGCGAGTGGAGCTCCTGAATTCCATTCGTTCGCCCCTTTGAAGAGGCGAAACTCCTAGCTGCACTCGCTCACTGCTGAGGAAGTTAGGATTGTTACTCCTCTACTCGCGAAGGTGGCAAGCTTATGAGAGAAGACGTCGGGTACCCCGCTGAATGGGATACACCTGTCGGGTGTGTTTCTTCGTCAAAGGATCCAACCTCTTCAGGAGAGGCCAAGCATCATGTGGGAGTACCAGGGCGTCAAGGACCCGAGCCGTGTTTGCGAGGACATTCTCTCGAACGCCGAGTTTGAGAAGAAGATCGCGGCCATCACCAAGCTGAAGAAAGGAGAGGCCTACCCGGCATGTCCTCTCAAGCCATTCGAAGCGGGGCACCCTCCGACTGAGGTGATATTTTTGAGTTTTCCTTTCTCGACTTCTGTTCTTCTGCACCAGAGTTTCTTTCGATTGATATGTTCATTTCTTCTTCTGTAGAATGAGAACATGGAGAAATGCTACCCGCCAATGTCTGCAGAAGCTGACTCAAGCTCCGAACGCGGTTTTATGGATGATGAAGAAGAGTCGGGTAGCGACCAACTACAGCGCCGCAAGCGCCGTAGGCACGAGGAGGATGAGGTCACTTCGAAGGGTAGCTCCTTGGGCGACGAGGCCGACAAGGATACTAAGCCCCTTTGGGTGGCTCCTCTCAACGTGCTTCCTCCCACAGCCGCAAGTCGAAGGTTCCCACCGCCTGGAACGTGGACGTTCTAGACAATGATGATGAGGATGAGTAAGTTTTCCGCGCTCCGTTCTTTAATCACAAATCTTCTTCCCTCGCTTCCCATTCTGGGTCTTTATCTGAATCTGTCTTTAACAGCAGTCTTACGACCATCAGCCCAGGCCGGTTTGCTTCTTCGATTCCTTCTGTGAAGAGAAAAGAAGCAGCCGCGGACGAAGCCCCAGCCGCTGAGGCCGCCCGAGGATCTCCAAGTCCCGCAAGAGCAGCCAAAACTCCGGAGCATGGGCTGCGCAGCTTCGCGGGTGGAGGGTCTATGAGTAAGAAGGTTTCGGGCAGCTCGGTAGACCCTCTGTCTACTACTCATGGAAAAGTAAGTCCACTTGTATTCTCGTATCTTTCTTTGCTTGTTCGAAGTTTTTATCGGGTTAACGGCAGTGCTCCCGATGGGAGTAGCCCCCGAGTCTGTGGTTAATTGCTTGAAGTTGGCCATGGACTCAAGTCGAAATCTGCTTCTCATGTTCCTTCGTTTTTCTTGAATTCTATCGGGTGCACGGCAGTGCTCCCGATGGGAGTAGCCCCCGAGGCTATATTTGACTGTGTACAGTTATGTGTAGGCTCAAGTGACTCATCTTTGACTTGAATTTTTGCCTTGGGTTTTTGCAGGCTCTCCTTGACTCCCTCGCCGCTTTCGGGCGTCGAGTTCTTTCGGCTGAACCGGATTGCGTTTTTCTTAGGGTGGATCGCGACCGGCTCGTCCAGGACGGCCGCTCCCTTCAAGGTAAGTTAGTACACTTTTCTTGTCTTTACAGTTTCTTTTGAATGTAATGGTTGCTCCAGCCGCATTCTTTGTATTACAGACGAAGTCACCCTCCTGAAGGCTGAGAAAGCTGAAGCTGTCACTCAGGTGAAGGCCCTTGAGACGGAGCTGGAGTCCTCCCGAAAGGAGTTGGAGTCCACTCGCAAGCGCTCAAACGATCTTGAGGGGAACCTTGAGGAAGCTCAAGGAGCGCTGAAGCAGCTAGACGAGGAGGGTGCTAAGCACGACAACGATCTTGTCGGCCTCATCCGTCCTTTGGCTCAGAAGCTTGCGGGTAAGCTATGTTTCGCCGTTCTTATACTGCGGTTTAAGCCAGCGACTGGATGCCCTCACAGATACTTGTACCCAGCTTCAGGAGCACGCGAGTAGAATATGCTCCCTCGTTGGTGATGCCACCCGGGTGTTGAGGCGATTCCACAAGCGCGTACTGGTGGACGTGGCGGTTCCGCCTACGCTGGATGGTCTCCTGAAGGCATTCCTGGGTGATGAAGATCTTCTCCAGGAGTATTCGGTCGCTCAGCCCGAGTGCGGGGTCAGTATTTCTATCCAGTTTGCCTTGGCGCATGGAGTTTCCGGTGACCTGGAGAAGGTGTAGTCGGACATTCCTCGCGACTCCACTGGCAAGAAGGTAGGACTCCGTCCTTTTGGCGCTCGTGCTGAAGTCCTCGCAAAGATGCTTTCTGGGGTGCTTTCTCGTGCAAGTCGCAAGAGACAGCCTACCGCGAGTGGAACTACTTCTGCAGCCCCGTAGGACAGTTTTTTGTTTTCTTGTGCTCGTTGATGTAATGAACCTTGGGATGTATTCCTGTACTTTATGTTGCGTAATCGAAGTATTTTCTGTCAGCGTCAGCGTTTGAATCTTGCGCCTTACTTTGTATTATTACGATGGGAGTAGCCCCCGAGCACCCGAGGAATGGGTGGTATGTTCTCAAGTGGGGTCTTGTGATGTTTCTGAACGTTCTTTGTTGTCGAAGCTCTGGCTCCGCAAATCCCTCAGGTGACCCTATCGGGTTTCGACTAGGAGATGTCATAGGCGCTGGTGGAATCGTCGGCTTGACAGGGAGGCGATATTTACCCAGGTTCGGGGCCCTCGTAGAGGTAAAACCCTTACTCCTGCCTTCTGTCGATCTGTATTGGATGATTGATCGGTTACAGGTGCTCGAATCGAGAGTAGATCTCGAGTTTCAAGGCTTTTGTGGTCGTGCGGTATTGCTTGGTCCTCTCCTTGGGGGCTCTCCTGGCCTTATATAGGCGGCCAGGTCTCGAGTCCTACCCGGAGAGGATCCGAACCCTAGATTAGGTCGGTTACAGGTTTCCTAACTTTACCCGCAAGTCTAACGCGGATGGGCTTCAGGTGGGCCTTCTGGAGCCTTCCAAGGGCGTCTCTTCTTGGGCCTTGTGTTGGGCCTGAGAAGGGGTGTCCTTACCCGCAGGGTCCAGGATCCATGCCTTCGTCAGTAGCCCCCGAGCGTGTGCTCGACTGGGATTTTTCAGTCGAGTAGACGGTCAAACTGTTCTTAGCCTTTCCTTGAAGGTCCACCTTATCAGTTGTAGTCTTTGAAGGGTGTGTTCCCTGCATGATGAGCCATAAGTCTCGAGTATCGAGTAGCATAAGCGCCTGTTTTAACGGCATTTTTCACAGAAGGATGTGGCACAGTAGCTTGGCTCTCCCGAGAGATCAGGGCCAATTAATTGCGACTAGGGCAAAAACATTCCTGGCCTACACAGATTCGAGACCTCCGACTCGAACCCGATGGGGTGATTGTTACGACTGGGCCGTTGTGGTCTTATCGAGTCGAACTTAACCTAAGAGGGTACCCGGCGCGTCCGCTAGGATTTTTCTTCGTGTTGTTGACACGGAACTATACCGGAGGACGCAGCTTTCGAGTGCGATTCCAGGCCCAAAAGAAAGATCTTTTTGGGTCTTACCTTCATATTCGAAGAATATGGCATCCGGATGTGCCTAGTCGGCTGTACAATCCAGGTTTTTGTGATGTGTAAATATCACGCATAAGGTGGGTTCTTTCTACCCGATTAGATTGGTATGAGTTCCGTACGAAAAAAGTTTCGTGTTGGAAATGTTAGCTCCGTATGAAAGAGTTTTCATGTTTTGGAAAATTGTGCCTGTACGAAAGAGTTTTCGTGTATAAGGCATGTTTCTCTTGTCCGAAAAGGCTTTGATTCATGAATTTTTTCATGGAAGAATGTGTTCTATCCGAAGGAATAGATATTCGTGCGAAGATAATTTCGCGTTTGAAATTCCATTCGCAAAAAATTTCCTTTCGGAATGACGAACGCCATGACGTCAAGGCGTGCTCCTCTTCTCCCGATGGGACGTGACGGAGTGGCAGCAGAAATTGGCCCACCTTGTCAGCTTTTTGACCGGGAAACGAGACGTCACTCCCGTTTTTTACGCGAAACGTGCAGTAAACGCGCACGATCTTCTGTTAAGATCGTGGCACGAAACAGCATTAGGCCGCCGCTTCGTTTCATCTTCACACGTGGCAGCCGTGATGGGTGCCACGTAGCACATCGTACGGTTGAGGTCGCTTCGCCCTGTGTATAAGTACAGGTGCTAGCGCTGCAGTAAAACTTTCCTCGCTCTCCGTCTTTGTCTTCCACCTCGCGCTCGTCTTCTTCCTCGCGCTCGTCTTCAACTTCCTCGCGCTCAAGCTCCCGTGGTGAACGATGGCCGGCGGGAAGAAACGCGGCGCTGGAACTTCGGCGTCAGGCGAGCCCTCTGCGCCACTCGCCGCTCGCGCCGGCGACTGGCGCACACCCAACACCACCGCCAAGAGCATCAAGGAGATGCAGCGGGAGGGTCTTCTACCGGCGGAGGCGGACAAACGTGTTCGCCTCGGGAAAAGAGAAGAGGTACCCAACCCCCAGTCGAACGAGCGCGTGGTCTTCGTGGACCACGTGACTCGGGGCCTCTCCTTCCCCCTTCATCCTTTTTTCATCGGGTTGCTGTGTGCCTATGGCATACAGCTTCACGATCTTCCCCCAAACGCGGTGCAGCACATCGCGTGCTTCATCGCGCTTTGCGAATGCTATCTTGGCATTCGCCCGCACTGGGCGCTCTGGAAGGCGCTGTTCAAGATCCGGATTTTCCGCGAAAGATCGCGGGTGGAGTCCGAGCCCGGCGAGCCGCTTCGTACGGGTGGCTTCGGGATCCAGGCGCGCCACGAGAGCGCGTACTTCAACATGCACTTCATCGATTCCGCGCAAGGCTGGCGGAAGAAACGGTTCTACGTCGCCGACAACAGTTCGGGCGGACTCGTCGAGTTCCACCCACTCGCAGTTCTGACAAGGCGCAAGTCGTGGAACCACAAGATGACAGCCGAGGAGACCCAGACGGTCGCGCCCCTGCTCGCAAGAATTGCTGCTCTTCGAGACCAAACCTCGGGAGTAGTGCTCAACGGGCTTCACCTGGCCGGCCTTTTCTTGAAGCGTAGGATCCAGCCGCTGCAGCAGAGGCCTTCCACCATGTGGGAGTATCAAGGCGCAGAAGATCCCAGTCGAGTGAGCCGCGAAGAACTTTCGAATGTAGAATTCGAGAAGAAGATTGCTGCCATCACTCGACTGAAAGTTGGGGAGCAATACCCTGATTGCTCAGTCGAGGCTTATTCTGCTTCAAATCCTCCTCCAGCTGAGGTTAGTTTTTCTGTCTTTATTTATTTATTTTTTTTTTTTTTTTTTTACTTCCTTCTTTGGAATTTTCTTGCCGATAAGATCTTCTTTGTCTTCTTTTTTCTGCAGAGCCTAGCTGTAGCAAATTGCTATCCGCCCGTTGCTGGTGATGATCCCTCATGCCTCCAGTCGAGCCACCAGGACGGTGCGGTCGACACTAGTGTGGCCAACGCCTCCTCGGGTTCTGAGCATGATTCTTCGGATGACGCTGAGGACTCGAGTGACGTCCCTCCGAAGCGTCGTCGGGTAAATGACGATGAAGTCACCTCCAAAGATAAATCTTTGGAGACGTCGCCTCCGATTTTCGCGACTCCGCTTCAATCTCTTCCTCCTCGGACCCCATTCGCAGCCGCCTGGAACGCGGATGATTTGGATGAAGACGAGGAGGATGACGAGTAAGTGTTTTTTCCGTATTTCAATTCGAACAATCTTTGTTTGTCTATGCTGATGTTTCTTCGTTTTCCAATGCAGCTTGCAGGCGATCAGCCCGGGTAGGTTTGCCGCTGCTGTTCCTCCCGAAAAGAGGAATAAGGCAAAAGATGCGGATGAGACCCCTACCGCGGGCACCGTCCAGAATTCTCCCAAGGCAGCACCTGATGTTGCGACTGTGGGGCGGGAGGTTCCTAGCTCCGCCGCTAGAACTTCGGTCTCGAAAGAGGCGACGGACAGCTCTGCGGATCCACTCTCCCGCGCCACCGGACAGGTAATCTTCTATCTCTTTGATCTGCCCAGCAAAAATTTTATCGGGTGCACGGCAGTGCTCCCGATGGGAGTAGCCCCCGAGGCTATAGTCGATTGTAAGTAATCGGGTACAGGCTCAAAAGTTTCTTTCTTCACTTCTCCGTTATCTTGTCTTCTTCGGGTGCACGGCAGTGCTCCCGATGGGAGTAGCCCCCGAGGCTGTAGTCGATTGTAAATAATCGGGTACAGGCTCAAACCTCTTTTCTTCTAACTCTTTATCTTCGTGCTTTCGCAGTCGCTCGTCGATTCCCTTGCGGCGATCGGTCGCCGCGTCGTTCTGGCCGAAACAGATTGCGAGTCGCTTCGATCAGAAGTTAACCGACTCAAATCTGAAGGCGACCTCCTTAGAGGTAAGTTTCGTTATCTCCTTGGCTTTCGTGTATCATCCATTCTTGATTTCTGATCAACATCCCTTGTGCAGCTCGAGCCGAATTCGCAGAGTCTGAAAAGACTAAACTTTCAGAGCAGGTAACTGCCCGGGAAGCTGAACTAGCGACTACCCGGCAAGAACTGGAAGCTTCCCGCAAGCAATCGGAGGAACTCCATACGAAGCTTGCGGAGTCGCGGAAGGCCGTGAAGGAGTTGCAGGAGGCTGGCAGTAAGGCTGACAACGACACTGTCGCGTTCCTTCGTCCTCTCGCTAAGCGCTTTGCGGGTAAGTATCTTGGGTTTTTGAATTTTTCATTCTGCTGATCTTTGCTAAGCATCATTTTCTCTGTCTGTAGATCTTCTGAATGTTCCTCTGGAGATTCCTGGGATTCAGCGGGTGGACGTGCTGACCGACACTCTCGCGCAGCTCAGGAGGCATTCTGAGGGAATATTTTCCCTGATTGATAATGCTTCCAAAGCTTTGGCACGAGTGCATGGCCGTCTTGTCGCCAGCGGTACTCCTGCGCCTGCGCTGAGCGAGTTGTCGAAGGTCTTCTCGGAAGGCGATCTCCTGGAGGCCTTTGCGGTTGCTCAATCAGAAGCTGGCGCAAAGACTGCGATTCAATTCGCTCTGGCGAACGGAGTCGAAGGTCTGGAGGAGGCCTATTCGACCATGCCGGTCGACCCTTCCACGGGCAAGAAGGTACGGCTATCTCGTTTTTCCGAGCAAGCCACTGTTCTTGCTCGGAAATTATCTGAGATGTTTGCTCGGAAGAAGGGAGGGTCGACTGCCGCTAGTGGCAGTACCAACGTGGCTTCGTAGACTCTTTATCCTTTGTTTCTGTTTAGTGGATGTAATGAATTTTGGGATGCATTCCCGTACCTTTGTTGATCTTTAATCGAAGCGTTTTGCGTTTAGAATTCGTCCTTGTTGTGTATGCCTTGGCTCCCGATGGGAGTAGCCCCCGAGCGAGTAGTCAAATGTGCGACTAGAAATAACTCTAGTAGGGCGTCTCATTTCTTTTCCGTGTACTCCTTCCAGGCGACTGTGTCTGCCGCTGAATCTTCGAGTGGACGTGGTAATCCAGTAAATCCACTTGTGGCTGCCGTGGGCACTTTAGCTGGTCTTCGTGATAAGGTGCAGGAAGGTGAACGTAGGCTGAAAGCACTGCGTGGAGTAGCTGACGTGGCGATTTCCAAGCAGAAATTGGCGGCTGAGCGCGAGCAATTTCTGATTGGTGAATTGTCTTCGATTGCAAGGGACTTACTATGTAAGTAGTGTAGCCCCCTATGCCTTTTTCCTCTGCTGTGTTTGTGATCTTACTAAGTGCGTTTGCTTCTTAGTTGTGAGACCAGATGACAGGGAAGAAAAGCAGTGGGTGGAAAACCACATTCACCAAGGGGCTAACAACACAAATCCTCATGCGAGTAACTTCTGGTCTGATCGCAGTCGAGGTTTTGTAATGGCCACCTTGAAGTTTCGAGTCCGCCAGGCGAGAATTCTCGTGGGTTCTTTCCACGAAGCCTTGATTGCGGTGAATGCTGCTTTTTATCCACTCGAGAGGGGCCCCGAAGACTGGAGTTATCTTCTCAGGTTATTTGGACGAGAAGGAGAGGTTCGCGCGTGCGTTCGCAATCAGATGACCTGCGGCGCGGTTGTTGCTCTCTCATTTGTCCGAATATGGCAACCAGAGATAGACTTGAACTCCGTAGCTCGGCGTCCAGATTATGCAATCGAAGATATTGCGCCGTACTATGATGCTGTCCGTCCTGCGGCCGAGAAGATTATCCAAATGACCTCTGAAGAAGTGGATAGGGTCTTGGCGGCTAAGAATGCCCAGCGTTTCGACTGATTTGATCGGATGTAAATATCCTGTATGTTTGTCTTGAGTTTGTAGGAACTGTATTTAAGGTGTGCCACCTTGTATTCTATAATTTTTTTCCGTGATGCATAGTTGTAGGTGTAGCCCCCGTGTATTTTGTGGGGTGTTTGTACCTGTAACTTTTTAGCATATAGTAAACTGTGAAAGCTGTCGGGGAAATATGATGAGGGGAATCATGTCTTTATTGCTATGACTGAGAAGTCATGTGTTCGAGCTACAAGGTTGGCTAGTATAGCCTTATTGTTGCAAAATAAACCTAGGGGTAGAATTTGCGCAGTTGCGCGATATTCCACGGATTGGAATATATGCCTCCAGTCTCTGGATTCTTCAGTCGATAGGCTCCTCCTGGGATCACTTCGTGTATGATGAAGGGTCCTTCCCAAGGAGGTTCGAGCTTGTGTCCTTCTTTTTGCTTCAGTCGCAATACCAGGTCGCCAACCACAAAAGATCTGTGGCGTATGCGGCGACTGTGATAATTGCGCAGTGATTGTTGGTAGACTGCGGATCTTGCGAGTGCAATGTCCCGAATTTCGTCGAGTGCATCCATATCCTCTGCTAGTGCTTTGTTGGAGGTTTCTTCGCTGTAGGCTACGACTCGTGGGGCGCTGAATCGAACCTCTTCGGGGAGGACAGCTTCTGCCCCGTATACCATGAAAAATGGTGTGTACTGCGTTGACCGATTGGGTGTTGTACGGAGGCTCCAAAGTACAGAGGGTAGCTCCTCTGCCCAATGTCCTGCAGCGGGATGTAGCCTGTCGAGCAGTCTCTTTTTGATACCAGCCGAAACCAAGCCGTTGGATCTCTCGACTTGGCCGTTTGTTTGCGGATGGGCGACCGAAGCAAACTTCAGATTAATTCCTTTCTCCTCGCAGAACTGTTGAGTTTCCTTTGCAGTGAAGTTCGTACCATTGTCCGTAATGATGTCATGTGGCACCCCGAATCTGCATATTATGGAATCGAGGAACTTAATTGCGCATTGGGCGCTACCCGAAGTCACTGGCATAGCCTCGATCCATTTGGTAAATTTGTCGACCGCGACCAGCAAATGTGTGTACCCCCCTGGAGTAGATTTGCGCAGTGGGCCAACCATGTCAAGCCCCCATTGGGCAAAGGGCCAGGCGATGGGTATCATGTGCAACTCTGTAGCTGGCGCGTGTGGCTTGGGGTGAAAATCGCTGGCAAGCGCCACATCTGTCGACCAGGTTTTTTGCATCGTTGGCTGCCGTTAGCCAGTAGAACCCTGCTCGAAAGGCTTTGCCCAGTATTGCTCTCCAGCTAGCATGATGTCCGCAGTCACCCTGGTGTATATCCCGGAGTAGCTCTTTGCCGTCTTCGGGTGCGATGCACCGCTGAAGGATTCCCGAGATGCTTTGCTTGTACAATTCTCCGTTGATTACCCGAAAGGATTTGCTACGCCTGATTAACTGTCGAGCTTCGCGCGGATCGGCTGGTAGCTGTTTATTGAGCAGGTAGTCGAGATATTCTGCGTCCAGACTGGCTCGACCAGAAAAACTGTCGTGATATATTATGAATAGGCTCGATAAGCGCGACCTGCGGGCTGACCTCCGTTTCTGGCGCTGGCGGTGTTTCTGCAGCTTTCTTCAATTTAACCGATCGCTTGACCATCCGTTCGAAGTATATTCCTGGCGGTATGGGTGTATTCGTGGAACCCATGTTTGCCAGTCTATCCGCCTCTTCGTTGCTGGATCTTGCGATATGCTTCAACTCGCATCCTTTGAAGCTTCTTCGAGTATATTATACATGTCGCGGTACGCGATCATGTTTTTCAGCAACGGCGTCGCATTCTTTCATTGTTTGTTGCAACTATGAGGTTGGAATCGCCATAAATCATCAACCGGTAGCTCCACAAGCAATCGCCCTCTTCATTCCGTGCAACAGTGCTTCATATTCCGCGTCGTTGTTCGATGCTGAGTCGTCAGTGGAAAGTCTAGTCGCAGGACATATTGCAGTTTGTCTCCACGAGGCGAGAATAGAACGATTCCAGCTCCTGCCCCTTCGTTTCTTTTGGACCCGTCGAAATACATGATCCAATTGCTTGTGTACTCGGGTGGTCCGGGTGTTTGTAGTTCTGTCATTCGCTGATGAATTCACAAGAACCTGAGACTTGACTGCGTTGCGGCCCGCATAGGTGATGTCCCAAGCGCCCAACTCGATGCTCCACTTCGCTATTCTTCCGGATGCCATAGGGTTGTTCATGATTGTCCCGAGTGACGCATCATTAACCACTGTGATGGCGTGTTCCTGGAAGTAATGTTTGAGCTTCCGGGCTGTGAGGACAACTCCATATGCGAGTTTCTGGTAGTGGGGGTATCGCTGCTTGCATGGCGAGAGTACCTCGCTGATGTAATATATTGGGCGTTGGACTCCATATGCCTTGCCATCTTCAGGTCGTTCGACTACAATTGCAGTGCTGATGACCTGGTTTGTGGCGGCTAGGTAAAGAAAGAGTGGCTCCTTTTCTTGCGGTGTTGCGAGAACGCGCCTGCTCTGCAGTGATCGTTTCAAGTCTGCGAACGCCTGTTTGGCTTCAGGTGTCCACTCGAATTTGTCTGTTTTCTTCAGTAACTTGTAGAAGGGTAACGCCTGCTCTCCCAATCGTGCGATGAATCTGCTTAGGGCGGCTAATCGCCCTGCGAGCTGCTGAACTCCGCGTAGATTGGTGGGCTCCTTCATGGTGAGGATAGCTTGTATTTTCTCCGGATTGGCTTCGATGCCTCTGGCAGAAACCAGGTATCCGAGAAGTTTTCCTGCAGGGACGCCGAAAACGCATTTTGTCGGGTTGAGCTTGATCCGGTATGCGTTGAGGGCGTCGAATGTTTCTTTGATGTCCTCGAGGAGTGTGTCCTCTACTCGAGTTTTAATGACGATGTCGTCGACGTATACTTGTACATTCTTGCCAATGAGATTGGCAAGGCATCTCTGCATGCAACGTTGATATGTTGCGCCTGCGTTCTTCAGCCCGAAGGGCATTGTCGTGTAGCAGTATACACCGTGGGGTGTGATGAATGCCGTCTTCTCTTCATCTTCCTTTTTCATTCGGATCTGATTGTATCCCGAGTAGGCGTCTAGGAAGGAGAGACGTTGGCAACCTGCCGTAGAGTCCACTATCTGGTCGATTCGTGGTAGAGGGAAGTTATCCTTGGGGCAGTGCTTATTTAATGACGTGTAGTCGATGCACACCCGAAGGATATCCGTATTCTTCTTGGGGACCAGCACCGGGTTTGCCAACCAGGTTGATATCTTGATCTCCCTAATGAACTTGGCGGCTAGCAGCCTATTTACTTCTTCTCCAAGCGCCTTTTGCTTGGGTTCTGAGAATCTTCGAGTCGTCTGTTTGATGGGTTTAGCGTCGGGAAAAACTTCGAGTGAGTGCTCGGCAAACTCCCTGGGTATACTTGGCATATCTGAAGGCTGCCAGGCAAAAATCTCCCAGTACTCACGGAGGAGCTTGACGAGCGCGCTTTCCTATGCTGGCGAGAGGGTCGAGGAGACCATCGCGGTCTTGGCGGAATCTGTCGGGTGCACTTGATGTTTGCGAGTGTCGCTGTTGGCACTGAATTCCAGCTCAGGTGCATTTTTCTTCGTGAGGGGCATAACGGAGTGGTCCGTTGTTTTTGCCAGCTCCTGAAGTTCTTCCTGCATCCCGAAAGATTTCGCGATTTCGTTGAATTCTATGTCGCACTTGTCTGACTTCTGGAAGTCGCCGTCGATGGTGATAACACCATATTCGCCAGGTAGCTTGAGCTTCAGGTACGCGTAGTGTGGTACTGCCATGAATCTGGCGAACGCTGTTCGACCAAGAATGGCGTGGTACTGCGAGGGCCAGTCGACGACTTCAAAGTCCAGAAATTCCCTTCTGTAGTTGCGTGGGGAGCCCAGCACAACTTCGAGGTTGATTGTTCCGAGTGGACGTACTGCCTTGCCCGGAACTATCCCGTGGAAGGATGTTTCTGATTCCGTTAGGCCGTCCAGGTTTTTGTTCATTCGACGGAGTGTATCCGCGTAGATGATGTTGATGCCGCTGCCGCCGTCCATGAATACGCGGGCCAGGTCATAATTGCCAATTTGAGCTTGAATGACAAGGGCGGCGTGTCCTGGTCGATAGACTCGTGGCGGGTGGTCTTCCTTCGAGAACGTGATTGGCTGTTCGGCCATCTTCAGGTACTCGGGCTTCGTTGGTGGCGTCTGCACTGCCATGCATATTTGTCTCGAGTTAGTTTTTTGAGCTCTGCGAGAGGGGCATACCTTCTGTATCATCCCGAGGAGTTGTCCGTGCGGAGTCGGGTATGTATTTGCTCCCGTGTTTGGCTGTTGTGGTGCTGGCAATGCGGCGAGTGCCATGTTTGGGTTGGCTGGTGGAGGTGGTGGCGGTGGTAGCTGGAATTGTTGTCCGCCTCCTGGTAGCGGTGGATAGTTTTGGGTGGAAGCGAATCTTTTCTTGGCTAGCGCGTCCGAGATTCCGATGAACTTTCGGCAATCCTTGAGAAGGTGTGTTGCCTTAGTCTTGCCCGTGCGCTTGTCTGTGAACAGATGTAGCGAGCAGTATCCATCGAGGTCTTCCTCGGGTGATTTTTCTTCTTCCTTTGGCCTCCATTCGCGACTTCCACGACGACCGGAGTCGCGACTTCGCGTGAACTCTGCCGCCACTAGTTCTTCTCTATCGTCGTGGTCGTAGTACTTTCTTCTTTTTCTTCGCCCATGACGGTCTTCGTCATGTGTGGGCGATGATGTTCTTTCGTTGCGTACCGCGTCTTCTCCGTTGGCCCATTTCTCGGCTATAACCATGAGCTCCCCTATGGTTTTGGGCGCAGCTCTGCCTAGTTCTTCTCGAAAAGCGGTTCTTCTTGCTCCTTTGGCGAAGGCCTCAATCGCCACTTCTTCAGAGATTGTCCCTGCGGTGTTTCTGAGTGTATTCCACCGTTGGATGTATTCTCGGGTGGATTCGCCACTTTTCTGTTTGCAGGCCCGTAGTTCTTCGATTGTAGCTGGCCTTTTATAGGTCGACTGGAAGTTTTTGCAGAAATCGCGATGCAGGTCGTCCCATGATGCATAGCAAGATCGTGGTCTTCTTTCCAGCCAGCTGCGGGCTGCTCCGGCCAGGTGCAAATTGAGGTATTGCATGGCCGTGTTCTTGTTACCACGTTGGCATTTTACTGCCGTGAGGTAGTCGCTTAACCACTGGGAGGGCTCAAGTGAGCCATCGTATTTTGTCACCTCCGAGCTGAGCTTGAATCTCTTGGGTAGAGGCGCTTCGCGAATACTGCGAGCAAAGCAAAGTGCTCCGCAGGTTTCGTCGTCCGAGGACCCGGATGAGGAGCGTTCGCGGTACCGTGAGGCCCTTGCTTTATCCACTTTCTTCTGGGCGAGATCGGATCGCGCGTCGTACCCGGACCGGTCGCGGTCGCTATCTTTTCTTGGTTCTTTGCTTCTTTTTCTCGAGCGGCTGCTGTGATGCCGCGAGTCTTTGTCTCTCGGGCTGTCTTCGCTGCTGCTTCGGCTGTCGCCGCGGCGCCGGGCTTCTTTTCCTCGGCCACGACGTGGCGATTTATCCTTTCTTGGAGAGGAGCTCCTGTGCCTGCGGGGCGTGTCTTTGTCTTTGTCCTTCTCTTGTCGCGCCTTCTCCAGTTGTTCCTTGCGATCGTGGGAGGCGAGCCTCGCGGCAGCCAGCCCTAGACCTTTGCGGATGTGCTTGTATTGTTCCACCCGAGGATCGCTGTCCGTTGGTTGGTTCATCTGCATGTAGGTGGCCGCGGCTAGAATTGCGGCGGCTGGAGTTTGCGGGTAGACGTTCCCGTCGTCGTCAACCCTCATGAAAGAAGATGTGGTGGACCTGTGGGTCCCAGCCATGGATTCGTGGTCCCTTGTTGATGCTGCGGGTCCTTTTCCCACAGGTCGGGTACCGACCGAAGGGGCAAGGGACAGCTCGGCTCGACGTAGGCTCGACTCATCCGCCGCTCTCCTGCGACGGGCTAGATCTGCTCGGGCGTCCTTGATGTTTGAGGCCGCTCTCACTAGGTGATAGTGGTAGGCGGTTAAATCTTCCTGCGTAGCACCTGTTGCGGGTGGCTGACTCTTTCGCATGGATTCCTTTGCTCTTTTCCAGGCTTCCCGCGAGACGCCGATTAGATCGCGCTCGGTTGCGCTATATTCAGTTTCCGAGGGCTGTTCCGATCCTGCCATGCAGACTTGGGCCAGTTGTGGCCCGTGTGTCCTAGGCGTAGATCGGGAGGTTCTTCGCACCCGAGAGGGTTCCTCTGTCGAAAGTGCGTGGTAGTCGATCATGTTGAAGCGGATGGACTCGCCGCTTTTCTCCACATGGAAGCGCGAGTTGACGGCTCCAGATTCGGGTTCAGATTCATCCGAGAAGTGGAGGATCCCGTCTCGGTTTGCCATGAAGTTAAAGCTTCCGAACGTCAAGGTGACGCTCTTCTCCAGATCCTCGAATACCGGACGTGATTCCGGCGAGTGAGGTGTGACTATGACGGATCCGATCCGTACAGGATTGTTCGGAGCCGCAGTCGATGGTTTCCAACGGGAGTTGGATGTCGATGAAGCCGAAGATGCCGGTGATCCAGCGCCCGCGGTCCCCACGGTCGGCGCCAATTGTCGAAGCTCTGGCTCCGCAAATCCCTCAGGTGACCCTATCGGGTTTCGACTAGGAGATGTCATAGGCGCTGGTGGAATCGTCGGCTTGACAGGGAGGCGATATTTACCCAGGTTCGGGGCCCTCGTAGAGGTAAAACCCTTACTCCTGCCTTCTGTCGATCTGTATTGGATGATTGATCGGTTACAGGTGCTCGAATCGAGAGTAGATCTCGAGTTTCAAGGCTTTTGTGGTCGTGCGGTATTGCTTGGTCCTCTCCTTGGGGGCTCTCCTGGCCTTATATAGGCGGCCAGGTCTCGAGTCCTACCCGGAGAGGATCCGAACCCTAGATTAGGTCGGTTACAGGTTTCCTAACTTTACCCGCAAGTCTAACGCGGATGGGCTTCAGGTGGGCCTTCTGGAGCCTTCCAAGGGCGTCTCTTCTTGGGCCTTGTGTTGGGCCTGAGAAGGGGTGTCCTTACCCGCAGGGTCCAGGATCCATGCCTTCGTCATTTGTTCTCTTCCAGGTAGTGGATCCCAGCGTAGAATCTTCGAGTGGAACTGTTCGTAGGTTAATCCCCTGGTTGCTGCTGCCAGCACATTTGCATCACTTCGTGACTGTGTCGCGGATGGAGATCGTAAGCTGAAAGCTCTGCGAGGTGTGGATGACGTTGCCAAGTCTTAGCAGAAACTTGCGGCGGAGCGTGAGGAGTTTGTGATGGAAGAGCCGGCGGCTGTTGTGAAGGGCATGCTCTATAAGTTTGCAAGCCCTCAAGTACTTCGCTGCTTGCTTCCCTCTTTGTTTTGACTTGTTCGTTGCTTTTGTAGTTGTTGGACCTGATGGAGTTTGTGAAACCCATTGGGTGGATAACCACATTGTTCATGAATCGGGTATCTCAAAACATCACGCGAGCAACTTCTGGTCTGACCGCAGCCGATGTTTCGTTACGGCCACCCTGAAGTACCGGGCCAGTCAAGCGCAGATACTCGTCAAGTCTTGTCGCGAGGCTCTGTCTTCTGTCCATCGGGTGTTTTATCCCTTGGGTGTTGTTCCAGAAGACTTGAGTGGTTTGCTAAGGATTTTCCGTCGAGTAGGGGAAGTTCGAGAGTGTGTGCGTCAACAACTTATCAGTGGATCTCAATTAGCCCTTGCCTTCGTTCTACTGTGGTATCCTGAGGTCAACTTTAGCTCGGTGGCACGGCTTCCCGACTCGAGAGGTGCTCTAGTGAATCTTTCTCCTCATTATGCAGCCGTGAGTCCTGCAGCGGAGCAGATTGTTCGACTGACCTCCGAGGAGATTGATCAATTGCTTGCGGATGCGGCTGCTCGCCGTCAGTTGTAATTTTAAGATGTAAATATCTTGTATTTTGTTGTAAGGTGTTTGAAGGCGTAAGCCTTGTGACCTTGTATATTTCACTCGATATATTTAAGGTGTGTATCTTGTTGTACCTTTTGTTATTTTATCGAGTTGCAGTACTCGAAAGAATGTGACGATGCTAGTTAGGCGTAGCCCCCGTGTGTTTGGGGTACGTACCTGTCGTTTTTAGCATGTAAGGGAGAAACACTATAGCTATGGTTGAGAAACCATGTGTTTATTGATATGGCTGAGAAGCCATGTGTTTGATCGGGCTATAAAGTGGCTGGTACAGCCCTATTTCTTGCGAGTAGAATAATCCTAGGGGTAGAACTTGCGGAGGTGCGCCACGTTCCACAGGTTGGAGTAGATACCGCCGGTCTTCGGGTTCTTCAAGAGATAGGCACCTCTTGGGATAACTTCATGTATTATGAAGGGTCCTTCCCATGGCGGCTCGAGCTTGTGTCCTTCCTTTTGTTTGAGCCGCAGCACCAGGTCTCCTACCATGAAGGATCTGTGGCGTATACGACGACTGTGGTAGTTATGCAGCGATTGCTGGTAGACTGCGGATCTTGCCAGTGCAATGTCCCGGTTCTCGTCCAGTGCGTCCATGTCCTCCGCGAGTGCCTTGTTTGAGATTTCTTCGCTGTATGCAACGACTCGTGGGGCACTGAATTTGACATCTTCGGGTAGGACGGCTTCAGATCCGTATACCATGAAAAATGACGTGTAGTTTGTCCACCGATTTGATGTTGTGCGTAGGCTTCACAGCACTGATGGTAGTTCTTCGGCCCAGTGCCCTGCTGCTGGGTGCAGTCGATCAAGCAGCCGCTTCTTTAGGCCAGCCAAAACTAATCCATTGGATCGTTCGACTTGGCCATTAGTTTGCGGGTGAGCTACCGAGGCGAAGCTGAGGGTGATTCATTTTTCCTCGCAGAAGTCCTGTGTTTCCTTGGCTGTGAAGTTGCTTCCGTTATCCGTGATGGTGTTGTGTGGTATGCCAAATCTGCACAAGATGGAGTCGAGGAATCTCATGGCGCACTGGGCGTGCACGGAGGTGACTGACATAGCCTCTATCCACTTCGTGAACTTGTCGACTGCCACGAGCAGGTGGGTGTATCCTACAAGTGTTGACTTGCGCAGCGATCCCACCATATCTAGCCCCCATTGAGCAAAGGACCAGGCGATAGGGATCATGTGGAGTTTTGTGGCGGGGCGTGTGGCTTGGGCGCGAACCTCTGGCATGCATTGCATCTGTCGACTAGATCTTTGGCGTCTCTAGCTGCCATGAGCTAGTAGAATCCTGCCCTGAAAGCTTTGCCTACGATTTCCCTCCAACTGGTGTGGTGCCTGCAATCTCCTTGGTGTATGTCTCGGAGCAGCTCCTTCCTATCTTTGGGTGCTATGCATCTCTGCAATACTCCTGGTATGATTTGCTTGTATAGTTCTCCGTTGATCACCTGAAAGGATTAGCTTTATCGTACTATTTGTCGGGCCTCGCAAATATCCGCTGGGAGCTGTTTGTTGGAAAAGTAGTCGAGGTATTTCTACGTCCAGACTGGTTTGACCAGAAAAACTTTCCTTGAGATATTATGGATGAGCTCGATGATAGCAATTTGCGGGCTGGTGTCCGTTTCTACTATTGCGGGTGTTCCCGCCGGCTTTTTGGCTTTGACTGATCGCTTGATCATTCTTTCGAAGTAGATTCCTGGTGGT
Source organism: Alopecurus myosuroides (assembly GCA_028641055.1). Lineage (NCBI taxonomy): Eukaryota > Viridiplantae > Streptophyta > Magnoliopsida > Poales > Poaceae > Alopecurus > Alopecurus myosuroides. The sequence goes on along the minus strand of CM054057.1, from coordinate 127,607,488 downwards.
ATGGGGGTGTTTGTGGACCCCATGTTTGCCAGCTTGTCTTCTTCCTCATTGCTTGATCGCGCGATGTGCTTCAGTTCGCACCCTTTGAAACTTCCTTCTAGTAGATTGTACATGTCACGATAGGCGACCATGTTATGCGCGATAACATCGCACTCCTTCATCGTCTGCTGCACGATGAGATTTGAATCCCCATATATCATTAATCGAGTGGCTCAGCAGGAGATCGCCATTTTCATGCCGTGGAGGAGGGCCTCGTATTCTGTGTCGTTGTTGGATGCTGGATCTCAGGTGGGAAGTCCAATCGCAAGACATACTGCAACTTATCACCCCTGGGGATATGAGAATAACTCCGGCGCCTGCTCCTTCGTTTCTTTTCGAACCGTCGAAATACATGATCCAGTTGCTCGTGTATTCTGGGGGCCATGGTGTTTGCAGCTCCGTCCACTCGCTTAGTAACTCTACGACGACCTGGGATTTTACAGAGTTGCGCCCTGCATATATTATGTTCCAGGCGTCTAGCTCGATGATCCACTTTACGATTCTTCCGGATGCCATGGGGCTGTTCATGATAGTACGGAGTAATGCGTCATTTAGCACCGTGACTACGTTCCTTGCAGTAATGCTTGAGCTTTCGGGATGTGAGGACTACGCCGTATGCGAGCTTCTGATAGTGAGGGTATCGTTGTTTGCACAGCAAAAGCACCTCGCTGATGTAACATGTTGGCTGCTGAACGCCGTACGCCTTTCCATCCTCTGGCCGCTCGATGACAATAACCGTGCTGATGACTTGGTTTGTTGCGGCTAGGTAGAGGTACATGGTTTCTTTCTCCTGTGGCGTTGCTAAGACGCGCTTACTCTGCAGTAATCGTTTCAGATTGATGTACGCCTTTTTGCTTCGGGTGTCCACTCAAACTTATCTGTTTTCTTCAGCAGTTTGTAGAAGGGCAACGCTTGCTCGCCTAATCTTGCGATGAATCTGCTCAGAGCGGCTAGTCTTCCCACGAGGTGTTGTATGACGCGAAGATTGGTTGGCTCTTTAATTGTCAAGATTGCTTGAATTTTCTCCGGATTGGATTCGATTCCTCGGGCGGACACCAGATACCCTAGAAGTTGTTCTGCAGGAACGCTAAAGACGCATTTTGTCGGGTTGAGCTTGATCCTGTATGCGTTGAGAGCCTCGAATGTCTCCCTGATGTCCTCGAGGAGCGTATCCTCCAATCGAGTTTTTATGACGATGCCGTCAACGTACACTTGTACATTCCTGCCAATGAGCTTGGCGAGTCATTTTTGAATGCAGCGCTGATATGTTGCGCCTGCGTTTTTCAGCCCGAAGGGCATTGTCGTGTAGCAGTAGACACCGTGAGGTGTGATGAACGTTGTTTTATCCTCGTCCTCCTTTTTCATCCTGATCTGATTATAGCCCGAGTAGGCGTCCAAGAAGGAGAGTCGCTGACAGCCTGCAGTGGAGTCCACGATCTGGTCGATTCATGTAGCCTGCAGTGGAGTCGACGAGTAGTCTATTCACTTCTTCTCCGAGTGCCTTCTGCTTTGGCTCGGAAAATTGTCGGGTCGTTTGCTTGATAGGTTTGGCGTCTTTGAATACTTCGAGTGAGTGCTCGACGAACTCCCTCGGTATCCCTGGCATTTCTGAAGGCTGCCAGGCAAAGAATTCCTAGTACTCACGGAGGAGTTCGACGAGCACGCATTCCGATGCGGGCGATAGGGTGGTGGATACCATCGCCGTGTTCGTGGATTCTGTCGGATGAACTTGATGCTTTCGAGTGTCGTTGTTTGCACTGAACTTGAGTTCTGGAGCGTTATTTTTGGTGAGTGGCATCACGGAGTGATCCATGGTCTTTGCTAACTCCTCCAGCTCCTCATGCATCCTGAAAGATTTCTCGATTTTGTTGAACTCAATGTCGCATTTGTCTCATTTCTAGGAGTCGCCATCTATAGTGATGGTGTCGTATTCCCATGGGAGTTTGAGATTCAGGTAGGCGTAGTGGGGTACTGTCATGAATCTCGCGAATGCTGTTCGGCCGAGAATGACGTGGTACTATCAGGGCAAGTTTCTGAGCACCACCTCTAGGTTGATTGTTCCGAGTGGTCGGACTGCTTTGCCTGGTACTATCCCATGGAAGGATCTTTCTGATTCTGCGAGTCCTTCCAGGTTCTTGTTCATCTTACGGAGTGTGTCCGTGTAAATGATGTTGATTCCGCTGTCACCGTCCATGAACACTCGCGCAAGTTCATAGTTTCCTATCCACGCCTGAATGACGAGCGCGGCGTGTCCCGGTCGGTATACCCGAGGAGGATGGTCGTCTTTGGACGGTGGAGCTTGTACTGCCATGACCACTTGGCGTGTGTTTGTCTTCTGGACCCTGCGGGAGGGGCAGAGCTTCTGTATCATTCCTAGTAGTCCCTGTGGGTTCGGGTACCCATTGCCTCCCACCTTTGCGGGCGGGTGGCGCTGGTAGTGCGGCCAATACCGCGTTATGATGTCCTGATGGAGGTAGAGGTTGTGGTGGCTGGAATCCTCCTGGGAGTTGCGGCTATCCCTGGTTGACCGCAACTCTGTTCTTCTTCGTGTAAGCCTCGTGGATGTCCTAGAACTTTCGGCAATCTTTGAGGAGGTGAGTTGCCTTGGTCTTGCCTGTGCACTTATCTGTGAATAGATGTAGCGTGCAATAACCATAAAGGTCATCCTCGGGAGTTTTGTCGTCCGGTTTTGGCTTCCATTCGCGATTTCCACGAGGCCCGTTGTCATGATTTTTGGTGAACTCTGCTGCCACCAGCTCTTCTCGATCATCATAGTGTCTCCTTTTCTTCTTTCGACCATGGCGATCTTCCTTAGGCGCGGGTGAAGATGCTTTCTCGTTGCGCATGGAATCTTCACCGTTAGCCCATCTTTCGGCTATTGCCATTAGTTCCCCGATGGTTCTGGGCGCAGCTCGTCTCAGTTCCTCCCGGAAAGCAGTGCGTCGAACTCCTTTGGTGAAAGCTTCGACCGCAACCTCCTCTGACATGTTTCCCGCCGTGTTTTTGAGCGTAGTCCATCGCTGAATATATTCGCGAGTAGACTCACCGCTCTTCTGCCTGCATGCTCGCAGCTCCTCGATAGACACGGGTATTTTGTATGTTGCTTGGAATTTTTTGCGGAAGTCGTAGGTCAGATTGTCCCAAGACCCATAGCATGCATGCGGTCTTCCTTCGAGCCAGCTGCGTGCGGCGGCTACAAGGTGTAGGTTCAGGTACTACGTGGCTGTTGTCTTGTTCCCACGTTGGCATTTTACTGCCGTGAGGTAATCTGATAGCCAAGACTTTGGTTCTAGCGACCCGTCGTATTTCGGGACCTTCGTCATAAGTTTGAATCTCTTGGGAATTGGTGCCTCGCGGATGTCGCGGGTGAAGCACAACGCGCCGCAAGCCTCCTCGCCGGAAGATGCGGATAGTGATCGTGCGTGATTCCTGATTGCTTGGGCCCGGTTGACCTTGTTTTCCGTGATGTCGTTACGCGCAGCGTATTCACACCGATCGCGATTATCCTCCTTCCACGGCTCCCTGCTGCGATGTCGCGAGCGGCTGCTGTGATGTCGTGGACTGCGATCATGATCTCTCGGGCTATCGTCGCTGCTACTCGGGCTATCACCGCGGCGCCGAGCTTCTTTCCCTCCGACGCGACGAGGTGATTCTTTCCTTCTAGGCGATGTGCTCCCGCGTCTGCGGGGTGTTTCTTTGTCCTTCCGAGGGGATTTTGCAGTTTCTTGCGCTGGCTTGTGCCTACGGCCTTGGGCGGCGATTCTTTGGGCTGCCATGCCTAGCCCATTCTGGACTTGTCGGTATTGCTCTGCGCGGGGATCATTCTCGAGCGGCAGGTTCGCCTGCAGGTATGTGGCTGCTGCCAAGAGTGCAGCGGCGGAAATTGTCGGTTGCACGTTTCCGTCTTTGTCGACGTGCATGAGGGCTGTCTCGAGTGTCTTGCTGATCCCACTGAGGGAGTCGCGATCCATGGCCGCGGTCTTCGAGACGTATCTCTTTCTCGGGGGATTGTTTCCCTCCGAGCGAGTTTGGGAGAGGGCCGCACGGCGCGCGCTTGACACATCCTCCGCTATCTTTCATGCTTCCAGACTCTTGCGGGCTTCATTGATCAGTCGACTGGCTTGCACTAGATGATAATGGTATGCGGCCAGATCTTCATGGGGAGCTCATTCTGGGACTGGATTGCCTAGGTGTACGACATCCTTTGCTCTGACCTAGGCATCCCGTGACACTTTGATGCGCTCTTGCTCCTTCCGGCTTTCCTCAGTTTCTTCGGGTGGTTCGGTTGATCCTGCCATGCGGACCTGGGCCAGATATGGCTCGCGAGTCCTAGGCGTGGGTCGACAAGTTTTACCAACCCGAGAAGGTTCCTCAGCCGCGCTAGTGTGGACGTTGCGGGTGTTGGGGCGGATGGATCCACCGTTGGGCGCTAGGTCGCGACCAGCGTCGTCGGGCAGCGAGTCGAGGGTCGTTGGGCTTGAGACAGACTCGGAGTCTGATTCGCCGAGATCGATTTGCTCGGGGAAGTGCAATATTCCCGCCTTGTTGGCGTGGAAGTGGAGGCTTCCGAACGTCAGGCTGACGCTCTTTTCCAATCCGATGAACGCCGGGCGTCATGGACTAGAGGGATGTTCGTCGGCCTATTGTATTTTCTTAATTTTTTTCTCTACATAATTAAGTCCATTTATTTATTTACTTACGTATATAATTTTACTATAGGTATAAAATATTAATAATTAAGAGTGGTTAGTGCATCCGAATATATGCGGTATCCCGCCACCCGCGCGCATGAAATAACATCGTGAATATTCCGGAACCCGGCCCTACAACACAAAAATGTGAAATTAATAGAAAAACATGCATATATATATATATATATATATATATATATAATAGACCTAAAACAGAAATATTAAATATATTGCTCAATTTGTACGGATCTCCAAGGCTCTGAAGTCCCTGTTTTGGGATAACCCTAGAAATTGTGCTTGCGTCATGTACCACCCTAGACGGTCATCCAAAGGGGGTTTAATAGTAAAACTCTAACATAACCAAGCAACTAGTTCCACATTGCAACACCCTTTTGACGCTATTACCGCTTGTATCCGTATAAGTCCGGTATTTCTCCAGCGGGTCTAGGGTTTCACCGGAGGAGGGCTACGGAGCGTCCGGATCCTGACACAAGCTAGAGGGTGTCATACTATGTTAGTATAGGTGTGTTGTGTGATTTGGATGACAAAGATTTCACTCCGGGGTGTGACCCGCTTCACCGGCATCCACTTCTCTTTACGGAGTTTACATGCGCTTATAGCCCAAGAAAGACCCTATGCTCCCCGACGATGTTCCCACTATGCAACTATCCTCCAGGAGATGGCAGACACTAGGCTAACGTACTTCCCCGATGATGTTCCCACTATGCATAACCAGGCCTCTCGGTACAATGTCGACGAGCCCAAGAAAGACCCCAAGCTCCTCCTCTTCAAGTGTCCCGGTGGCAAGGCTGGTGGCGCAAAAAAATTATACTTTGACCTAGGAAGAGCTGGAGTGCGTAATGCTATATGTGCTCTTGAACATGGATGAAGTGATTCGTGACGAGGGGGAAGCAAGCAGTTTCCTCAGGTAAAACGGTGAACCGAATTACTTTGTAACTGGTAACTCAGTTTCTCCCTGATACGTATTTATCTTATTTTAGCCAATTCAAGGATGAAATATGGTCGGGAACGGTGGATCCCGATGGAGCCGAGCTAGATATTCTTTCCGAAAGAGGGTGCCCCTGGAATGAAAAAATTCACGGCTTGGTTCAGGGAAAAGGTAATTTCTAGCCTGTCCCCTACCTGTCAATCCATGTCTTGTCCTTTTTATTACACATAACTAATGCACACAACAATTTGTACTAAAATGGTAGGGAGCTGATCCCAACATTGTGATGTCCTATGAGTTGAGATGTGTTGCCCAAGGCTATAACCGTAGAGTCGAGGCGTATGAGAAGTATGATGTGAATGGGAATCACTTCCATACAGGGTTTCACCAGAGCAGTCGGCCTAATGCAAAAACTATAAATACCGAGTCTTCAGAAAAGGAGCTGGTGAGTTTGACTACTATGGAAGGTTACAGAACGTATAGGAGCTGATGTACAATAATACGAACATAGAACTCAAGCTCGTTGTGTTCAAATGCCACTGGTTCGACCCAAAGCATGGACAGAAAATACCCCTTCCATTGGGTTAGTTGAAGTCAAGCCCTCAACCACCCACAACGGATCCGATGTATTCATTGTGTCCCACCAAGCAAACCAAGTTTATTATTTGCCCTACCCATGTCAAAAAGCAGGACTCAAGGGTTGGGAAGTCGTGTTCCAGATGTCGCCACATGGGAAGCTGCCCATGCCCTCTGACGATGATAATAACAACATTAACCCTAAAACATACGAGGGAATTTTCTATCAAGAGCAAGAGAATTTTGGGATTTTGGCATACAAGGTCTCAAGGATCTCGAGGACGATGCACCAACAGGGGGTAAGGTAGTGGTGAATATAAAGGACATAGACATGCTCAACAAGGTGCAGGAGGAAAATGACAGTGATGACGAGCCTCCACCGTGTGAGGAGCCTCCAACTTACTACAGCCGTGATAGTGCCGTTGATAGTGACGATACATAAGAACTAATTATGAGAGTTATGATTTGTTGTGAGGGTCTTTTTATGTATTTATTATGCTTAGTATTTATTTATGTCTTTATTATCATTTGTATTTATTTATGTCTTTATTATGCTTACTGTTTACCCTTTCTCAATGCAGGTGATCCACCAATATGAGCCAAGGAAAAGAATCATCGGGCACTTTGTTGAACTCGCTGCGCCAGAGGAAGGCTACCAAAAGTGGAAGGGAGCCTGTTCCGAACCCGAAATACATTACTGATGAGGGTGGGAGCAGAGGTGGAGGACGAGGGGCAGTGGTTGTTCCACTCCCTCCGAGGGGAGGACGAGGGCGAGGTGGAGGATGAGGGAGAGGTGGCAGATGAGCACTACTAGAGGGTGGTGACATACCGTCCGTTTCTGGCGACGTGGCTTCACGGTTTCGTGACTTGGAGTCTCGAGACAAGGAGACGCAGTCTCGCGACAAGGGGATGGTGTCTGGCGGCGAGGGGACAGTGTCTCATAGCGAGGGGTCCACGAAGAAGCCATGTATTTGTGGGAAACGACTGTCCCTGATGAGTCCAAAATTCCTAAAACCGAGGAGGAGAAAGTCCTCATTGCGCCTAACGACATTGAGTAAGTTACTATACTCATTTTGAACACACCATTTCATTTGTATAAAAAAAAATTGACATGTACTAATGTTTGATTATTCTGCAGCAACTGGACCTTTCTACTGGGGAGCCGTGTTCCTAACACTTTGCGTGCAGCTCTGATTAGGGAGTACTGGACGGGCTTATACACTGTGGTCCCCAACGGCGAGAAGAAGCTAGCCCGCCATTAGGTAGACTATGAGGCCGCCGATTGCCCGGGCTTCGAGACAGCTGCTGACGCCGTGATCATCACGTTCTGGGTAAGGCAAGGTTTTCCAGTAACGTTCATAGTTGATGCCCCCATCATGCTAAGTCATTACTCTCAGGATATGTTTTATGCATGTTTACAGAGATTCTTTAGGGTACTTCCACAGTATCAGGACTCGGCGAACAAGACGGTGCGGGGAGCATGTAAGAAGCTCCAACGACAGCAGTTCTACAATATAAAGCATACCTGCATCAATTAATTCAGTTCTGAGAAGTTTGGCAAGACGGCGCCGAAACATGAAAATGTGAAGAACGAGCTTCCGATGACTTTGGAAAATTACGTGGCGGTAAGTAAAAATTGTCAATGGTTCATATGTTGTTTCAAAACTGCAATTGTATTATCTGTTCTTCAAAATGAGTCTTGAAATTTTCAGGCTATGCCCCAGTGGGCCGATGGTAAAGAGGCCGCATGGGAGGCGATGGTGGCAATATGGCTCGGGCAGAACGAGGAGTTCAAATCCATCAGCGAGCGGAACAAGGAAAACTGTGGCCACGGGGGGACACACTGGGAGGCAGCCCACAACCATGCTCGTTTCAAGGAAAAGATGGTATGTACATACATCGAACAACATGCATTTATTCCATTCATGTTTCTATCTGGTATGCATAACATTTCTTTGGCGATGCAGGATACCATCACGGGGAATGCCCCTCTTACGGACATGGAAGCATGGGAGAAGATTAGGATCAAGAGGCCCGATCCAGCCAAGACTCAACCCTCGCTTCTAGAGTACTTCGACAGTGCCAGGGAGGACCGAGATAGGTATTGCACGGCGTTCCGGGGTTTTCATCCGTGGGTGGATAACCCTATTCAGCAAGAGACCGACATGTGGGCTTTGGTCGTGGGCGGGCATGGTAGGGAACATGGCCGTCTTCGATGCCTTGATCAGGTGACCCCGGGTACTCCCGAGTTGAGACTCACACATATCAAGGCCACCCTCACCGCCGACGGCCCCACTGTCCTTCCTCCTCGACGGACTTCCCGAGCTCGCGCCGATGTAAGTTTTTCTCAAATTCATTATATTTTCGACATTTCTTCCTTAGTGGCTAACTTGAAGAAATTCAACTTACATCGAGATTCATTTTTCTTGATATTGTAGTCTTCTTTCGGAGAGGCCTTCGATGCCGTTATGGCGGAGTACGCTGTTGCGTATCACGAGTGGGCGGAGAAGAGAGAGGCCTATGAAGCCTGGGAAGAGATATGTGATGCTGTAAGTTTCATGCTTAGGCGCCTAAGAAGAGTTCCCCTACTTTGAACCTTTATTTATGCAAAGCCTAACATCAAAACTATCTTTTAGGCGGGCGAAAGGTTTTATGCCACTTGAGAGCGGGGTCCATTACCAATTGCACGACCACCTAGGCCTGGGTTGCCGCCACCATTCTCATCGAAGGAGGACTTCGCTCGCGTAGGCTACCCAAGGACACCGGTAACTTATTTGCCAAACCAGTTCTTACCGCTGTCATGTGTGCGCCAAGTTGCTAACTTCTGCTAAAAATGCATGTAGGGATCGGGCTACTCCCTTTGGTCGTGTTGATGGCTCGCCAAGTGGCACGATCACACCGATTCATCCCGCTCCTGGTGCATCCCCGAGTCCGTCGCGCGAGATCGATGCCAGTGGTACTCCCTCGCTGAGTTCCGCGCATGGTTCGACGGAGGGTACCGAGCGCAGAGCGTCGCCTATTCTCACTCGGTCCGAGATGGGCACATAGAGATCCCGCGAGATTTAGTTAGGATGATCGATCTTTGTATGCACTATCGATATTGTTTGGATGATGTTAGGATGATTTTGTACTTTGTACGATGTTTGGATGATATGGATATGATGTTTGCATGTTGTTTCTGTGATTTCAATCATGTTTTTAAATTTTCTGCAATTTAAATCGTATAAAAAACTGCCAGAAACGAAGCAACGATGCGCAGCAAATAAAAAGCCAAATGGCCTAGTATACGCCGACGGTGTCACCGTCAGCCTCTTTCGGGAAAATGCGCCCTAGCGTGGCCCAGCAGCCCGCTGATGTCTACGCACGCTTCTATTCTTGTAGACAGTGTTAGGCCTCTGATGGCTAGGTTGAGACTCCAAGTGCAGAGTGTGTAGCTAGTGGCAAGCCTTCTTCCCCACGAGGGTGACTCGAGGGTTTATATCGAACTCTTGGGGAGCCAGTATTTCAGCAGTTGTCTTCCAAGCTTCCTCCAGGATCCTGCAAACAAGTAGAGAATTTTGTGCCCTCAACCTCACCAAGTGGTTGTCAAGCACAAGGTGTGAGACTTCTAAATTGCAATGCAAAACTGAAAGCAAATGTGCAATAATTAAATCTACTACTAAATGCAAATGAGAAAATAAATATGCAATGGATTGTTTTTGTATTTTTGTGATGCAAGTGGTGATGGAGATAATGTAAATTCGAATTGGAGATGCAAGTAAAGTAAAGTGCAAATAAAGTAAATTGCAGCAAAGTAACTAGAGTGTTTTCTTATATTTAAAATAGGACCGGGGTTCATGGTTTCACACTTGCATTCTCTCAAATAAAGTGGTAGACGGTGGACATAAAGAATTACATGTGAGATTACAATAACATGTTTAACATTGAGTACTTTCATATGGGCATCACGTCCTAGCATAGAGATCTCTACGGTCATATTGATCCCTCTTATACTCCACCAAGATGCGAAATAAATCATAACACCTCGATAATTAAGGAAAAACCAGAGTATAGCTTTAAGCAATGTGACATGAAGTTGAAGTAAGAACTTGCTAGATCTAGTCATGGAGATTGATTAGTTTCACTTCAAATCCCCGGTAACAAGGTACTCCTTTTTATCCCTAGTGAGGTAACTAAGAAAGGTTTAACAAAATCTAAGTGGATCGCTGAACTTCTGTCACTTTCACAGCACAAGCCACCCCTCGTTACTCCAACTAATGCACCCATCACCCCACACACGCTCTCAAGAACTAGATTGATCAAAGCTAGCAAATAAGAATGGGGTACATAAGATACATCTACTCAAATAACTCAAGAGAAACAATTGCAATCTCAGGTTCAATAACTCATAGAAAAGATCCACCACATAGGAATTACAACGTTGCCCGTAATCATGTGAGGAAGCTCATACGGATCTAATTAGTGAAGCACATAGAGAGAGAGATCCAAGTGCTACTTCCACAAACCAATAGCCCTGGGGTGGACTACTCCCTCTTCATGGAGATGTCGATGGAGATGACGTTGGAGGGGTAGGAGATCACACCGGCGGCGCCCCGCCGGAGTTTCCCCCCTCCAATCTGGAACTTCTGGTCTCTGTTTCGGTGTTTCGGCGGCGCTCTTCTCCGTAAGGGTACGGGGGACCCTTTTTATAGTTGGTTTTAGGTCAAGACGGAGTCGGTAAGTCGAAGATGGAAGGAATTGGTGCCACAGCGGCCAAAAGGGGGCCTCTCACGCGGCCAAGGAATCTGGCCGCGTGGAGGGTCCTCTTTTGGGCCTCCTTTCCCAATTATCGTGGATCCTTCGCCCGCAAGTCTTCTCCTTCCAAGAAAATGACCCCCGCAGATTTTCAGGTGATTTCGCGGAAGTTTGCCCCCTAAAATGTCAAAAATATAGAAAACGGGGTTTCTGACAGGCAGGGTTAATTCCATAAGAGTTGGGGGACTTTGTAATTTAACCCCAAAATACTATAAAACATTGAATTATACCCTTATATGATGCAATATGTAATAGAAAACCATGTGAAAATATGCAAAATTCATCTATGCATTTTACATGCATCAACATCCCCAAGCTTAACCCATGCTCGTCCTCGAGTATGAAGATGATAAAACTAAGATGGGTTTTGGATATTGAAACAATCATGGGATATCAAGGAGGATTATTCATGCTACATATAATCAAATGATTAATACTAGAAATGAGTAGCAATATACAATTCATGATGTAAGAAATATCAAATATGCAAGCAAAGATGCTTCATGAAAGTTCACAAAGTGTATAATGAAATAAAAGCACTATGGACCAAATGCATACATAAAATGAAAAATAAAATCCTATATTGGTCAAAGAATAGCATAATGGAGAATAGAAAATATGGTGGACACTTTGGAGAAAATTGAGTAGAGGTAAAACATGATCAAGTCTTATTTAGCCTCTAAATTATTCAACTAAAATTACTAATTGAAATGTGGTATCCATTGATCTAGGACTCTCATTTCCCCTTTATCACTAGCATCTTAAAATTGTGAGTATTGAAGTAATGAGAATGACAAGGTGGTTGAAAGCCTCATGCCCCGTGAGTGTGAAAACCTACTCCATGATTACTCAACTTAAGATTCCTAATACGCTTTGTACAATCATAATAAGTATTAATGACATCATAGAGAACCGCAAAGAGGTACCTCTTGCCCCATGACATGGAAACAAGCCCATGTTACAATGACAAGATGAACAAACGGAGTAGACTCATCATCCTTTTTATTTTCATTCACTATTATGCATAGCTTCTTATTTTATTATAGGATGTGTTGTAGAGTCACTCAAGCTATAAGTAAATTTCCACCATGATAAAGCATGGCTTGGGTTAGCGGCCCAATGCGTTTCTCTAGTCATATAGATACTTACTCATCAAAACTTACTATTCCTCTATTGCATTTCGGCATGGCAGGAGTCCAAAAACAGAAGTACATGATATCAACCAAATGTAAATTTTTTGTGCAATGTTGAAAGCTTTCCGGTGATACACGTTTATAGCTATCTCCCAACCACACACTTGTCAAACGCAAAACTTGTGACTCCCATTATTGGGTCATGTTTATTAGATGCATAAAAAGTAAAGTGTGCCTTCAAAAGTTCGTGAGAGTCCTATCCCAAGTTCAACCCATGACAATTAATAAAGTGAATATCTTAATTTAGAACATAAATAACACAATAACATGGTGAACATACTCGGAATAGCAATGAAGCTAATGGGAAGATATGGTGGACTCACTGGAAATACTTGGCTAAGGAGTGTTGGAAACAAGTTTTTACTTGTTGGAATTTTTAAATTTTTGGGCTAGAAAGACGGAGATAGTTGACCAGCTACTATGCATGCATATGTCCATAGAACTACTCATTTCATGACAAACTAAAATAACCAGCAATTAACATCAAGGACATGAATAAGAGATAGCTCAAGACAACATTATTGCAAATTTCTACACATAAAAAGCCTATAAATCATGCAAACATATGTAGCTCTTCAAATCAACCATGGCGTCCCTATTCCAAGTCATAATACTAGCATCCAATACATTCCAACCCCAAACTCCAGTAGCTCAATCTCATATAAAATGATGGTGGTGGTCTTATCAAAACAAAAATAAAAACAAAAACTAGACGCTTCAAGTCTCTACGATAAATGCTTTGCTTAGAAAAACAGAAAGTAGACGTGTGCTAACCAAAAGAGTGTAGCTCCAGTGGGGTGTTCATCACATCCCCAATCTTATGGGTTTCACCATTCTTGGATGTCTTGAGGCGCAGCTCCTCTAGTCCCTGTGAAAAACCTTCACAAAACATGTTTCTCCAATTCTTTTTCTGTGGGGTGAGATTAGCAAGGACAAACAAATCACATGCTTGCTGTGTAAAATTCCAAATCAAATGCTCCAGTAGATAGAAAATAAGTTTCATTATGTTGTATGTTCACTCTCTTTATTGAAAGAATCATGGAAATTAGATTCCCAAGCCCAAAGAGTGCATAAAACAAAAGAAGGCAGAATCTGTCCAGAAAAGCAGCAGCAGCAAAACGAACGTTTTTCCGTAAGCTAGACTCGTCAAAAAATTAAGCCAATTTTTGTGCTTACAGAGGACGAAAAGTTGCATAACATACAAAAAACTTAGCTCAATCCGACATACCAATAGAAAACGTAAAATCATACGGTGAGCAGACTCGTGCTGAAACAGAAATTTCATGCACTAGGATAGCAACTTATAAGTCCAAATGGGTTTGACTTGACTCTTTATTGAAAAATCCAGAATTAAAACAAAAAAACTAATCTCTTGAGACAGCAAGAGGACACTAGGAAAATCCAAACAAAAACAATCGGGTTGCCTCCCGTAAAGCGCTTTCTTTATAGCAATATAGCTAGGATTTACTTACTTGATAATCAAGAGGGATAAAACTCATGAGGGAGCTTGTTCTTCAGCGTATCCCTCTTCCTTGGGAAGTGCTCCATGCTTTTCTTGTGAGGGAAATGAAACTTGACATTCCCTTCCTTGGAGTCTATGATTGCGCCTGTAGTACGAAGAAAAGGTCTACCCAAAATAATAGGACTAGGGGATTTATCCCCCATATATATCCATAATAATGAAATCAACGGGTACGAAACTCATGTGAAATTCAATCATAACATCTTTTACTTGTCCTACAGAATGTTTAGTAGAGTTATCAGCAAGGACAAATTCACTTGAGCACTTTTCTAAATTTTCTAGTTCTAGCAATTCATATAATTCTTTAGAGAGTACCGATACACTAGAACCTAGATCTAACATAGCATGGTGAATTTCTTTTCCAATTGAAACTAGAACCTTGGGGATCCATGCATCCCCAAGCTTAGGAAGTATCATGGCCTCATTCTTGTACCTAGCAATTTTTTCTTGCAAGACATGATTAGCAATATAAGATCCAAAGCCAGGTTGATTAACATTTATAGTGGGATCACTAGCAAATTTTTGTAGAGTAGCAATAAGTTCTTGCAAGCTACTTTTCTAAATCAAGCAATGGATCCTTAATTTCAGTAAGCATCATAATTTCCTCTACTTTACTCTCTAATTTAGCTAGCATGCTTGATTCATGAGGACTAATTTCATCTTTGCTAGCAAGATAAGACATATATGGAAGTAAATATTCAGGGTACTTCACTATTTCATTCAAAGTTTCTTCTAAGCTAGTAGGGACATGCTCACTTGTATTCTCAGCAATATGATCAATATTTTCAATAATAGGAGTAACAATAGTAATAGAATTCATTCCTACACTAGGTTGTGCTTGTGGCTTTCCTGCTGACATGCTTAATAGAGTTGCTTGATTATCAGCTAATTTTGACAATGCTTTATCTAAATTCGAAGATTGAAGTTGCAATCCTTTAAAATCCCTACTAATGGATGCAATAGACTTATTTAACTCATGTATCATAGCATTGTGACTAGCAACTTGTTCCATAAGCAATTTATTAGATTCAGAAATTTCACTAGAAGGCTTCCACTTATTTTCATTAGCATTAGGATATGGAACAAAAGGTTTATTTGGCACATAAGGAGGTTTACTATATGAATTGTAAGCATTACCAAAACCATTGCTACCATAATTCCTAACAAAATTAACATCAGCACTTTCAAAATTACTACCAACTAGCTCCTGCAAAGGCACATTCTCCATATTTTGTTTATTAATAAAAGCAAGAATAGTGTCCTATTTAGAAGACAAATCATTGGTTTCTTCAATTGAGTTTATTTTCTTAGTGGGATTGGGTGCTCTTTCAGTATTCCATTGACTATAATTTTGCAATATGCTTTCTAATTTGCTCTTAGCCTCTCCTACAGTTTTACTCATAAAGGCACCTCCAGCAGCAGAATCAAGTATATTTCTAGACATGTAGTTTAGACCATTATAAAAAGAGTATAGTATGGTCCATTCATTTACTCCATGTGATGGGCATGTTCTAAGCATTAATTTAATTCTATCCCATGCCATGGCTACATGTTCATTATCATTTTGCCTAAATGAGAGGATATTATTCCTATTTTGCAAAATTTTAACGGGAGGATAATATTTATTAATGAAAGCTTCTTTTAAATCATCCCAAGACTTTATACTAGCTGTAGGTAGTGAAAGTAACCATTCTTTAGCCTTTCCTCTAAGTGAAAAAGGAAATAATTTCAGTTTTAAAACACTACTTTCCACATTTTTAAATTTTTGCATATCACATATTTCCATGAAATCATGAAGATGCATAGAGGCATCCTCCATAGCACTACCACCAAATTACTCTCTAGTAATTAAATTCAATAAACTAGGACTTACTTCATAGCTTTCAGCTTGTATTTCAGGTGTAGTAATTGGCCTAGCAATGAATTGGTCATTGGGTGTATTTGTGCTGTCACTTAATTTAGTTCTATCACCCATTTTAACAGTTTTTATGTAGTTTTTAATTTTTTATGCAAAACTGAAAAGTAAAGTAACTAGGAAAATTCGAAATACTAAAATAAACTAGATAACTAAATGCAAAGCTAAAATGCAAACTAAAATAAAATATGCAAGACAAAACAAAAACAAAACAAGACAAGAAACAAAACAATCTACTTGAAAGAAGGTGGAGATAGAAAGGACGGTACTCACGTAGGTGCAACCTCCCCAAGCCTAGGTGTTTGCACACCTTGTTGGTGATGAAGACTTCTTGTGAGCTCCCTTGGACAACTCCTTCACCTATGGCTCCCCGGCAACGGCGCCAGAAAAACGCTTGATGGCTAGGTTGAGACTCCAAGTGCAGAGTGTGTAGCTAGTGGCAAGCCTTCTTCCCCACGAGGGTGACTCGAGGGTTTATATCGAACTCTTGGGGAGCCAGTATTTCAGCAGTTGTCTTCCAAGCTTCCTCCAGGATCCTGCAAACAAGTAGATAATTATGTGCCCTCAACCTCACCAAGTGGTTGTCAAGAACAAGGTGTGAGACTTCTAAATTGCAATGCAAAACTGAAAGTAAATGTGCAATAATTAAATCTACTACTAAATGCAAATGAGAAAATAAATATGCAATGGATTGTTTTTGTATTTTTGTGATGCAAGTGGTGATGGAGATAATGTAAATTCGAATTGGAGATGGAAGTAAAGTAAAGTGCAAGTAAAGTAAATTGCAGCAAAGTAACTAGAGTGTTTTCTTATATTTAAAATAGGACCGGGGTTCATGGTTTCACACTTGCATTCTCTCAAATAAAGTGGTAGACGGTGGACATAAAGAATTACATGTGAGATTACAATAACATGTTTAACATTGAGTACTTTCATATGGGCATCACGTCCTAGCATAGAGATCTCTACAGTCATATTGATCCCTCTTATACTCCACCAAGATGCGAAATAAATCATAACACCTCGATAATTAAGGAAAAACCAGAGTATAGCTTTAAGCAATGTGACATGAAGTCGATGTAAGAACTTGCTAGATCTAGTCATGGAGATTGATTAGTGTCACTTCAAATCCCCGGTAACAAGGTACTCCTTTTTATCCCTAGTGAGGTAACTAAGAAAGGTTTAACAAAACCTAAGTGGATCGCTGAACTTCTGTCACTTTCACAGCACTAGCCACAAACCCATAGCCCTGGGGTGGACTACTCCCTCTTCATGGAGATGTCGATGGAGATGACGTTGGAGGGGTAGGAGATCACACCGGCGGCGCCCCATCGGAGTTTTCCCCCTGCAATCTGGAACTTCTAGTCTCTGTTTTGGTGTTTCAGCGGCGCTCTTCTCCGTAAGGGTACGGGGGACGCTTTTTATAGTCGGTTTTAGGTCAAGACGGAGTCGGTAAGTCGAAGATGGAAGGAATTGGGGCCACAGGGGCCAAAAGGGGGCCTCTCACGCGGCCAAGGAATCTGGCCGCGTGGAGGGTCCTCTTTTGGGCCTCCTTGCCCAATTCTCGTGGATCCTTCGCCCGCAAGTCTTCTCCTTCCAAGAAAATGACCCCCGCAGATTTTCAGGTGATTTCGCGGAAGTTTGCCCCCTGAAACGTCAAAAATATAGAAAACGGGGTTTCTGACAGGCAGGGTTAATTCCATAAAAGTTGGGGGACTTTGTAATTTAACCCCAAAATACTATAAAACATTGAATTATACCCTTATATGATGCAATATGTAATAGAAAACCATGTGAAAATATGCAAAATTCATCTATGCATTTTACATGCATCAGCCTCCAAGTGCAGAGGTTTGTAGAAGAACAGCAAGTTTCCCTTAAGTGGATCACCTAAGGTTTATCGAACTCGGGCAGGTAGAGTTCAAAATTATCCCTCTCAAGCAACCCTGCAATCAAGATACAAGAAGTCTCTTGTGTCCCCAACACACCAAATACAATCTTCAGTTGTATAGGTGCACTAGTTCGGCAAAGAGAGAGTAAAATGCAAATAATATGGATAATAATAACTGATAATAGCAATCTGAAATAAAAATGGAAGCAAGCAAACATGTAGCAGAACAGCGGAAAATGTTGTTTCAATGCTTGGAAAAAAGGCCTAGGGATTCGACTTTCACTAGAGGACACTCTGAGCAATGATCACATAATTGAAGAACTAGATATCTTCTCTTCACTATAATACTCTTAACCACTCTCCGGTCGAATAACAACACCAATCCATGCGTAGGGCTTTCAAAGCACTCCTCGGAGTAAGAACTTTCCAACTAAGTAACCCCCATGCTATCACCATGGGACCCAGATGGCTCCACGCAAACACCAAAATTTCATAGGGTTATCCAACACAAAATATAAATATAATGCTAAACCACACGGTGCACACACCGTCACCTTTACACCGCGATCAAAGTGTTTACGGAGATCTCATAACAAATAATGAACACTAATCATTGCGTAGGGATGCAAAAAGCATCCCTTAAACTAAGCATTCCCATGTCTAGTTAACCCCACGCTGTCACTATGAGCTCCCTAGATGGTACTAGACAAACACCACAAATCATAGAGGAGACACACACGATCTGCACACTGTCACCTTCACACCGCGGGACAAGGTGACTCCAAAGTTCATATTAATAAAGTACTTGAGTAGCAAAAGATGAATAGTAACATCTACGAATTCAACTAGATTACAAAGCTCATGATCACATATAGATCACACCATGGGAGAGAGAGATGAACCACATAGCTACCGGTAGAGCCCTCATCCTCGGGGGAGAACTACTCCCTCCTCATCATAGGAGACAACAACGACGGTGGAATCGATGGAGATGGTTTTGGGGGCACTTCCCCGTCCCGGAAGGGTGCTAGATTAGAGATCTGTCCACCGAAACTTGTCGGTGGCGGTGGAGGAGCTACGTATGTATTTTGTGGAAAAAGGTCGATGTGTCTAGGATTTTTCCTCGGGGGAGTATAAATAGGCAAAAGGGAAAAGGCGGTGGAGCCTTTGGGGCCCCATACCACCAGGTGGCGCGGCCAGGGGGACCCACGCCACCCTATGGTGTGGCCACCCTGTGGCCCCCCTTCGGGGCTCTTCGGGACTTCTGGAAGCTACCGGACTTCTAAGACTTCTGCTTTCGAATTTTCCAATTCTGAGAATATTTCCAGAACAACTTTTCTGAAACTAGAAACTGCAGAAAATAGGGAACTAGCTCTGTGGCATCTTATCAATAGGTTAGTCCGGAAAATCGATAAAAATGACATAAAGAAGGGAGAAAAAATGTAGCAATTGGAATAATATCATCATGGAACATCAAAAATTATAGATACGTTGGAGACGTATCAAGCATCCCCAAGCTTAGTTCCTACTCGTCCTCGAGTAGGTAAACGATAAAACACAATAATTTCTGAGGTGCCATGCTACTAACATAAACTTGATCATTATAATGTAAAATCATATGTAATCTGAGATCATAGAACTTTAAACACAAAAATGATAAATAGAACGTTAACAATAAATCAAAGCAATCACTTTGCATCATGAGGAGTATCTCAAATAAAAGATCATAAATAATAATGCAAAGAAAGATATACGTTTGTTTCAAGTATAGAGAAAGCATGGCAAAGCTGTATTTCGCTAGTCCTTAAGAGTGGGATAAAACATAAATGCCAGGACACCTTCAAAGTTCATGAGGAAGACTAGAGTAAATAATTTGAGAACAAACAATATCACATCATGAATCAATTAGTGATGTTTATGGGACAAATGCACGTAAAACTCAGAATGGAAAAATTGTTCTCTCAACTGTGCATAAAGTTAGAAGATGGAGACTCAACATAAAAGTAAAAGAAAGGCCCTTCGCGGAGGGAAGAAGGGATCACTTCTAGAGATTTTTATTTTATTAAACAGAGGTATTAAAAGTTTGGCACTCCTCCCATCCATCTTTCACAAACCATGGCTAACCGAATTCTCGGGTGCCTGCTAACAATCACATAAAATGGAGGAGTGTCTATATTTTTGGAGAAGTATGCTAAGGTCAACAAATGGTAAACAGAAAATATTGTATGTCAAAAGTCAACTAGATTCACAAGAGTGGCTCCCATATGAAGGAGGCATCTGGGTAGAAGGTCATCCCTCTTTCTCTTTTGTTTACACAATTATGCTTTAACTGATAAATCAAGGGAAAAAATAGTGAAGAGAATTTGTTTGCATTAATTTGGGGCTGGGCACCCCGCTGCCAGCTCATCTATCATTTGGATAAGCGGATGAAGCCACTAGTCCAGGGTGTGAAATCCAATCAACAATTGAGATAAATATTCTCTGTTGACGTCCTCATGAGCAAAAATAGGAACACAAAACATGAGTAATTTTGAAAGTTTTAAAGGTAGCACATGAGCAAATTATTTGGAGTGGCAGTGAAATACCACATGTACGTAGGTATGGTGGACACAATGGGAAAACGTTGGTTTTAGGGAGTTGGATGCACGAGTAGAGCTCATACTCAGTACAGGTGGAGGCTAGCAAAAGGATTGGAGAGGCAAATCAAGAGAGCATAAGAACCATAATCATGCATAGCGACATAAACATCATTAATTAAAGCATAAGAGGTATCACAAGTTCAAAAACTAAATGGTCATGGAGGTTATTCGTGACTGGTTCATAGTAAAGAGAATACCATAAGTGGAGAGGTTTGTTGAACAGCAGCAAGTTTCCCTTAAGTGGATCACCTAGGGTTTATCGAACTCAGGGAGGTAGAGGTCAAAGATATCCCTCTCAAGCAACCCTGCAATCAAGATAAAAGAAGTCTCTTATGTCCTAAACACACCTAATACAACTGTCAGTTGTATAGGTGCACTAGTTCGGCGAAGAGAGAGTAAAATGCAAGTAATATGGATAATAATAAGTGATAATAGCAATCTGAAATAAAAATCGCAGCAAGCAACCATGTAGCAGAACAGGTGGAAATGGTGTGTAACACCTGGGGTGTTCCCCCTAAGTTATAAAGTTGGTTGCTTTCCTTTTGCTTTGCATCACATGCATCATATGCATTGCACCATGTTTTCAAAACAACTCAGAAATTCAAACCAATTTAAACTTTCAAAACATGTCCAAAATTTCCAATTAAAAGTTGCAAACTAAACAACTCAAATTGTTTTTCAATAGTTTTGAAGTTGAATTTATTTAAATTGCTTGTTAATAAAAATTCCCTTTTATTAACACCCAAATGGTAATTTCAAATTCAAGTCAAATCCATCCATACTTGGCATGTTCCAAATGTGGGTTTAAAAATTAAAATCTTGCAAACAATTAAATTCAATAAGTTTTCATAATTGTTTGAGTTTATTGAATAAAATTGTTTAAAAATCAAATCCTTATGAAATACTATTGGAAATTCAAATAGCAACTTAAAAATCAAATTAATATTTCAAATATTTGGACATAGTGTTAACATTGCTTTGACTTACTGTTTTGCAAATTAATAAAATTTATTCATAAAATAAAAAACCCCCAAACCCTATTCTTATCTCTCTCTCTCTCTCTCTTTTCTACAAAAAAAATGTGTGCAAACAAAAAAAATTAAAAACAACAAAGAGAGAGAGCAGCCAAGGGAGAGGCAGGCCAGCCCACCAGCCCATTTCCCCTCTAGCCCACCTACACCCCCCTTTTCTTTTTCCCACCACCTGGCCAAGCCCACCCCGAAAACCCACCTTCCCCAAGCCCAGCCCACCAAATGTCCTTCTTCCTCGTACGGCATCCCATCGGGGAGGTCCACGTCGACACCCCCACGATGGAACGGACAGCAGCTGCCCTCCTCCTCCTTAAACCTCGACGCCACCCCCCTCCTGCTCGCCCTAACCCTAGCCCTGCCTCCTCCCATACCGCCGCCAACCCCTTTTCTTCCTCCTTACTTCCCTCCGTTTCTCTGAACTCACTGCACCCACGGAGCAACACCGGAGCAGCCCACCGTCGCCGCAACTACATGGCCGCCTGTGAGCCAATCGGGGAGGTGGAGAGGAACCACCATGCCTCCCTCTTCCGCCTCGACAACAAGCACAAGCCGGAGTAGCACCAGGTCGTCCGCCGCTTCCTCGTTTTCAGTTCGGCCGCCGACGAACGCCTTCGAATTCCCGCCGTCTCGGACAACATCGAGCACCAACTACCATCTAGGCATCGCCCCGGTGAGAATCCCTCCCGATTCCACGAAAAATCCGGTTCTTTGAGGCTCAGAATCATCGTCTCGTTGTCTGACCGTTACCTCTTCTGCCATGAACGGGAGCTCTGCAATTTCGCGTCTCGCCTGCAGCGCAGCAACGTGGCTACCAGGAGAGCACCAGGATCGTCGCGCTGACTTACTACATCTTGGCTGGAGAGCAGGAGGTCCGGTCTGCGGCGTTTTCGCTGGAACGATCACGTCCTCCTCCGGTGGCGTCTGTACCCCTGCACCGTGTCCCCAGTAACTGTCGACGACTCCAAGCTTGGACACCACGCCACGCGGTCCGTGGTGAGCTCTTTCATCTTTCTGTGCCATCCCCCCCTTCTTGTCGTTCGCGGTATCGTTTCCCTTGTCCGCTCCGGCGTGTGTCCGCCATGGCTGCGCGTCACTGCAGGTTGAGCATGTTTCCGATTCGCAGATACAGCGTGTACACTCACACACTTAGTCGTCGCCGTGCAGCACATCCACGCACTCAACCTGCACGCAACCACGTTGCCTCCTGCACCACCGATTCATGGTCGTCGCCGATGTTTCCTCCGTCGTGCCCACTGTCGATCACCGGCCGTCAGTTTCGTCAGAAACCATTTGCCCTCGTCAGACCTGCTCAAAAGAGCATCGTAGCTCTCTGAACCACAAACGCACAGCTACCCCACTGGCCTGGTTCCTTCCGCGGACACGCTCGCGCGCGGGTTCGAGACCCAGCGACGCAAAAGGCCCTTTTATTTTTCCTTGCCACGCCAGCGCCCAGGCCCCACAGGTCATTGACCCCCACGGCCACATCACCTCGCACCCACGCCACTGTGGCACCACGCTGGCCGTGGCCCACTGTCAGCCAGCGTGGGTAGCCCTGCCCTCTGTAGAAATGCTCTGTTCTGTTTCTTTTAAATGATATTTTGAACCTAAATGTGGGAAAATTAATATCTCCTTCAATTTAACTTCAAATTGCACAAATAAAATATGCACCCCAATCAGAAAATCATGAACTTTTCAAATATGCATTTTGTTTTCTGTTTTGAATATTTCAAATGGGTTCAAAAATTCAAATTCAAATAACTCTTTTGAATTTGATTAAATTCATAACAAACTCAAATCTATTTCAAATGGGACATATAAAATATGTTTTCCAACCAAAATTTCATGCTCTTTCCAAATATAACATTTGTTTTCTGTTTTGGAAAGATAAAATTAATGCAATTAATTAATGCTTTAATTAAATCATTTAAGTGGTAAAATTCATAACTTGCTCAATTAAAGTCCAATTTCAACAAATAAAATATGCTTTCCACTCAAAATGAAAACCACCTTTCTGAATATCAACTTTGTTTTGCAATTTGGACAATTAAAATTAATGTCATTTAAAAATGCCTTAATTAATTAACTAAAAGTCCTAATTAATAACTTTCACATGCTTGCTTCAACTTGAAAACCCAAAACATGAAATCCATCCAAATGAAATGCTACACTTAAATATCAACTTTGTTTTCTGTTTTGAATAATTTAAATTGCTGAAAACAACTATTTCTTAATTAATGCATTTAAAATTGTCAAATTAATAACTTGCTCATTTAAAATCCAAATTCAACAAATGAAATATGTATTCCATCTAAAATTTGGTGTTCTTTCCAAATATGAATTTTGTTATTTATTTTGAACAATTAAAATGGGTGAAAACAACAAATGCTTGTGTAAATCATTTAAGAAGCCAAATTTCATAACTTAATAAATAAAATTTCTAAACTTGGTAAACACCTTTTCAAATTGAAGCTATTGTTGTTTTCTTATTGTTTTCATCATCCATGCATCATTCTAATCAACTTTCACATGATGGTTATTTGTAGATCATTTAATTCAACATTAATTCATGGGCTTTTCCAAATGCAATCCAAATTGCATATGGACCCATTTAAATATGTTTACCATGTCAACTGGTTTACTTTGATGCATCAATTAATTGTCATGCATCCATATCATGATCATGCTGGATCTTTTGCCGTAGAAGTAATTGTTGCATCCGGTGTTTGTTCTAGTTCGTTGCTTCTTCCCGGATAGGACGTTGAGATGATGTGAGCAACGACAAGTTCTGCGGATGTACCTCTACTTGCTGGATCTCAGGCAAGTATACTCACTTGCTACCTATGGCTGCCTTTCATCACTTGTTACCGATTCTTTCCGTTGTTCTTATGCTAGCCTTATGATTCGATGCTTGTGTCCCGATCCTATTATATGTTTACCTTGCAACCATGATATAGCCTACCTTCCACTTCCTCTTAACTGTTGTTTGTTTACCTTGTTGGCCCTCGTGTCGTAGTTGCATGCTTAGGGTTGTTTGTGCTCGAGTCTTGTCGTCATTTATCTTATCCCTGTTTAGGTTGATACTTGGGTTTCAATTCAATCAACAACATGTTAATGTTTTGGGTAATAATAATTTGATGTTAAGGCACCGGCAGGAGGCCCGGCGTGGTTTTGAGGCCTGCTAGTGTCGACCTTAATTAGGAAAAGGGTCTTGTCCTCCGATCCATGATGAGCGCACTAACCGCATGTGGGAAGCGAGTATGGGCGCCCCCCGCAATTCTGATTCGATTCGCATCTCGTCCAAATCGCCACACTTAGTTCGGGCTTTCCATTTGATGCATGCATATGCAGGTGCGAACCCTTGGCGCCAGGGTGGAACTTTTGTAGTCGGCATTTAGGGCGGCGTGGTCTTAGAGTGCTATGAGGGCCCCCCTTTTCTTTGTGGGGGCTCGATTAGCCGCGCACGCACAGCATGTGGTTCTTTGGGCTTGATGCGAAGAAGAGTTGGGTTGTGTTGAGTACCTCGCTTGGTGGGTTTGCTCCCCTCCTGGCGGGTTATTCTTACGTGTACGACCAAATTGGTGCATCCCTGCAGGGTTAAATCTTCTCGAGAAGCCGTGTTGTCCGCGGTTATGGATGACTTGGTGAAAGTGTTGGCTAACAAGTACTCAGACAACTTACACTTAACGATGATAACTTGACTAGTAATATAGATTACTTCCACCATCAAAATGAATGTCACCTTAATCAACAGTGTGAGTTTCCTTGGGTTGCTTCCTTAGTAGGGGGTAACATTGGATGGGTATTGTTTGGTGAGTAGTTGTAGTTGGTTTTTATTCGCTATCTTATCCCTTTTCTTTTAGCCGGATGTTGTAGCGCGTCTCTGTAGTTAGTTAGTGCAGCCCGCTGCCGCTTCTTTGCAATAATCCCTTCCTTTTCCGTTGTACCCAAAGTGTCTGTATCTTGTGATGATTGGTTACGCTGGTATCTTGTGAGTATGGGTTATCCACTTGCCAGAACTTAACCGTACTGACCCACGAATCCCTTTCGTGGCTGCATATTCCACATTAAAGTCAACAGGTTTGAAGTCTGACGTCGTTAGCTTGGGAATCCCTCCGGCTTGGCCTGGGCAGGGATTGGACGCCATCGGTTATCTTCAGGACTCTTAGTCCAATTTGTATCTTGTCCGTAGTCGGACACTATGTTGTTTCTTCCGCTGTCATTTGGATCTTTGTATTGTATCAGTTGTATCCTTGACTCGTTTGAGTCATCTTGTATATATCTCTTCTGTTGTTGTGGATTATTCGTGAAATGTTGTAATGTTATCACAAGTGGCAACCTGGAATTGGTTATTATGTGGATTCTGACGGGAATGCTGAAATCTGCATAGTGCCCGATCTCGGGGCGTCACATGGTGTTTCAATGCTTGGAAATAAGGCCTAGGGATCCTACTTTCACTAGAGGACACTCTGAACAATGATCACATAATTGAATAACTAGATATCTTTTCTTCACTATGCTACTCTTAACCACTCTCCGGTCGAATAACAACACCAATCCATGCGTAGGGATTTAACATCACTCCTCAGAGTAAGCACTTTCCCAACTAAGTAATCCCCATGCTATCAGCATGGGACCCAAATGGTTCCACGCAAACACCACAATTTCATAGGGTTATCCAGACACAAAATATAAATATAATGCTAAACCACACAGTGCACACACTGTCACCTTTACACCGTGATCAAAGTGTTTACTCATAACAAATAATGAACACGAATTATTGCGTAGGGCTGCGAAAAGTATTCCTTAAAGTAAGCATCCCATGTCTAGTTAACCCCACGCTGTCACTATGAGCGCCCTAGATGGTACTAGACAAACACCACAATTCATAGAGAAGACACACGTGATGTGCACACTGTCAACTTCACACCGCGGGACAAGGTGACTCCAAATTTCATATTAATAAAGCACTTGAGTAGCAAAAGATGAAGAGTAAAATCTACGAATTCAACTAGATTACAAAGCTCACGATCACATATAGACCACACCATGGGAGAGAGAGAGAGATGAACCACATAGCTACCGGTAGAGCCCTCAGCCTCGGAGGAGAAATACTCCCTCCTCATCATAGGAGATAGCAACGGCGGTGGAGTCGATGGAGATGATTCCGGGGGCACTTCCCTGTCCCGGTAGGGTGCAAGAACAGAGATTGGTTCCCCGAAACTTGTCGGTCGCGGCGGTGGAGCTACGGATGTATTTTGTGGAAAAGGTCGATGTGTCTAGGGTTTTTCCTCGGGGGAGTATAAATAGGCGAAAGGGCAAAGGCGGTGGAGCCCTAGGGGCCCCACACCACCAGGTGGCGCGGCCAAGGGGGACCCGCGCCACCCCATGGTGTGTCCACCCTGTGGCCCCCCTCCGGGGCTCTTCGGGACTTCTGGAAGCTTCCGGTACTTCTAAGACTTCTGGCTTTCGAATTTTCCAATTCCGAGAATATTTCCAGAACAACTTTCTAAAACTAAAAACAGCAGAAAACAGGGAACTGGCTCTGTGGCATCTTATCGATAGGTTAGTCCAGAAAATCGATCAAAATCAGATAATGAAGGGAGAACACATGTAGCAATTGGCATAATATCATCATGGAACATCAGAAATTATAGATACGTTGGAGACGTATCACCAGCCAGGTCGCCAGATAGGCCGACGGGGTCATCGTTAGCGTATCTACCCGCGCGCGTGGCCCAACAGCCCGCCACGTCGCCAGTAGGCCGACGGGCTAACCTCCAGCGTTTCGGCCAAACAACCAGCCACATGGCGCAGTAGGCCGACGGGCTCACCGTCGGCATTTTCTTCCACGTAAGGGAACCCGTTCTGACAGCCGTGGGCCCCACCTAGCCGTGGCCCCACCTGTATTATATGCCGAACGTATACGAAGACGCCGACGGCACTAGTAGAAAACGGGCTAGTAGTACCGGTTCCAGAGCCCAATTAGTACCTGTTGGACAACCAGTACTAATTAATCGGTACTAAAGGCCCACCAGCCTTTAGTACCGGGGCTCTCACAGACCGGTATTAAATGGGCCATCACGTCGCCCCGCTCACGGACCAGTATTAAATGGGCCATCACGTGGCCCAAAAGGAGAGCCTGCGGTTCGTGTTCCTTTGGTACCGGTTCCTGGTACGAACCGGTACCAAAGGGTTTTTGTTTTTTTTTCTCTTTTTCGATTTTTTCCCGAAAAAATTCATTTTATTTCCATTTTATTTATTTCTATTGTTTAACCACTTAAACTCATATTTATCACCCAACATTCTTAATTTAAATCTAATTTACTCGCTTATACTAAAACTTCCCGCAGAGGTCACCCATCCTCATACTATCCCGCACTAGCTCTGTCGGATATATACTGAATAGGGGTATATCAGGTGGTAGTCAAAAGTGCCGGATTACCAGGGCGGCCCAACTGGTAGTAGGCTATGGTCCATTGGGCGGCCCAGTAAGCTTACGCGCAGAAGCCGGATTCTAGAAGGACCCGGATCACGGCCCACGTGATCTGGCTTGGAGGAGAAGACGGATTCCTTACTTTCCAAGTTACTAGCTATCGTAGTCTTCTAGGTTTCCTATTCTGTATGCCCTAATCCGGCTATTATATAAAGCCGGACGGGAGATGAGATAACAAGACACGAAGCCACAGGCCAACTCGCCGAGAAGTTGATCCACCGCGAATAGCTAAACCTAACCTCACATTGTAATTGTTTACACAGGCTTTAGTCCTGATTAGTGAGCTTGCAGGAGTAGGAACGCCGTATTGTTACGACGTACCGAACCTGGGTAAATCCTGTGTATTTGTCACCAACGCGATCCCGTTTCCCCACGTCTCTACCCGTAGTCTCATGGCACCCCCGTCTATGAAAACTACTACGATGTCTCGACAGTTGGCGCCCACCGTGGGGCAAACGACGTCAGGCGTTAAGTTCCGATCTGGGATACTCGGCGGAATCGGCAGTTCCATAACTGTCGGAAGCCTGGAGTTCGACTATAATGTCGGACGCTTCCTCGACAATGGATCCTACATACCGGCGCAAAATCATCTGGTAAGTGCCTGCGTGTTACCGATTGGATCTGATAATATTTTTATCGGACTAACTGCAGAGGCCAAGGGGTTTTGCGGTGGAAGCAAATTTAGCCCACCCGCCCTGTACCCAGTCGAAGATGACTACGATCCCGGATTTTGCTCAGATCGCCGACATAAAAGTGATACACACTTTATCGGTATGGTGCAATCCGAAGTCACCGAAAACACGGATGACGGAAATCCCGTGCAGGAGGCAGAAAGCAACACACCCACTACAGAGGTGGAAGATCCAGCTTTCACCGAAAACACGGATGAAAGTAATCCCGTGCAAGAGGCAGAAAATAGCAAACCCACTACAGAGGTGGAAGATCCGACACCCGCCAATCCAGCGATGAACTCGGAAGCTGACTCTGTGCTAGCCGCCATTGAGGCGAGATTAGAGTCAGAAACCGGATCAGATGATTTTGATTCCGAAGACGAAGACGTGGACGCCTTCGAAAGAAAAGTTAAATCTTTTCAAGAGGGATTCCATGAAGTACTAATGGCAAAACCGTCTGAAACCACGGACACCGGCAGTCAGGAAAGCCCTAAAACCCCTCCGCCAGAGGAAGAGAGAGAAGATGGAGAAACCTCTCCGATATTTCCCAACGTCAAGGAATTGTCAGAGGATGAACCTGTTAAAAAGCCTCCCTCTTCCAAGAAAAAGAACAAGGCCGCTAAAAAACTCCAATACAAACTCCGGAAGAAGAAATTGGCTGATCCAGCTGATGAAAGCCCGGAAGTAGGAGATGCAAGCGGAACAAAACCTGCGGAGAAGAAAACAAAAGAATCCTTGTTCCGCCAATGACAGAGCAAGAAGAACAGGAATTGTTACAAACGCCAGTGGGATTACATGAACCCCCTGAAGTGCTAGAAGCCAGGAGACAAGCTCTCCAAAGGCAACAGCAACATCTATTCAGAACTCGTGAACACCTCCAAAAAACCCAGGATGACATCAAGCTCATGAAGGTAGAAATCGAGGAATACGAGAGAAAGAATAGATCTGGCATTAAACCTACAAGGTTACCCGGAATCGTAAGACCGGAAGTACTGCCGCCAAAAGAAAGGTTTCACAACCCATCTTGGCAAATGCAGGTAAACGGCAAAGATGCCAGAGACGAACCAATATACAAAACCGCAGCAGAAAATGCGGAAGCAGCGTTTGCCATCCTCAACAATTACTTGTACTCCAACGGTGAAAAAATCCAAGGGGTGTATGCTTTCCTAGGAAAAGCATTGCAACAACAACAGCGAGCCCAAGAGCGACCAGGGAAGTTGCATGATAACTCCGCCCTATGCAAAACAGCTACTTGCGCCGCTGGAGCACCTGGACCGGAAGAACCTGGAAATTCCGGCAATTCAAAGGATAAGAAAGCGGATCCGAGAAAAGAGAAGAAAAATCCCGACAATAGGGATGAAGTGTCTAGAACCGGATCTCATCTACCGAAAGGTGGAAGCAAACCCCATGATCGGGAAGAAAAATACCGGAAAGATGGCAAAGCAATGCCACCTCCGAGACACCCTGCTGAAAAAGCCGGAAGACATGATGTACCTCACAGACGTGAGAGATCTCGGACACCCCCTAAGGATAAAGAAAGGCATAGGAGTAGAACTCCGCCTCATCCAAAAGGGCGTGATCTTGAAAGAAATAGAAACGATCCCGGAAAAGCGTGTCCGCGCAACAATGGAAAAGAAAGGAGTAGATCCCCTTCTGTCCATTCAGCTGGCAGGTATTCCGCACACATGGAAAGAGCGGAAAAAATTGATCTATACTTTGGACCTAAGTGTTTCACTGATAGGATCCGAAGGACAACCCTGCATTCTGGCTTCGCCAAGGTCGGTCCAACGTACCAGAAATATACCGGCAGTACAAACCCGGATACCTGGCTCTCAGACTATCATACAGCCGTCCAGATAAACAATGGGACAGACCTAGAAGCTGTAAAGTTTCTTCCCCTAATGTTGCTGGATGGAGCCAGAGATTGGATCAATGGATTGCCATCAAGAACTGTCGACAGCTGGGATGATATGGCTCGAGTATTCACTCAGCATTTCCGGGGAACGTACAAGCGCCCGAACAGCATCAACCAGCTGAACCGTTGCACCCAATTCGAGGATGAACCATACGTGGATTTCATCTCCAGATGGACTGCAATGAAGAATAGTTGTTCTGGAGTAACTGACGTACAAGCAATGCATGCTTTCGTCAATGGCCTAAAACCCGGATTAGTACCGTTCATGGTTGGTTCCAAACAGCACAAAGATCTCGGATCTATGCTTACAACCGCCAATGAGCATGCTGCAGCCGAAGACGATATCAGAGCAAGAGGTGGCAATATCGACACACTGATACTGGCCAAGAAAAACCCTCGCTCTGAGAAAAAAGGAACTTCAGATGCAACACCAAAACCCAAAGAAGTTAACATAGCATTTGGAAGTGAAAAAGGGAGCAGATGGAAAGGACGCAGTTCAGAACCAATCAACTACACTAAATAAGAGTGGGAGAAGATTAAGTCGGAACCCTGCGTCCACCATTCGCAATTTGGGAAACCCACCCATACGAACGCACAATGTTGGCTGAATAAGCACATGAAAGGCAATGCAGGATCCGAAAATAAGGGGAAGAGTTCCAAAAGGAAATTCTCCAAGCAAAAGCCAGAAGCCGAGAAAGAAGACAGTGAATCGGACACTGACGAAAAAATCCAGGAACAACAGCGGAAAGGCGAACCCAAGTTTCCGAGAGTTGATGGAGAATGCGCCCTAACTTTCCTAGCAACTCCATCAGCAAAGGTGGCGAAAAGAACACTTCAAGAAATAAACGCGGTTGTTCCGGCAACTCCGAAATTCTTGAAATATTCGAACACACCAATAACCTGGGATCAGTCTGATCATCCCGGAAATATCCCTGAACCTGGCACACAAGCTCTTATTGTAAGCCCTATTGTCCAGAATACTAGGCTAAAAAGAGTGCTGATGGACGGAGGATCCAGCATCAACATTATGTACCTGGATACGTTGAGACATCTGAAAATCTCCGAGACCCAGCTCAATCACAGCAACATACGCTTCCATGTCATTGTTCCCGGCAGGCAAGCACGATCCCTAGGAGAAATTTCCCTAGATGTCACCTCCGGAGAAAAAGATCACTTCCGTCAGGAAGAAGTATCCTTCGAGGTGGTGCCGTTCGAAAGCGTGTATCACGCGATACTCGGACGTCCAGCTTTCGCCAAATTTATGGCAAGATCATGTTATATCTATAAAAAGCTGAAGATGCCAGGGCCGAAAGGAGGGGTAATCACCATAACTGGAGACTTCAAGCTGGTGAACAAGCTGGAAAAAGAAAATGCCCTTTGTGCTGAGAAGATCATAGCAAAGGAAGAGCTGAAGGAGCTGGCAGGAGGTATCGCCGACAGAAATGCCGGCAGGAAACAAACTCGGAAACCAGCAGATAGCTTCAAGGCATCCGAGAATACAAGACAGGTAATCCTAGATCCTAAAAATCCGACAAAATTTGTCGTAGTAGGAAGTGGAATGACCGACAAATAGGAAGGCGAGCTCATCAAGTTCCTCCATGAGAACTGGGATATTTTCGCCTGGTGTCCAGCTGACATGCCAGGCGTACCCAGGGAACTTGCTGAGCATCAACTAAAGGTGATTCCAGGCTCCAAACCCGTCAAACAAGGTCTCCGTCGATTTGACGGAAGAAGACGGAAGGCTATTGGAAAGAAATTATCCGGCTTTTAGCAGCAGATTTCATTCAGGAAGTAATCTACACTGATTGGTCTGCAAACCCGGTATTAGTACCGAAGAAAGACACTACTGCTCTTAGAATGTGTATAGATTACACCGGCTTGAACAAGTTGTGTCCAAAAGATAGGTTCGCGTTACCGCGAATCGATCAAATAATAGATGGCACTGCAGGCTCTGAGCTTTTATGCTTTTTGGATGCTTATTCCGGGTATCACCAAATACGCATGAAAAAGGAAGATCAAATTAAGACTTCTTTCATAACCCCGTACGGAACGTATTATTACGTAACCATGCCGTTTGGCCTGAAGAACGCAGGTGCAACTTACCAGCGTTGCATGCAACGATGTTTGCATAGTAAGATAGGCAAAAACGTTCACGTTTACGTGGACGATATTGCTGTCGTAACCAAGGAAAAAGACACACTCCTTGAGGATTTGCGAGAAACCTTCGAAAACTTGCGCACCTACAAGATGAAGTTAAATCCATCAAAGTGTGTATTCGGGGTTCCCTCAGGAAAACTTCTAGGTTTCATCGTTTCTCACAGAGGAATAGAAGTTAACCCGGAAAAGATCAAAGCCATCTTGAACATCTCCAAACCTACGTGTGTGAAAGATGTCCAAAGATTGACGGGTTCCGCTGCTGCCGTCAGCAGATTTATTAGTCGGCTGGGGGATAAAGCCTTACCACTCTACAAGTTGCTGAAAAAATCCGACAAATTCGAGTGGACAGAAGAGGCCGATGCAGCGCTAACCCAGTTGAAGGAAACTTTGATGAAAGCTCCGATGTTGGCATCCCCAAAAGACGAAGAACCTATGTTATTGTACCTCACGGCTACAAACAGGGTTATTAGTGCAGTAATTGTTGTGGAACGGAAGAAAGACGAACAAAGTATACCAGACCAACATCCGGTATATTTCATAAGTGAAGTTTTCTCCGAGTCCAAGCAAAGGTATCCACACTACCAAAAACTGGCATATGGCGTATTTTTCGCATCTAGAAAGTTACGTCATTACTTCCAAGGATATTCCATAACAGTGGTATGTAAAGCACCACTAGGGGATATAATAAACAATGCGGAGGCAACTGGCCGAGTAGCCAAATGGGGCATCGAGCTAGCAGCTTTCGACATTTAGTATCAGCCAAGGACAGCAATAAAATCCCAGGTTCTGGCAGATTTTGTCGCCGACTGGACGGAAGCAATGGAGAAAACACCAATGCCGGAGTCCGAGTACTGGATCATGCACTTTGACGGATCCA
Source organism: Alopecurus myosuroides (assembly GCA_028641055.1). Classification (NCBI taxonomy): domain Eukaryota; kingdom Viridiplantae; phylum Streptophyta; class Magnoliopsida; order Poales; family Poaceae; genus Alopecurus; species Alopecurus myosuroides. The sequence continues at coordinate 127,574,132 of CM054057.1, read as the reverse complement.
AGATGAAGGAGGGCGCTGGAGCTGGTGTAGTATTAAAATCCCCTAAAGGAGACACAATGGAGTATGTATTACAAATACACTTCAACGCCAGTAACAACGTGGCAGAATACGAAGCATTGCTTCATGGCTTGCACATTGCAAAAGAAATAGGGGTCAAACGCATCCTGTGCTACGGCGACTCGGATTTGGTACAGCATCAGCTCAACCAAACCTGGGACGCAAAGAGCCCTATAATGGCCGAATATCGGAGAACGGTGGACGAATTCGCCATTTGTTTCTTCGGATTCGAAGTACTCCACGTTAAAAGGGAGGAGAATTGAAATGCGGATGCGTTAGCCCGCATGGGGTCAGAAAGGGTAAAAATCCTACCACCAGGTGTGTTTGTCCAGCATTTGTACGAGCCATCCATAAAAGGTGGCGATGTCGATTACCCCCTGGCTTCCGAGTCAATTGAAGTTATGCTCGTTAACCCGGACTGGACAATTCCATATTTAAACTTCTTAGTCAACCAGAAGTACCCGGAAGGAGAAGACGAAGTCTTGCAGAGGCAAATTCAGCGTCGATGCAAAGGATACACGATAATTGATAATTGCCTGTATAAACGCAGTACTTCCGGAATTTTTCTGCGATGTATTTCACCAGAAGAAGGATGAGAAATCCTGCAAGAAATCCATGCCGGAGATTGCGGACACCATGCTGAATCAAAAAGCATAGTTAAAAAAGCATTCCGTGCCGGATTTTTCTGGCTAACAGCCAAGACAGATGCTGAGCACATAGTTAACACATGTGAAGGGTGTCAATATTACGCCAAGCAGACTAATATGCCGGCCCAAGCACTCAAAACTATCCCAATTACATGGCCGTTTGCGGTCTGGGGGCTAGATATGATGGGACCGTTCAAAACTGCACGAGGCGGACTTACACATCTACTCGTAGCTGTGGATAAGTATACCAAATGGGTGGAGGCTAAACCCATCAAAAATCTTGATGGTGTAACTGCCAGAAATTTCATTATTGACATAGTCATGAGATATGGCGTTCCACACAGCATAGTAACCGACAACGGGACAAATTTCTCCATTGGAGAGTTGGCAAAATATTGCCGACAAACGGGAATTCGCCTAGATCTCGCATCTGTGGCACACCCGCAATCCAATGGACAGGTTGAGAGAATGAATAGCTCAATCCTGCAAGTAATACGCCCAAGACTCGAATCTCCTCTTCATAGAGCAGCTGGAGCATGGGTAGAGGAGCTACCTTCCGTGCTTTGGAGCATTCGAACGACGCCAAACAGGTCAATTGGGCAAACCCCGTTTTTCCTAGTTTACGGTGCGGAAGCTATTCTTCCAACGGACATGATCCATGATAGCCCAATGGTGCGGGATTTCGATGACTCGGATGCCGAAGAAGCACGACAGGATGCCGTCGATCTCTTAGAAGAGGAACGAGAGCTTGTGCTTCAAAGATCCGCCATTTACCAGCAAGGTTTACGACGTTATCGTAGTCGGAAAATCAGGCCTCGTTCTTTTAAAGAAGGTGACTTAGTGCTGAGATTGGTGCAGCAAAGAAAGAACAAATTGGCCCCAGTGTGGGAAGGACCATTTGTAATCAGCAAATCTATGAAAAATGGGTCATATTATCTTGTAGATATTCTGGACACGGAAGATGATCCCGAGAAGCCGAATCGCAAAATAAAGAGAAAGATAGATGATGAACTAGGAGAGACAAAGAGGCCTTGGAGCATCCAGCAGTTACGTCCCTTCTATACTTAGTTCAATTTCTATGTAAACATCTTTGAAATCATGAAATAAAGTTGTCGGAATTTTGATATCCATGTTTTTACAAGTTTATTATAGTACAAAGCATGATTCCACCTTATCTATTTCCCAATGATCTTACAAAATACTCAATGTTAACCCGAATTGTGCCTGCGTGCTCGGTATTTAAAAACTGAATGATTTTCAGCCTGCTAACGGCTAAAGGAAACTCGGATTGTGCCTGCGTGCCCAAGTTTCAAAAAATTCCTTACTTTTCTCTAAGTATTATCTGATTGTTTACGTGTTGGGTCAATGGAGCTAGTTAGTAAAAATGCCTTTGGTATAATCCATGTTTCCGAGTTTAAACTGATTGGTTATACCCAGTTACTCGGCATGATGATTCATAATACTATCGAGCATTTCAAACACTAAGGACAGTTAAAACACATAAGTCAGAGAACTTAGAAGGCAAAGGAATATTAAAACCCGGAAACATTGCAAAGAATTTCATAATTAAAACTGCAAAAGGCGGAGTTCTTGTTTATACAAAAGGAATAGAAGCATTACAATATGAATTACATTGTAAAAGTGCAGTAATGCTCCTATTGTCTAGTTCCACCATCCAGGATCAGGACAGCCCTTCAAGCATCCGAGTCTTCGTCGCTGCTGTCATTCTCGGGGGCTTCAGGGATCTCCTCTTCCGGATAGGTGATGGAGATGTTTACCATAGAGGCAATCTTGGTAGCATGGCCTTTGATTTCATCAAAGATGCTGGCTCGCTGGTTCTCTGTGTATCCTTGAGGGATACCGGATGCCACACGCCAAGATTTGGCACCAGGGTAATGCATACGCATAAGGCCGAGGGCCATGCGTGCACCACCCCGTGCAGCGGAGCGTAAGGAGGACTCCCTGGATTCCGCCACCTCCAGGATAACACCCGGAAGTTTATAAATTTCCGAGAATTCTATGGTACTTGCAGGAAAGAACTTGTTGATCAGTTGCATTCCAGCATTTCTGATCGCATTCCATACCTTCCCAAAGGCTCAAATTTTGTCAATACGAGAAAGACCTGGATAATTTCCTGTTTGTCGAAACACGCCTCCAAAAAGGTTAGGCGACAAAACAGAGAAAGAAAGAAAGACAAGGATGAATCGATAAATGAAATAAAACTCACCGAGAACCTTGTCAATTTCGGAACATTCCTTTAGGCGAAGGATTAAGATACTTTCCAAGTCTTGGATAGTGGATTTATCTTTTTCCGCCTGATCGGAAGCCTTGGATTGAGCAATTCCAAGGGCCAGATTACTGGCTTCCAGTTCTTCTCGAACCTTCATAAGATCCTTATGAAGGTCCAAATTCTCCTTGCGAAGACGTTCGGCATTGCCGGCATCTTCAGCTACTTCCTTGGCCTTAGCCAAAGCAGCTGAAAAGCAAGTAAAAAATTCCGAGTTTAGAAATATCTCGAGAAAATACTTATTAATAATCCAGATAAAACAGAGTAAAAGCATACCTGTTGTTTCCGATATCTGTAGCTGAGATGATGCCAGCTCATTATCCTTAGACTTAATAATAGATTGAAGGGTTTTCACCTCTTCAATCTTGACGTTAAGTTTATTAAAAAGTTCCAAGTTTATCACATCAGCAGTGTGCTGAAACGCGGAAATAAAAGCCAAACGCTTAAGTTAGATCAAGCGTAATAAAAAAGCATTAAGGGGAAAAGTATGTTTCCAACTTATTGCTTGGGGGCTAGAGATATTACCTGGCTCATTTCCCGCAAGTTTGACAAAGTCTCGTTGAATTCTCTGGCATATTCAGAAAAAAGAATCCCAACGTGATGAAGGCCATCTTGTATGACCTGACGAGGTGAAAATACGAAGTCGTTTCGGATAATCAGCCCGCCCCGTGGCCAAGGACGAATTAGAGGCGCAGGAGCGAAGAACTTCTTAGCTTCTGGACAAATATATCCGAGTTCATCAAAGGGTTCTTCCTTTATCCGGATATTCCTGTCCAAAGTGGGGATAGGTTCGTCCCCCTCGGACGCAGCAGAACGAGGTTCTTTTTTCGTAGCAGCAGCTTTATGTTTCTTCAATTTCTTTGTTTTCAAAGGAGTTGGAGCAAGGCTGAAAAGAGAACATCCGATAAATAAATATCTCGAAGAACTGGAGGGGAATAACGATAAAAAAGTTCCAGCAGAATACCTAGATGTGGCGACAGGAATTCCGTCAACAGTTATCGTTTCCTCAAAAGTCACCTGTCTTTTACGTTTCCGGTCGCTGAAGAAACTGGCATGTATTTCGTTAAGCTTGGCGTCGGAAGCAATATCATCTCCTTCAAGTTCGTTGAATTAGGAAAGTAGCAATGATGCGTTAAAAGTCATACAAGGAGGATAAATCCGAGAAAAACCCAAAGGTAAAGAAAATATAAATACCTTGGGGGCTGGATTCTCCACGTGGTATATTGCCAGACTTTCGGCGTATTGATCGCTCGCGGCGACCAGGTGGTTGAGTCGATTTATGAAATCCTTTTTGGTATAGGACTTGTCTGTTCCCCTCATGCTATCTTCTGGCCCTTCGTATTCGCAAAGGAGCCGGGAACGAAAGGAAAGAGGTTGAACACGGCGTCCAAACCATCATAAAACAGTATCCTTCCCGGTTAAGGGAGGCTGGGAAGAAGTGAGCTTGACGATGCGCCGTTTTATCTTCATCAAGTTTTCCGGCAGTGTCTGCACTGCTTCAACTGCCCAACTCTCTTGGGGAAAGGCGGCGGAATTAACAAATGGAGGAATCCCGTTTTCTTTACCGGGGAATGAGATGTCCTGATGATAGAAGAAGGAACCCATCCAAGATTTGACGGGTTCCGATGTTTTTATCTTTGGATACCAATCTTCCCTAAGCCTCCGAAGAGTGAAAGAAATAGTTCCGCAGATGGGAGAAACACCTTCTGTGAGGTTATGCTTCACTTCAAAGCAATATTGCCAAAATTCTAGACTAGGAGTTATTCCTAAATACCCTTCAAAAAGGGCTTGGAAACTAGCTAGATAGAGGATGGAGTTTGCAGAAATATTGTGTGGTTGGACGCCGTAATAGTTAAGGACCTCTGAGAAAAAGGCGGAAGGCGGTAAACCCATACCTCTCGTGATGTGAGAAGTAAGGAGGACGCGTTCTCCGTCTTTGGGTGCGGGCTCGAGATCACCTTCCGAGTTCCGCCATTTGCCTTTGACTATTAGCCCTTCCTTTTCCATTTGTGGAAGATGAAAGGAGGAATATTACTTGGACTCCAATTGCCGACAAATTCCGTCTCCTCGTTCGCTCTGGCGGCGGCGGACGCGGCGGCCTCTGCAGCAGCGATCTCGTCGCCGAGGAGCGTAATTTTCTCCTCCGCCGTTTTGGGAGCAAATGGCGGAGAGGGCGCGGTGCTTGAGCCCGCAAGATCCGCGGTGGCGGAAGGGTTCCCTCCGCCCACCGCGGAATCCGCAGTCTTTACCGGCTCGCCACCGGCGCGCGTCGGGGAATCCAACTGTGGATCCATTATGTTGATGATGTCCTCGATGTCCTGCGCGACGGTGTGTGCGGGCGAAGGCGGCGAGGATGCCATTGGGTGGCGGCGCGGCTCGTCTCCGGTGACGATTCTGGGCGCGGTGTGCGTTTCGGTGCTCTCTCTCTGCTCGGGAGCTTGGGCGCTGTAATGGCGTTCGAGTGGTTGCGGAAGGTTTTCCGGGAGGACGACGAAGGCTATTTATAGCCGGAAATCCGTCACGATGCGTGCTAACGGCTCTTTTGACCGTTGGATGATCAACGCGTGTCACTCGCCGGAAAATCCGGGAAATGAATCGACAGGACGATTATGGTTATCTCCTTGTTTCCCGCGAGAATCTGTCAGAGATATGTTTCTGGGTTTCCCACTCAAAACCCAAACGTCCCTTACGTTAGCAGGATTAAAGTGCTGACGTAGGAGGTTTCTTCTCCGCGAAGAATCGTGTGAGAAAAGCCGTATTTCCAGGATTCCGAGTTTTACGTTACCATCTCTTTTCAAAAGAAGAATAAGAAGAATCAAGACTGCTGGCCAATATTTCTCGGACAATGTACATTTGGCGAAAGACGGCAAATCAGAGTTTTAATCCTTCTTGGGGGCTACTGTCGGATCTATACTGAATAGGGGTATATCAGGTGGTAGTCAAAAGTGCCGGATTACCAGGGTGGCCCAACTGGTAGTGGGCTATGGTCCATTGGGCGGCCCAGTAAGCTGACGCGCAGAAACCGGATTCTAGAAGGACCCGGATCACGGCCCACGTGATCTGGCTTGGAGGAGAAGACGGATTTCTTACTTTCCAAGTTACTAGCTATCGTAGTCTTCTAGGTTTCCTATTCTGTATGCCCTAATCCGGCTATTATATAAAGCCGTACAGGGGATGAGATAACAAGACACGAAGCCATAGGCCAACTCGCCGAGAAGTTGATCCTCCATGAATAGCTAAACCTAACCTCACATTGTAATTGTTTACACAGACTTTAGTCCTGATTAGTGAGATTGCAGGAGTAGGAACGCCGTATTGTTACGACGTACCGAACCTGGGTAAATCCTGTGTCTTTGTCACCAACGCGATCCCGTTTCCCCACGTCTCTACCCGTAGTCTCATGGCACCCCCGTCTATGAAAACTACTACGATGTCTCGACAAGCTCGCTTAACTTTGTTGTTCTTTTCCTATGAGCTATCTACAAATAAGAGATACTTAACCGACAATAGTATGCTATTTAATCCTATTAACCCATAGACTATGATGTCACACACATTTATTTATGAATCAAAACAATTATTTAAATAAAAAGAAATGAATCATTAATAATATTATGAATTAAAATATTCTTGAATGGAAATAATAATTAACTTATTTGTCTTTTTTCATTTAATATTGAGTAATTCATATATGCAATTCCATAAATTTAAATTTCACAAATAACATGTCCAAATCGATTAAAAAATGAGAGAAATCCAAATATGAGACATCCATTTGCTAACTCTTGTCTGATCCAGTACTTTTAAGATCTAAGTCATGAAACTCCCTAGAGAGAAGTTGATACCGGCTAAGTAGGTCACACCCCGAAGTGCAGAGTCTGTCATGAAACTCCCTAGAGAGAAGTTGATACTGTGGATACTGGGGATCGGATATATGATGATTCTATGTCACAGATATATGATTTCAATGGGGATCGGACATGTTGCTATCCTATGCAATTTTCATCATAATAAAGCTATGCAATTTTCTATACATCACGCGCATATATGATTCAAATATGATTCAAATGGGGATCGGATTGCTATCCAATGCAATTTTCATCAACCTATGAATGGATCAAGCTCCAAAAACATACCTTGCCCATTGGAATACCAATACATATTCTTAAAGCAAAATTGGATGACCGCAACATCCTTCCCATCGCACGTGTACTCAAGATCAAGCCCGATGAATTTCTCTTGGTACGTCGCGCTTTCAACCCATCGTTTGAATGTGGCAAGATAGCCCGACATCTTGGCGCTACCGTTGGTGTAGACGACGGTTAGCACGTTTGTGCCATGTACATGAACATGGGACGTGAGAGTGATTGATAGATCCATAGTGGATTGTGGGAAGAAGAGAGGAAGAAGAGAGAGAGGAGGAAACAAAGAAAATGGCGATTTACTGTAGCAATTCGCAAACTCATAGGCGCGGGTGGAAAAATGGTTCTACTATTTGGTACCGGCTGTAGCCACCAACCGGTACTAAAGGTGCTCGCCAGACGAACGGTTGCCACGCGCCCCTTTTCCACACACCTTTGGTACCGGTTGGTGGCTAAAAATGGTACCAAATATGCTCGCACTAGGCGGACGGTTGTCACACCCTTTTGGTACCGGTTTTACCCACAAACCGGTACCAAAGGTGTGTGGCAAACCGGTATTAGCCTTGCCCAGTGCCCCTCCGTGTTCGAACCGGTACAAGATATCCATTTTATATCGGTTCGTATTTGATTAGGTACTATAGGTAAAATCCTATGGCCCTGTATCTACTAGTGCGGGGAGATTGCGTACACCAACGGACGTAGACGCCGACGGGAAGACGCCGACGGCCCCGTCGGGCTAGGGTGACGCCGACGGGAATGATGCCTACGCCGACGGTCTGCGTGCTGTAGTGATTTGACCAAGACTTTGACAAGATTGACTCATTTAATATGAACTTTTGTGATAAAACTCATAATCATAAGAAAGTACTTTTGAGTAGGAATACAATGATATCATTTATGTGTGACATAAATTATATTAATTGTTGGTCAAAGGTTCGATCAAAGCAAATGAAATGCGCCTTATATTTATGGAATGAAGGTAACCTACCGAAAGTTGGAATACATGTTTAACTCTATTGGCACATTGAAATTAAAACCTACATTAACTAGCCGAAAGGCGGGAGATGCATGTAATAGAAACTATATAGAACTCTTTTCCAGCAAGCTCCGTGTCGATCGAATTATTATTTTTTCTTTTTGAGAGTCTACGAGACCAGATGGAGTACTAGATATTTATTTGGTGCGCACGAAAGATGGTGTCTTGACATATACCCCCAAGACACATTTTTTTTAAATGGAGGCAAAAACTTTGCCTTTAATTAAGAAGGAGGTGTACGATTAATTAGCAGAAAACTATACAAGAATACTAACACCATAAGAACAAGCCCACTCAAGACCCCGTGAACAGCATGCGCCAACCCTAAAACACCACTCCGCCAAGAAAGAAGGCCTCCACTATCGTCGGAGACAAGACAGAGCGACTGCAATGAGAGGATCATACTCGGGACACTCCAACACAGGCGATGAAGCCAACTCTCCGAAGAGCTGCGCCAATGTGACACCGGCGACCATTGTCGAGGGCAACCTCGCCGTCCACACGACAAAGGGTCGATGCCCTCAACACTATCAAACTTCCGGGGGCGCAATCTTTTGCTTTTCTTCTTGTGTTTCTTGTCATGTTTTTCCTCTACCTTTCATTTTCGTGATTGTTGTCTTTGAATTGTAAATGGGCCTTCTTTGTCAAGGGATTCAATGTCAATATTTCAAAAGAAGAAACAAGTCAACGCATCAGTGGGCCAGAAAATATAGAACAATCTAACAACAAAAAAGTATGGCACCGCACTGGTACAAAATTCAGTTTTTGGGGACATTTATGTCCCTAGGATAATTAAAATATAAAATAATCTTCACCAGATCAAGATCAGATCAAGTGCGCGATAGGAAGTTACCAGTTCAACAAGATAAGGAGAAAATCAAAGACCCGGATAATTTCACAGTCTACGCAAGTTTGTGTTTCTTTCTTTCAGGAGTTTAGCATAAACGAGCAAATCATGGTTTGGCGTTCATATTAAACTAGGGGCTAATGTTCGGGGAATAATAAGGGGGTATCCAGGGTTCCTGCCCATAAACCGGTTTAGGCAAAACCCGGTCCCTAAACCGACAAACTAGGATATTCGGAGATCCGGCCCGAAGGCCCGGAAACCTGGACTTGTGCCGGGGAAGATTCACGTCAATGCGACAGCCTAGTAAAGCTACAGATCTGACAAAGGGTTCGAGAACGGGCCGGAGGTAACCCGGAGTATAGGATGAACGAACAAAGTCTGTTTTGTCGGTTCCTGGAAGGACTTCGAGGATGGTCGTGACCCGGATTCACCTATAACCCGGGAACTTGTCTGCTATATAAAGCGAGTTCTTGAGATGTTCAAGACTAAATTCTAGTTCATAGCAATAGCTCTCGAGACATCAGAAGACGGAATCTCTCTTGTAATCGAGACCTCAAATCGTCAATAGTAAAGAAGCACGAGTAAGTTTTACCCTCCATATAGGACCAAATCTCAGTAAACTCCTTTTCCTCGTTCCCACCATAATCCTTTCGACACTTTTCGTAGAAGCAATGGTCTCACAATCTAGTTCTCGCACGAGGACACTTGCCGTGACAACACCACGACAGAACCGGTCTCTCTCTCTCTCTGCGTTCGCCGTGATTAATTGCCTCCCATGTCCAGCCCACCTTCAGGTTCTCACGAAATTACTTCACTCAACGCTTACATATTGGGGGACAGTCTCTCTCACTCTCTCTCTCTCTCTCACTCTCACTCTCTCTCTCACTCTCTCTCTCTCTCTCTCTCTCTCTCTCACTCTCTCTCTCTCTCCCTCCCACTCTCGACCGCTCTCTCTCCTTACCTAACCTAACAATGCACCTCTTACTCCGAAGCATTGAGTTGATTGGATTCTTACAGTGAACCGGGTAATCAAGTCTTTGTTTGTGTGCATAAACTGAATGTAGTTGCAGAGTTATTAAAAGAAGTTGGGACTCGTAGCATGAGTGAACTCCGAGTGGTCAACGTTGTCCATGAAACCTGAAATCCATAGAACCTACACTGAATCCAAGCTCGGCGACGCAGGGACTTACTTCCGTCTCTCTCTCTAAGCGAAATATGTAGCCAGCCAACGTCGAGAGTCTCTTCAGGGCGACCGGGCCCTCCCATGCCCACACCGACGGCCCTGCTGTCCCGTTGGAGGCCAAGGAGAGGTGCCGAAGATGTAAATAGCTATAGATTTAGGAGTTGTGGAAGTATTAGCAAGCCTTGGCATGATGCTAGTAGTTGGCAACCTGCCGGGAGGATGGGGCCGGATCTCCTCCGTCAGATCTACCTCCACCTGGTGGTTGTCTTCGTCGATGTAGAGTTCCAAGGGATGGAGCCATAGACAGTGGGGCTCCTTTGTTTAACAAGGAGAGGACCCGTAAATAAGGCCGGTTTGGGAGGTCGGGCTTGAAGGCTGGTGAGGCCGTGGCTTCTTGTCCGGTGCGCCATGGAGGCGACAACAAGCAGAAGTAGGCGGGGCTGATGCTGCAGTAAGGTGAACACTATCGGTGGTATGGGATCTGTCGACCGATGAAGGACTAGCTTGTGGTCACATCTGAAGCCTACTCTGTCTGCTTCTTCAGCCTCCATGTGGAGGCCCTTCTACGAGCTCGCGGCCGCGTCTCCCTTCCCTTCGATGCCAAGTAGTTTCGTCCCTGACATCGCCGTGGATGGCTGCAGGTTGAGCTTTGAGTTTCTCCGCCAAGTGTAGAGGACCCCATTATAGAGCACAAATACTAGAATAGGAACTGGAATTCCCTTCTCTGAATTCAAAAGCCGACCCAGACTTGGTTAGTGAAGGTGGAACAAAAAAATTAAGTGAGGCTATTGTAGTCACAGACCTCTCAACACCTCTATCAATGGATGATTCAACATTGCAAGAGTCATGTTTTAGCTGCCCTTCATAACTTCCCGCTACCCGATACAAGGCCAAAAACGGGTCACCTCTTACTTAGTGCCAATTCTTTAAAAACTGGATTTTTCCCTTACTTCTTTCACTTCTCACCCCTCATATCGGCCGTTTTCCTCTTTATCTTTAGTGTCATCTTTGTAAAAGTTAGGGACTATGCTGTATTTTCTCGTTTTTCCGGGGTCCCTGATGTAATCTATTCAGCTAGTAGTGCATGACTAATTTTTTGACAAATTTAGAGCATCCACAGCACCCAAATGCTAATGAAGACGCTTGTGCAGCAGTTCCTCTATGTATGTAAGCGCCGGCAGCACTACATGATTTTATCCCTAGCGTCTCTAGATAAACGTCCCATTGTGGATACTCTTAGGCCCTGCTTGGCAAGCCGGTCCATATTGACGTTGAAAAAATCAACTGGACTATTTCCTAGTGCACAAGCGAAACCTCTGTAGAAGAAACAGACCTACCCACCTCCGTCACAATTATGGGCAGAAAAGGACCGAAATTGACCCGTGTTTCTTAGCTTGACTGGGATGTGGAGTAAAATTTCTTAGATCCGTGAAATACCCCTGTATTGGGCTACAATCTGACAAACCAAGCGGGCCCTGAATGAACTCAATCAGCAGCCGTGCATTAGCATGGTGATTAAATAAGAAAGTGGGGAGAGCCCAGAGGGGACATGCATATCTTACGCATCACGGGCCGGCACGCACTGTGTGCAGTGTGTGTACAAAGCCCAGGTAGAGATAGAAGTGAAATGATTGATTTTATGGATGTCCCGTTCATGGCTTATATAGTATCTGAACAGACGCCTTTACAACGTCGGTTTACATGCATCCCTTCTGAAAGGGCGTGGCACCTGTTCCGGAAGTTTGCGTTAATAAAGCAATTGCTGGCACTTATATATTAATACAATCTTAACTGCTCACTTAGCCGCCTAAATATGATGTTACTTATTCCTAGCACATATCTTACACACATCACGGGCACGCACCATGTGTACTTTGTTATTCCTCATTTACAAAGCCAAGCAAGGCCAAAGAAGAAACCTAGAGCAGAAATGACGAAACAAAGAGTTGAAAAAAATAGAGATAGTAGTCTAGTACTAGCAAGCGGCTGGAACGTTTTACTCGGCACGTACAGGGTACAATGGACCTCGCCTACAGGATGGTGGTGAAGTGAATATGTGGCTGTCCAGGTTCGAGTAGGACGCCGGCATCTGCGCTGCTGCTTCACCACGGCCGTCGTTGGCTGCTGCTTCACCTTCACCACGGCCGTCGCTGGCTGCTGCTTCACCACGGCTGTCGTTGGCTGCTGCTTCACCACGTCCGTCGCTGGCTGCTGCTTCACCACGGCCGGTGCGGCGGCGGTGGTGGCGATCGTGGTGGAACTGGAAGCGCGGCGGTCGTGCTCCTTGACTAGCTGGTGCGCGAACCGCTCAAGCTTCTCGACGATGGTCTTCTCCGCCAGCTTCTTGCCATGTAACAGCAGCGACTCCATCGCCTGTATGCGGCTGTATAGTTGCTTGCCCTGCTGTGCCCGAACGCTTGATCCACCTCGCATATACTCCTTGTTGCGGGAGTATAAGTAATGACTAACAAGGACGCGTGTGTCCGAGTAGGACAGGACTAATAAGGTCGAGGGGGAATTAGTTGCGGTAGCTTCCAACAATATTTTTTCCTAAACCTGCTCAGACTGCTCGGAATTAGTGGCGGTAGCTTGATCCACCTGCAGGCGTATATAAGTCAAGACTAACAAGGACGCGTGTGTCCGACTCCGAGTAGGGCTATAGCCTATAGGACAGGACTAATAAGGACTTCCAACAATACTTTTTTCCTAAACCTGTCCGGACTAGGTCGCAGAAGCTGCATATAGAGTCCATCACCGAGTCCGTGTTGGCGCTTGCCGGTATATACATTCTCGTACGTGTGTTGTGTTCGCTGCTTGCGTGAAATATATTCTCGTGTGTTGTATACAGTACATGCGATCAGAGCTGAATCGGAACATCTCTACACAGGCGAGCGGAGCGGCGTCGTCGTGAACGACTCCATCTAATCGCTCACGACTACAAGCTGGGATGGACGGTGTACAACGCAGAGCCTCCCAGCACACCGCGCGGCGATCCGGCTGGCTTCTCCAGACGGCGAGCAGAGCGAGATGCACGGGCAGCAAGATCTTTGCTTTCTACCGTGGCCATACTCTCTCCTCTGCTCGCCCCCATAGACGCACCCGAATTTATGGCCGTCGGCGACGACATCTACGCCCTAGAGACCACCGTAAACTGCGCCGGAGCCCGTCCCTCGAAGGAGAAACGGTTAGGAATTTAGGAAATTTACAGATTAAATTAATTCAAGTATAAATCATGAACATGACGTAAACATACTGATATTTAACCATGTTCCTGCATACTAGATTTATAGTAGATAAATCTACGCAAACTACTAGTGTTGCACACATGGAAATAATAAGGTCAGCGATAAACGTGTCATACCCTGCAGTAGCCGTAGCAGAGGCGGCAGCCGCGGCGACGGTTGCCGCAGCTGTGGTGGCACCAGCAGCAGAGGCGGCCTTTGTGGCAGCAGAGGCGGCCTCGGCGGCAGCAGCAGCGCGTTCAGCTTCGGTGGACATGTTGACGAAGAGGGCGACGCGGTAGTAATCGAAATAGATGTACATCAGCGAGCAGTCGCGTAGGAGACGCTTCCCGAAAAATCTAATCGCCTCTCTCACGTACATGATCTGCAAAGGCGGGGTTTCGGAGCCCTGCTCTCCCGTTGGCCGTGTACGTGGTAGACGGGATGGGATCACCGGCGGCAGCAACAGGAGGTGGAACGACAGTGGGCGCAAAGAGGTAACGTGTATGAGTTGTATTTTCTGTGTCCTTCTGAGCCTCCAATTTATAGGCACGGCCGAGTAGGAGAACAGTCAATTAAGTTGGCGTTTACTACAGCCGTTGCCACGTGATAAAGGCGGCGTTTTACTGCGCGCGGTTATCACACGCGAGGCATCGGCTCGGCTCATTGTCAGGATCCTTACATCTATGGTACTTCATTTAGCTATTTCCACTTATGTACCTAGTTCTATTCAAACCTTGTAAGCCTTTTAAGTTTGAACCTTGGGTTGTAATAAGTGAGACAAGGGGTTTAATTGTAACATTGCGTGGTCCTACTCTTTCAATATAAAGGAGTAGGAGTGGGAGGTTGGGAGGCACGCAGAATACAAACCCTAATTTTAGCCTTTCCTTCCTTGCACTTTATCTTCCTTAGTTGGTTTTTAGCTCTTGATCATCGGATCACCCCTACGCTCTCTTCGTCGATCATGATAGGCCTCCTTGGCCCTATCAACGTGGTACCAGAGCACCGGTCTTGTGCGTGACCTTACCCCCTCAATTCCCAAACCCACCACCATCCCCTTCCTACCACCGTTTCCAAATTCCGACAGATCGCCGTCCCGTACGCCGCTAAAACGACATCTCTTACACGCTCTTCCGCGAGGTTGTCGAGGTCACTTCGATCCGGTCGTAAAATCCCTCCGAGTTGTATCCCATGGCCCCTCCTCGACGCTCTCGTTCTTCATCGCGCGACCCAGGCCATCGAGAGCCTGCGGACGAACAAGCAACCGACGAACGGGTTGACGCCGTGGTCGAGAATGCCTCGTACGAAGACGAGCTCCTCGCTCAAGAGGCTATCAGAGATCACGTCCCGCATGAGATCGTCAGAATTGGTCGGCGCTTCGATCTCCATCGTGCGGATTCGAACGCGGCTTTCAATACCATGCAAGAGGAGATGAGGGAGCTCAAAGATATGCTCCGATCTCTCGTCGCTGACAAGGTTCGCGCCCAGGACGTCCCGGGAGTGACAAAAGGTAATGGTTTTAGCACACCCCCTCCGCCATCTTCCATGCCGCTGTCACGGATTACCGAGCTGCCAACGTCGCGTACCACTCCAGCCAGCCATACGGTCGCCATGCCAACTCCCCTTCCTAGGCCGATAACCTCCAACCCACCACCACCACCCCAGCTTGGAAATCTCACTCCCGATCAACTACCCTTGCCATCATACCCACCCAGCACACAAGGTGTTCGTCCAAACGCCCCGCTCACACCAACTTTCACGAACACAAACCCCATCGTCGCGACCGTCGGCGACTCACCACCTACTCCACACTACTTCCACCATACCACTCCACAGAACCAGCCACAATCCTATCAACCCTCAACCTCAGCTGACAATGCCATCTACAACCCGCAGCAACCACCATTCTCATTTTACCCACCTCAAAACCCATACTTTGCTTACCTTCCTCCGCCATTCGCCCAACACAACCCATATCATTACCCACCTCCAACACCACCCAACCATACGACACCGCCTTCTCATGATCACGGTTCGCCTACGCCACGCTTCGCTCCAATGCTGCAAACGGCCGTCGAACCATCCCTGCGCGCTCCACATATCGAGTTGCCTATCTTCACAGGTCAGGC
The DNA here is from genome assembly GCA_028641055.1 of Alopecurus myosuroides. Lineage (NCBI taxonomy): Eukaryota > Viridiplantae > Streptophyta > Magnoliopsida > Poales > Poaceae > Alopecurus > Alopecurus myosuroides. Next base: position 127,558,583 of record CM054057.1, on the reverse strand, counting down.
TCCACGCGCTTGGATTATGGAATGCGAGGATATCTTTCGCTTGGTGAATATCCCAGAGGAAAACCGGGCCAGATGGGGTCTGGCTCACATCAGAGGGAAGGCTAAGACATGGCTTAACAGTATGAACCTTCAAAATCTTTCTTGGCGACAGTTGAGTGACACTATCACAGAGCGATTCCCGGACGCTACTGCCTCCGATTCTATGGATTTATTGCAGCAACTCAAGCAGACAGGGTCAGTCAACTCTTACATTGATGCTTACGAGGAATGGATGATGCAGATGAAACGCGAAAAACCATATCTGCCGCAGGATTTTTTTGTTGAGAGGTTTGTTAGTGGACTGAAGGAAGCCATCAAACACACGGTTCAGTGTCAGAAACCTTCGACCTTGCTGTCAGCTTATTGGTATGCAAGGAAGTATGAAAAGGCATACCTGTCCACCACAAAGAAACCTATAGTCACGCCAATTTCAAACAGAACTTATTCCACTACGACAAATCGGCAAGCTCCCAGCAGAGATTCTCGATCTAGAGGCCCAAATGACAAGTCCCGAGAGCCCAGAAAATGTTGGTACTGTCCCGAGAGCTGGACAATGGGTCACAAGTGCACACCAATGCAAAAGGCACTTAATGCCATCCAGATGCAGGGCCATGACGAGACAGATAGTGATTCAGAAGAAAAACTGGAACAATCCCAAACAGACGAGATCAAAGAATCCAGTGAGCATCTCATCTGTAAACCACAGGAGAAACCAAAGGAGAAGATAATGAGCATCTCATCTGCAGCTTATCATGGATGTCCAGCAGAGGGAACCCTGTCATTACTACTGCAATTCAATAATGCACAGGCTCTGGCTCTTGCAGACACTGGAAGCACCAATACCTTCATGGACAGTGCTTTCGCATCAAAGCACAACATACCACTGCAGCAAGTGAACAAGCGAGTTGTTAAGGTTGCTGGGGGAGGCACATTAGTCTCACAGTATATGGCTACAAATTGCAAGTTCAAAATTCAAGGACACACATTCTCTACTGATTTCAGGATACTCGACCTTGATGGATCAGATGTTATCCTTGGTGTAAATCTATTATATATTAAAAGTATATGATGGGTTCACCAGAAAATAGATAAGAATACTAACCAATGGATCACGGTGTACCTTTCAAGTTCAAAAAAATTACCCACCATGCCACCATTAAAATATTAATGTGTCCCAAACCTACAGGATATTTCCGTTCGTCTACTTCTTATCTATTTCCATCGCTGCCTCTTCAGAATCGTGCTTCTTGGCCTCATGAAAGTCGGCATAAAGAGATCGTACTAGGGCGTATGGGGTCATGAGTCAATTGGGAGGAAGAACCGATCATCTCCTCCGGTGCCCTACCAGTCTACCACTCTCGGCCGCCTCTTCAGAATCGTTCTTCTTGGCCGCATGAAAGTTAGCACAAAGAGATCGTACTAGGACGTATGGGTCACGAGTCAATTGGGAGGCAGAACCGATCATCTCCTCCGATGTCCTACGACGGCCGGCTGGCCGGCCGCATCCTCCTCCAGAAATCGTACAGCTCGGTAGCGTGCAGGTATGGTGGAGGCCAACGGAGACTGGCATCAGATTGGGAGGCACATGGCAGAAGAGTTGAGGATCGATCTGTACTGGCGACTATCCAGCTCGATCAGCAGTGTATCTTCCATGCTACCATCGCTTCGTCGTCTCCTTCCTAATTCGCACCAATGGAGGTTGTAGGTAATCAGATGCTTCTCCATCTTATTGTTTTCCCCAATTAAAACCTTGCCATTAATGCCATCTCATCACGCTCACGAAGATCATGTGTTATGTGCAGTCACTGCAGCGACGTGAGAGTTAGAGCAATGGATGTTTAAAGCCCGCACATAAGCCACACTGGCCTGATATATATGGATTGGTAATCTGCTTTGTTTAGGTTCTATGGATTGGTAATCTGCTTTGTTTAGGTTCACACGAGCAAGGTTTTCTATGGATTCATTGATCTAGAAACACGCACGCTGAACCCAGTCTCCCGGTCCAATCCAACATATAGTATTTATTTTGCATGTCAAGCTTAGCATCATTAGGATGATGTGTACCGATATTGGTTTGTACAATATACTCTGTTTTCTGCCTACATGTCCTCTCAGCAGGCGCAGCAAGTCCTCTTCTTTGACATGGTTCAAGTTCATCGCCCATTACTCATGTCCAACCCCCAGCTCAACAGGAAAGTTAACAACACTAAATCTTATCTTCTCTTCTCTATTATCTATCCTGTGGAATTCATGGGGACAAATCACACTATCCCCATCAAATCGTCTTTGCCCATGATGGCAAATCAATAAAGTATCTATAGCCGATTATCTTGGATGTGAGATTTCACCTTTGTTTTCCCTTTGTGGATTTTGCAATAATAGGAAGAACTGCTGTGCTTATTAAGTTCAAAGAATCAAAGTTGTGTTCTTTTCTTTTTCTTTTTCAGATGAAATGCTCATTATTTTGATATGGTGGTTTCGTGACCAATTGGATCAAACCGATGATTATTGTGGTTTCTTGTGCATTAGATTGGACAAGATTGTTGTCGTCGTCGAGGATTTCTGCACAACTGAGGTTGGTGAGGTTATTGTGATATAATAGTTTTTCTCTCTCGCTCACATACAACAACTTAATGGCGGCTACTTCACTACACAATTTATCTGCGATGCCCTTTAATTAATAAAGTAAGATACCATGTTTGATTTTATACATAGTTTACGGCGTATGTTTACAAGGCTGAGATGGCCATTGTGGATGGGGTGTCGTGCGCAGCTGCATGTGCGTCATATATATACATGAGAGGGCCAAATCATCAATGTGGCATTACATTTGTTCGGCATCACATGCCACAACATCGCACCCGGCTGGACATTTAACCAAGAGTTCAAGATTCCATGGAACTGATCTTAGATTCACTCTTTAGTAACCTTGGTAGTTTTCTTGTGGACCTACTGTCCGGCTTAGTTCTCACTGATGTTCATTAGGTGACGCCATTATGCTTCTTAAGCCTGCCCATAGTTGGAACTTGAAAGGTTTCTATATATTCTACCAGATCATAATAGATTTTTCTAATGCTGTCAGAGTTTGTTCAACTCAAAATAAGGGAAGGCACCAAGGAATCTACTGAGATACCGAGATATGCGGTTCTGCGCTAATGCATTTAGAGCAATTTTCAATCTATTTTACAATGACTGTGGAAGCAGAAGTCGAGAAAGAGGATCATGCCTGTAGAAGGGAAGACCGACCGGTATCGTGTTGTCACACTAAGGGTTGCACACTTGCGATGAGTGTAACTCTAGAATCTATTCTGCATTAAAGTTTGTGTGCATAATTATATCCGCTTATCCATTCTTGGTGTTTTAACTACTCTTGATATATCAGTTGTAACATAGTCATGAAAAGTCAGGAAGCAGACCGTATAATCATATCTTTGTTTGTTTGAAAATTATTTTTCTGTGATCCTAATATAGCGTTGAGTGAAAATAGGAACATAAGGGGAAAAAATCCAAGTTTCACAATGTCCCTTAATTAGTATGATCATAAGATGTTAACATGAATACAAAACATACATGTGGGAAGACAATTTTATTCATAAGGATGTCAAAAACACAAAAATGCTTCATGCACATAAACATACATGTGTGAAGATAGTTATATTCATAAGCATGTCCAAAAAACAAAAAATGTTGCCCGCGCATGTGCGCGGGCCACTGTGCTAGTTGGTTCAAACAGTACAATCCAGTCACATTTGACTTTATTGACAGACACATCTCCTTGGAAATTGATGGGAAACTCCATAAGCTACATGATCACATGCTGCCTAAGCATAGTCTACTCATTTCTTCTGCCCAATGTAACAAAATGATAGAACAAGGAGCCACAGGATATCTATTGTTGCCAGATGACTCAATCTCAACAGAAGTGATTGATGTTGTTCCAAAAGATTTGCCAGAAGAGGTCACCAACTTAATACATCAGTTCCAAGATATATTTCAACCCCCACATGGCCTGCCTCCTAAAAGAACCTGTGATCACAAAATTCCATTGCTCCCTGGTGCCAAAGCACCAAACATCAGGCCATACAGAATGTCACATGCTCAGAAGGACTCAGTGGAGAAATTGGTGGCCAAATTATTGCAAACTGCTGAGATCAGGCCAAGCTCCAGTCCATTTTCATCACCCACTATTCTTGTCAGAAAAAAGGATAAGTCCTGGAGATTGTGTGTTGACTACAGAGGACTGAATGAAATCACTGTCAAAAATAAGTTTCCTATCCCAGTGATAGAAGACCTTTTGGATGAATTAAATGGAGCCACCATCTACTCCAAGTTTGATCTCAGATCTGGTTATCACCAAATTCGAATGAGTGAAGCTGACATACCCAAAACAGCTTTTTCAACCCATTTGGGGCACTATGAGTACACTGTCATGCCTTTTGGCCTTTGCAATGCTCCTGCCACCTTTCAGAAATTAATGAATGAGATATTTGCCAAATTTCTGAGAAATTTTTTTTTGGTCTTTTTCGATGACATACTGGTTTATAGCAAGTCTCTCTCTGATCATGTTGGTCACCTGCACCAGGTGCTGCAAACATTTAGGGACAACTGTTTACAGGCTAAGCTGACCAAATGCTCTTTTGCCCAGCCACAAGTGGAGTATTTGGGTCACATTATCAACAATGAAGGTGTCAAGACAGATCCATCAAAAATTGTTGATATCATTAACTGGAAGAAACCCATGAACATCAAAAAACTTAGAGGATTCCTCGGCTTAACAGGATACTATAGGAAGTTCATCAAGCACTATGCAACCATCTGCCAGCCCCTCTATGCAGTCCTCAAAAAAGATTCTTTCCATTGGGGACAAGAACAACAACAAGCTTTCGATCAGTTGAAAACAACCATGGCAAACCCTCCCTTGCTGGCTCTGCCTGACTTCTCATTGCCTTTCATCCTGGAAACTGATGCCTGTACAACCGGGTTAGGAGCAGTACTCATGCAGAACTCGAAGCCCCTGGAATTTTTCAGTCAATGCCTGGGTGTGCAAAACAGCACCAAGTCGATATATGAAAAAGAAGCAATGGCAATTTTAGAGGCCCTCAAGAAATGGAGGCACTATTTCTGGCCTCAAGTTAATCATCAAAACTGATCAATATAGCCTCAAGTTTCTGGCCAGCCAACGTCTGCTTGAAGGGATACAGCACAAACTCATGCTAAAATTGTTAGAATTCGACTACGTGATCGAATACAAGAAGGGCGCAGATAACAAAGTTGCTGACGCGCTGTCCCGACAGTTTCAAGACAATGAACCTGAGCAATGTGCTGCTGTATCTTTTGCAATCCCCACTTGGATTTCTGAAATCTCTGAGTCCTATTCTGGTGATAGTGCATGTACAAAACTTCTGCAGGAACTGACCATAACCCCAAACAGTCAGCAAAATTTTACACTGCAATCTGGGTTGTTGCGTTACAAGAATAGGCTGTATATTGGATCATCCACTGAGCTGCGACAGAAGATATTTCAAACACTGCATACCTCTATACTGGGGGGGTCATTCAGGCATCCGGGCGACACTGTACAGAATCAAACAAATTTTCTATTGGCCTAACATGAAGACCATGATTACCAGGCAAGTGGCAGAGTGTCCAATCTGTCAAGTATCCAAAAGTGAACATGTCCCCTATCCTGGACTCCTTGATCCTCTACCAATACCTGCAAGCAAATGGTCAGAAATCAGTATGGATTTCATCGAAGGGCTTCCCAAATCAAGAGGTAAAGATGTGATATTAGTCATCATAGACAGGTTGACAAAATATGGGCACTTTGTTGCTATGTCACACCCATATACAGTGCACAAAGTAGCTGATATCTTCATGAGCACAATCTTCAGATTGCATGGACCACCCACTGTTATCACAACTGACAGGGACAAGATCTTTACAAGCAAACTTTGGAGAGAAATCTTCAATGCTCTCAATATCTCCCTCCACTTCACAACAGCCTACCACCCTGAATCAGATGGACAGACGGAAAGACTCAACCAATGCTTGGAGCAATTCCTACGATGCATGGCATCATCAGAACCCAAGAAATGGTGTGATTGGCTCCCGTCAGCTGAGTGGTGGTACAACAGCTCTTACCATACTGCACTCAAAATGACACCGTTTGAAGCTTTATACGAATATAAACCTCCTCTCCTATCATCTCTGCCTCCTGACAGCAATTCCTCGCCAGAGGTGCAAGAACTCCTGGAACAAAAGGAGTCAATGACAGCAATCTTGAAACAGAGACTAGAAAAAGCCCAAACAACAATGAAAAAATATGCTGACAGGAAGAGAACCATGCGCTCGTTTCAGGTGGGAGATATGGTATACCTGAAGATGCAGCATCATCGTGCGCATGCTCTGGGGACTGGGGCTCCTCGCAAGCTATCACCCAGATGGTACGGGCCATTCAAGGTACTCCAAGTGATCGGCAAAATGGCCTACAAACTACAATTACCTGTTGACTCCAAGCTTCACGACGTTTTCCACGTTAGCCAACTCAAGCAGGACCTTGGGCCTACTGCTATTCCACACCAGGCTCTGCCGCTGGTTACTGCTGACGGAAAAGTCAAGTTCAATCCTGTAGCGGTGTTGGAGAGCTGTGAAGCTGACGACGGGAAGAAACAACTCAAGATTCAGTGGGAAAATATGGATCCTGAAGAGGCCACATGGGAGTCCGAGGATTTCGTGAAACGCACCTTCCCAAGCTTCAATACCTGATGTATTGTCTCAAGGGGGGAGCACTGTCAGGATCCTTACATCTATGGTACTTCATTTAGCTATTTCCACTTATGTACCTAGTTCTATTCAAACCTTGTAAGCCTTTTAAGTTTGAACCTTGGGTTGTAATAAGTGAGACAAGGGGTTTAATTGTAACATTGCGTGGTCCTACTCTTTCAATATAAAGGAGTAGGAGTGGGAGGTTGGGAGGCACGCAGAATACAAACCCTAATTTTAGCCTTTCCTTCCTTGCACTTTATCTTCCTTAGTTGGTTTTTAGCTCTTGATCATCGGATCACCCCTACCCTCTCTTCGTCGATCATGATAGGCCTCCTTGGCCCTATCACTCATCCCCGCAACCCGTTGCGCGTCGTGACGTGACGTGGTGAGGCGAGGCGTGGCGAGGCGAGGCGGACAGCGGAGGAGGAGCACGCGTGTGGAACACCTCCACAACTCCTCTCTCTTCATACCAACTCACACTAGTCGGGAGAGAGCTCATGTTATAAACTGGTGCAAAACTCTCCCAACTAGCAATATAGGACTAAACTCCCACCACTTGCTATGGCTGCATGGGCCTTACGGATTTAAATAGAAATTGCCTAATGGGCTAAAAGCCCATCCCAAATTTCAGCAGAAATTAGAACCGACGCCTCGCTGTGGCCGGGGAGAATGGCAATGGCAGACTCTCCCTCCACCTTCTTTCTCTCCTTGTCGGGCAACGGGGCAAGGGGACATTCTCATTCGATACCGGACGCCTCAAGTGGACTGGCTCCTGCCTTTCTGCGGCAATGCCTACTTCGTGCGCGAGCTCGACGCATGGGTGGGACTGTCGGACCAGCTAGGGTACATCGGCGTGTGCCAGGTCATCTCACCCGGTGGCCACCATGTAGATCCTCCGCCCTGGACCAACCTCACTTACATTGGTGACGCCAAGTTCTGCCTCCTCGAGACTGTGACGCTTAAGGGCTATGACATTTACACCGACGACCCGAAGATGCTGCTTCAGCCTTCCGCGTGGAGCGAACATGCGCACTAGGGTTTACAAGTGGCCTCAATGGGAGAGAAAATACCGTCAATTAACCTATTGCTTTCTGATAGCCAAGATGATTAGCACCGGCCTAGTTAACCTACCGGATCAGCTTGACGTGGTACATGTTAACTCCATTGGCACATTGGGCTGACCCAACATTTTGTCAAGGGGTATTCAAATGTTTTTAAAAATACTCCTCGGTTATAATATTAATAAAACGTGGAACATAGAAAGTACAAAGGAAAATTTGAAAAATCGGTGTTTGGGAGTAATGCTTTGACTCCCACACTCATATGTTCATGTCTATAAAAAAAAATAGTAAACCGTTTTAGAAAATTCCGATTTTTCTTCATGCTGAAATAACATGGATGTTCTTCTGGAAAAATTAGGGCTCTAAGAAGTTATTTTATAAATTTTATTTTAGCCCTTGGGTGGTGACTTGCGTGAAATAAATCGGTGCTGAAATGACATGTCTGGTGCTCTTTGTGGAAGTAGAAAGAATTAACAGCTAAGTCCCTAAACAATGCCCCATAAACTATAACACCTTCTAAACCCTTTACCTTGGCAAATTGGCGCAACTGTGAGCTCCGGGCGGTGAACAGGCGGACTAAGGTTTACAACTGGCGAGAGAGAATACCGTTCAACTACTGCTTTCTCGATTGGCCAAGATGATTAGCACCGACTACTATTCAACATATAAAAATTTGGAACGTTGGGCTGACCCAGAATTTGTCAATGGGTATTCAAAAATAAAATAAAAATACTCCTCTATTATTATATAAAATAAAATCATGCAATATAGGAAGTGGCATCTGCTTAAGTGTCCCCCCTCCCTAAACTTATATACATCAATGGCTGAGATCCCTCTGTACCCCTTCGTAATTAATGGTTGGAGAAATGAGTTAGTGGGGGGCGATATACTTAGTTATATAGGAGTACTCAACTGTAATACTACATAAAAAACGTGGAACATAGGAAGTACAAAGGAAAATAGGAAAAATCTGAAATAAACGGTGATGTTTTGGCTCCCAAACTCATATGTTCATGTCTATATAAAATAATAGAAATAATATAACATTTTCGAAAATTAGGAAAAAAAATTCGTGCTGAAATAACATGTGTTGCACTCAGTGCAGAAAAATTGGCTCTCGAAGAAGTCATTTTATAAATTCTATTTTATCCCTTGTGTGGAGATCTGTGGGAAATAAATCGATGCTGAAATGACATGTGTGGTGCTCTGTGTGGAATAAAAAGGACTTACAGTTAAGTCCCTCTAAAATGCCCCGCAAACTAGAACACCTTCTAAACCCTTTAAGAACTTTGGACGATGAAGGTGCAAGCCAAGATTAAAATAATTTTATGATTGTTCATGTCGAAGATAACTTTAAGCAAGGACAATGTGAGGACTAGGAGATGGGATGGTCAAAGCAGATACATGTTTTGTGCTTTTGATGAGAGGATCAACCACTTATTTTCGCCTTCCCTGTTTGTAGATTTGTCGTGGGGTTTCAAGTTGCATCTAACTCTCCTAAATCAACCATTTTTGATTGATGATCTTGGAGAATGAGGAAGTGAGATGAATTGGGTAAAAAATGCGTAGCCCAACTATTATTCGTCAATGAAGCAGTGGTTCCCCTTTGACAAAACCTTTTACACAAAATGTGGGTGCTCTGGAAAAACAAATTCAAGTGTTGTGGTTATGCGCAAAAAGCCTCAACATGTGGTGTTATGCGCAAAAACCTCATAAAAAGCCCCAATATTGATCGACCATAACTGATTAATGGGTTTGTACTGTATTTTACAATGTATTTCAGAGTTAAAAAATTTATAAATATATAAAAGGAGAAATATGGAAAATTAGAAAGGAATTATTTTAATGTGTGGCAAATAATAAAATACCAAGTAATGTGCGACAAATTATAAAGTCACAAGTAAAACATAGCAAATTATAAAATTCTCCCTATTTTTTACATGAAGAGCGTTTGGCTCCTATAAACGATTATTTCCGCCCTTTCTAATTTCCATTTCCCATTATTTTGATCGTTGCAATTATATTTTCCCCATCTTTCGATATGTTGAAGAGGCAACGCTAGGTCTTGGAGGTGTGAAGGTACGCTAGCGCTTCGAGGACCCTTTTAAGATAGCATAGGCTGACCATGATGGCCGTGGCACATCCAACATGTCTAATTGGATGCCCATGGTAGAGTTCAACAAGCCTCACCTTAGTAACACAACATCTCGCTCCGGCGGGCATTTCTTCATCATAAACATGATCTCTTCTCATGGCCGTTCCAAGTTCAGGGTAACATGATTATACTAAAATTTTATACTTTCTTAATGTTTTTTAATAATATTGTGTATTTAACAACGTTATGTTGTATTATACTTAGTTAGCATTGTTAACCATATAATTATTTTCCCAACTATTTTCCTTTATATTTTTGGGATGTATATCACAGTTGTGCAAAAAGTTTTTCCTTTATGAGATATTACACTAAATTAACAAGATATACAACCACCAAAATCTGAAAAAAAACACACACCTACTTGATTTCTTTCAAATAATAAATTATATAGTGTGTATATATATTATTGTCTGATTTCTCTTTCTCTAAATTTTGTATTATTTAATATATTTGTATTGATTCCAAACGATACAACCTAAAAAATATCTTAATAAAAGTATATGTTTGTGTAAGAAAATAAATAGAATCTTCAAGAGTTTAAATTTAATAGTTTGCATGATAAAAAAAATCATAGTCAAATGTGTTTACTAAATTACAATTTATTTCGTATAAATTTATTGACGATCTATAGTTGTGGTTGAAGTAGCACTGATTATATTAATTACTGAGAAGCATAAAATTATGGGTTCTACTCCCGTTGCACAAATTCAATTACTATATATGGCCACCTCAATGGGTATCTGTATCACAGGAACTTGATCAAACTATTTAATATAAGAGTTGAAATCTGTACTACTATATGGCATTTGATCAAACTATATCGTATGCACTATGTATGATGGAATCGAGTTAGTATGGAATAGAATTTATTATTATTGGATCATATGATGTTTAATTAAGAAGTTGTTATGAAATTGCATTTTATTAAGTTGAAATGGTACTTAATTTTGATTTCGACCGCAACAATTTGAGTTTGTATGAATTGAGTTCAATTAAATGGATATGGTGTTGGATGCAGCCGCACCAAGCTCTCTCCCAACTCTTGTTTGTGGTTAGATCTATTCCATATACTTATGGTGGTGTACGGCTGTATGAGGCCTAGTGGAGGGTTGTGAGATTTGATATGGCCAAGCGCTCCATACCTTCTGTTATATAGGTGGAGGGGGTAGGGTTACATGAGTTCTAGTCGAATACAAACCAGTACTTGACTTGTATTCCAAAAAGATGAGATAGAGCCCGACCCCCCGTGTACATTGATTCCTCGTGTTGGGTAGTCATATACCTGATGGGACATGATCTACCCCATGTAGGTACCCGAGCCCCATGACCTCGACTCTTACAAATTGTAACATGTGGCTTTTCAACACACTTTTTTGTTTGGTTGAATATCCAGCAAAATATACTTGTGTATGAACCACTTTTTTTTCAAAAATAAAGTAAATCTTTGTGTCCGAAGGAATTGAATTTGGAATGAATAGAAGAAAATGTTGTGTACAAACCCTCATATAGTCATATGGACCCTGCCACACACACAATTAAAAAGAAGGAAAACATGCAATTCAAATTATTGATGCTAAATATCGAGCATGTAATTCGAAAGTATTGCATAGGCAGAGACAGTCGACGACGGTATGCGGCGACGGCACAATCATATACGGCCACGGCAGCGAGTTGTCTTCGATATACTTAGCAGATTTGGTGATTCTGTGTGGAAGATGGTAGTACTCAACTTTCCAATAGTGTTTCTTCTCTAGGTCGTAGCTGAAGTAGATAGTGTCACAGCTGATGGATGCAAAAACAGACACGGACACCCAAAAAGAGTGATGCATTCCTAAGAACAACACCCGCTCATTCAAGATCTTTACTAGGTAGAGAGTCTTCATGTTCAGATCCAGGTGATACACGTCATACCTCTTTGAGTTACGTGGAAGCATACACTACAGGAATCGTCGAGTACGCCGACGGCCAGAAACTGTGCCGACGGCCAAATGTCGGGTGCCGTCGGCACAGGGGGTCGGAGCCCCAGCCTGCGCCAGAGGCCGTCGGCACGAAGTTGGCCGTCGGCACAACGACAAGGAGGCCGACGGTGGCCCTCGGCACCATGTTAGCCGTCGGCACAGCCTCAAAGAGGCCGACGGTGGCCCTCGGCACCATGTTAGCCGTCGGCACAGGTTACTGCGCTGTCTGACTGGGGCCTACCAAGTACGCACAGGTGAATTTTTTTCTTTTTCTTATTTTCTGGATGCATGTGTATTTATTAGTTACTATCAATTGATAAAATTAATATGTTAATATTTTATGTTTAAAATATAGAAATTCACAACCGTTACCATGTATCGAGAGATCTAAGTCGATTTCATTTATTCATACTACACCGACACCACTATCGAGTGGGTTTTCACACACTAAGTCTATTTTATTTGTGTTTTGTGTTTGTATGGCCTACCCTAACACAACCAAGCAACTAGTTCCACATTGCTACCCCTTTCGACGCCGTTACCGCGTGTTTCCGTATAAGTCCGGTATTTCTCCAGCTGGTCTAGGGTTTCACCGGAGGGGGGCTCCAGAGCGTCTGGACCACAACACAAGCAAGTTTGTGCCATAGCATGTTCTTATAGGTGTGTTGTGTGCTTTTGATGGCAAATATTTCACTCCGGGGTGTGGGCCGCTTCACCGACATCCACTTCTCTCTCGTGAGTTTACACACGCTTATAGGGTGAAACTACCGTATCGGACGAAACGTCGTGAATCTTCCGAAGAGGTGGGTTCTACCTTGTTGTTTTATGTTTCTATGGACTACCCTAACACAACCAAGCAACTAGTTCCACATTGCTACCCCCTTTCGACGCCGTTACCGCGTGTTTCCGTATAAGTCCGGTATTTCTCCAGCGGGTCTAGGGTTTCACCGGAGGGGGTGCTCCGGATCTTCTGGACCACAACACAAGCAAGTTTGTGCCATAGCATATTATTATAGGTGTGTTGTGTGCTTTTGATGGCAAATATTTCACTCCGGGGTGTGGGCCGCTTCACCGGCATCCACTTCAATCTCGTGAGTTTAAACGCGCTTATAGGTTGAAACTCCCGTATCGGACGAAACGTCGTGAATCTTCCGAAGAGGTGGGTTCTACCTTGTTGTTTTATGTTTCTACGGCCTACCCTAACACAACCAAGCGCCTAGTTCCACATTGCTACCCCCTTTCGACGCCGTTACCCCGTGTTTCCGTATAAGTCCGGTATTTCTCCAGCGGGTCTAGGGTTTCACCGGAGGGGGGGCTCCGGATCTTCTGGACCACAACACAAGTGTCGTGGGATAATCACGGCAGATGTTACCGGGGGTAACTGATCTAGGGGCAAGTCGACACAGGTATTTGGGAGAGGGTGTAGCTCGAAGGAAGACATGGCGAAAAGCAATCTAAGAGCCGGAAAACAACTCGCCGGATCTCGATATGATTATGCTGGATACTCGATAATAAGTGTTACAGTTATGACTTGAATCTCCCTTAGGCGAAGCCCAGGGGTTGGTTTATATAGTACTCATATCCCCCTTGACTTGCCTTACAAAGCGCTTCTCGAGTCCTATCCGAACTCTTCATACGAACCCTAACTTTCTTTACCGTAACCCACAATCCGGGTTACGATCCTTACAAGTCCTGGGCCTTCTAGAAGCTTCTTTGTCCTTAGCCGGATTTGATCCATCCGTCGTTTGGGCCGGATCTCACCTGAGAGTCGGCATACCGGGTTACTATCCCCTCATCAGTAGTCCCCAGAATAGCCTGGGCTTCCAAGATTTACTCTTCGAAGCGCCGGCTATTCCCTACAGAAATATAAGACACAAACATATGAAAATCAGGACGCAGCGCGCTGATGAATAGCCGTGACTGATACCAAGGAAGCCAAGTAAAAGCCCGGCTCTCCCTCAAGGGTTCTCCTTTAATCTTCCAGACTCGAGCTTTAGTAAGGAACTCCATGACTTCGCACCTTCTTCGATAATTATTGCTAATACCAGGAAAGAGATTCCCCCCTTCTCTTTTCTCGGGACCATATCTAAGTGCACATAAAGCACGTCTTCAAATTTCAAAATGTCCAACTATTACTCCGCAACCCCCGGGTTTCGCCCGTTAGGATAAGCTTTTCCACCCGGTTTATTATAAATAAGCCCCAGGAGGCAAACTCAACCCTTAACGGCTCACTTCCCCCATTTCTCTTCTCCCCAAGTTCAAGCTCGCAGAGCGCCACCACGGGAACCCCACGCATCTCGCCGGAGCCCATCCGCCTTCGTTTGCGCTCCGCCGCCGCGCGAGCCGCACCAGCTCCCGAATCCACCGTCAAGCCTCCGATTCGCCGGCCAACGACCACGAAAGGACACGAATCTTGCGCCATCTGTCTCCGCAAGGCCTTACTCCAATCTCCTTCAGTAAGTCCCTTACATCCTCCAACTTACCCCCGCAATTTCTTAGTTCTTCCTCTAATTAGATCTGAATCGAGCGGTCCGCAATTTCTCGGGCTGCGCCGGATTAACTCACTGATACTTACCATAAACATTCCTATGGATAAGATTCATAGCTTATATTACTCCCCTAACTCCAGTAATCGTTAATCTGGTCACAATTTTAAAAATAGGATTCCCAATCTAAGCTCGGGCCATCTGAAATTTCCGCCCTTGTTCTCCTTCCTCAGAAAATCTTACTTCTCCGACTCATTCGCAGATGGTAAGCATATAAGCATCCCCCTAACTCCTCCAAACATTTGCTTTTACGGAAAGCTCCATGTATTTTGTAAGGTCACTTGATACCCGGATAAATCATTCTTGACCCAACGAGGCAATAGCCGGGTTATGTTCAAATTGCGGGTAATTGCTTGCCTGCTAACTTCCAAGTTTTTGTTCCTTACATCCTTTCCTTCGATGTTTTACCAGGTCAATCCCATGGCACCCAAGAGGCAGGGGAAACAGCCGAATAAGGCTAAATCCACAAGCTCCATATCGGCCAATTGGGGGAAGTCCTCCGTCACCAAGGCCAAGCTGGAGGAGTTGGTCGAGCTTGGAACCCTACCTCCACAGGAGTCTATCCACTGGCGAGTGCCAGGCAATGAAACCCGGCCTTCTCCAGCGACGAATGAGGTAATATGCTTCGTTGAACATGTGACCCGGGGCTTTAGGCCTCCGGGTCACCCCTTCTTCCGTGACGTCCTAGACCATTACAACCTCCGTATCTTCGATATAGGTCCAAACTCCATTTTGAACATCTCCCATTTATTGTTCTTTCCGAATCTTACTTGTGCACACCGCCAAGTCTAGCCCTCTTCGTCGAACTTTTTCAGTGCAAGCCGTGTCGCGAAAGCGGCGACGGCGCACTTCTCACTTGCGGCGGGGTCTCTATCCAGCGCCGCAAGAACTCCCTGATGCCTCCTATTTCTCTCAATTCCCACGTAAAGCACTGGCAGATTTCGTACTTCTACTGCCAGGATACCTCTCCACCCGGCGAAAAGAAGTTGCCGGGTTACTCGGAGGGTCAACTTGACATCTCCGAGAAATTCAACGCCTTCGCGTCTGAACCGGACAGGGAGGCGATCTTGCCTTTATTAGCTAGGATCTCCATCTTGTCCGCCCGAGGCCTCATCGGGCTAAACCTGGTGAAGACCTGGGTTAGCTTCCGCATTCAGCCAAACTCCATTCGTGAGAAGCTGATGTGCGAATACTCGGGTCAAACCACGGACCCAATCCGATTCTCCACCCGCACCCTTGCTCCGGGTGACATTAACAAAACAATTAAGGGTTTCCTGACAGAGAAGCTCGAAGTAATCCGGAGCATAGCCGGACTAGAACCTTTTACCCTCGAGAATCCAACCCCTGGAGTAAGTTTTCTACCTTTTGATTTTGACTTCTAACACTTACTTTTATTCGCTTCTCTTGACTCGATATTAATCACTATCCTGGCATCTTCTCCTCAGGCCGATGATGACTTTTGGACGGTCGACTCCACTCCTAATTCCGAAGACGGGGAGGAGGAAGACGATGTCGTTGACTCGAATGAAGGTACCTACTTGATTCCTTTGCACACGTTATATCCTGCCTTTTCTTCTTCTTTATGCTGTAACTCGGACATTTCTCAGAGCGAGAGGACCAAAGCGAAGAAGAAGAAACGGACAGCAGGGGCGGGTCCACCAGCGAGGAGGAAGAGCCGGAGCCAGCCACCAGAACCGGAACAAAGAGGAAATCCCAGAGGATAGCCCTTCAGGTTTTTACTTCATCCCCTTACACTTTGGTTTTTTGCTCCCATAACGTCACTCCGGGGCTAACCCCATCTTCACCCCTTTTGATCATAACTGAAGGAGCCACCCATGACTAGGCGCCGAGTAACCCGGAATCATCCGGGCAACGAGACCCCTAACCCGGTTGCTTCGCCGCCCCCGGTTCAACACCCTGGTATTTGTTGTAAACAAAACTTCTTTCCAGTCATTCCTTTGTAACGTAATCCCAGACCCCTCTTGCCATTTCTCAGTCTCTTCCGGGTCTAGTGACGGCTTCCCCTCGGACTTCCCAGTAAACACCGGGTAAACGCCTTTTCCGGATATTATACCGAACTTTCATCCCCTTTCTTTCCATAACCAAAGATTAATTACGCCTTTGCACCTTCTTCAGAGCCACGGTTACTAGTAGCGACCAGGAGGACACCGAAGCTAAAGTCCGGGTCGAGGGCGAGTCGGCTGATGATGCCTTCACTACGGCTGGCGACGAGCAAATGTCGCCACCGGAGCCAGCTAGGCATGACGCCGAGTATCCAATCGCTTCGCACACGAGCGAGAAGGAGAAGGGGGCAGATTCAAGCGCGGGAGGGGGACCAGACTCCGACATTCGGATGACCCGGGTGCCACCTCCTGTTACAAGAAATGCTCCTTTTCCCACTTTCCAGGTACCCGAGCCATCTAACTCGGATAACGCTGACTTTAACCAGCTGATGAGCGCTCTTCTCTCCTTGAAAGCTTCAGAAGGGACTGTTTTAGAACGTATAGCTGCAGCACATCAGGTAACTTTCACTTGATACTCCTTATTATACAACTAGTCCCCAAGTTCCGAGTATAATTTTTTTTTTTTTTTGCAATTATTCTCGGTACTTCGCATAATATTTTTTTCGGTAATCATTTTCTCGGAGGAAATGCTCTCGTGATATCCGGCTTACAGCTTTGCCCGGTCTTTGCAGGCAGAGATTACTCAGTCAGATGAAGCGTTACTTAAGGCTGAGCAGCTCTTACAGGCTGAAGTAGAGCGTAGGGAAACCCTTGAAGCAGAGGTAAAGACTCTGAAAAAAGATGTCTCCACTTACAAGAAGAAGTACAACGCTGCCCAATCTTCGCTGAATAACTTGTCGGCTCAGATCACGGACACTTACCGCATCTTACTGAGTAAGTTTTTATTTGCCGTTAACTTGCGTATCTCTACCATGCCGTTGTGATAATCAAGATTACTGATATGCCTTTGTGTTTTTCGATTTTAGGTGCCAACCTTGCTACTCCGGAGGAGAATGCCATTACTCAGGCTAAGACTTTGAAGACTGTGCTTCGGACATTTTTTGCCGGCACTAAACTTTTACTGGATGCTATCAAGTGGCCTTCTGAGGTATACCCGGGAGAAGATAATCTTATGCAGGCCTTCTCAACGGTGCCTGGGTGGATTGAGATAATGAAGCGCTCAGCTTGCCGGATTGGAATGACCCGGGCCCTTACACTGGCGAAGGCTTATTTTCCTAAGCTTGACCCGGCCAAGGTAACATCCGGGTTTCCAGAATTCAAAGCTGACGGGTCCAAGTTTGAGCCCAAGGACTTCAAAGATATTCAACGTGCTGTACGCTCCTCAGCCACTACCTTGGCCGACAAAATGGAACTGGACAAGATCATGAGTTCTTATGACGCTGAGGGCAAAGTTATTTTGGTGGATGCACCTCCTCCTTTTGATATGGTGGAAAGATGGTCGACTGACCTGGCCAGGAGGAAAGAAGAAGCCGCAAAGAGAGAAGCAGAGCTAGGCGCAAAGCCGTCCACCTCTACACCGGCCGTGCCTCCGCCTGTCCGTCCAGATGTGAAGAGCCCGAGCAAGACTGCTGGCAAGGCCAAGGAGCAAGTCCAAGATCTAGACCCGGAAGATCGCTCTCAGGATGCCAAGTAGGATGCTACTAGTGCTTTTCGTTTTCTTAAGACTGATATGATTTTTGTGGTGCTCCTGTGCGCCACTGATGCTGATACTACGCCTGTACGCTTGTTAATTCATGATAACTCTTTGCCTTCCCTGGCTTTTGATAATCTCGATACTTGTGTTACGTATAAGCTTATTCTCGATACTTTGAACTCTTGCTTTCAATTTCCTTTTGAGACTCGGCTAACCGAGTATCGTAGGTTTTGATAGAGGAACCTTTCTTTAAGTCCCCAATACTCGGAAATTAAGGTTTTCAGGCTTGGGTAGTTAAAACAGTTTGTTTCTGTTTCGAAGTCCCCAGTCCCCATGACCCAAAGTACGAGCTATAGGGGCGTGGCCTTTCTCAGATGACATACTGCTGTTTACCAAGCTGAATACCAATACCTGTTTACATAAATACTGAAGTCATGCTTAATATTTGTTGAGTTTCCGGCTTTTTTAGCCTTATACTCTGCATGGACTTGTGGTTTAGATGACCCTTTTGATTATCTTGTACTATAAGCCGGCTTTCGCGTGGATACCATGTCGTTGCGTCTATACGAAAAACAAGATCAAGCAAGCCACACTGGGCTGCATAATTTGATTGTGATCGTACGCGAACAGATCATGCCACTTTAGTGCGAGTCACATCGAGCTTAAGTAAGAATAACCAAGAAATTTGGCTCCTTTGTCCAGTTATAGGATTGCAGCTGTACCCGTTTTTTCGAGTAATCAGCCCCCATAACTCATAGGCATCATGGCCGGGTCTCCGGGTCTTGTGATTACTTATTGAAGCAGATCACCCCCCGGAGACCTATATTCATGTAATGTATTTCGATGATACTGATGTATTGATAGTAACAATGTTACTTACTTGTAACTGAAGCAAAGACCATGATAAGACTCGAAACCATCCTCTTTTATTGATAAAAATTTCTTTTTTTGATTCAGCAGGCCGCCTCATTAAAAACCTTCCAGTCCCCTTAGGTACCCTGGATAGGAAAAGAGTGCGTATGAAACCTGCCGCCCATTACACTGCTTTAGTTATTCTCGAGAATCGGCCTCGCATTGATACGGCCGATGCACATTCTCCACTTGCTATGCCCTTTCGTAATGAGTACCGGATTTGCTAGCCAGTCCGGGTATATCTTCCTTGGAACGTGATCAGCTGCGGACGGTGGTACGCCTTCTTCTTCCCTGCTGAGAGTTTTGAAAGTATTGCTCCTGATGAAGCCTACCATCTTAGGGTTTTGTTCTGCCCTAACTTTTGCTTTGTCCCCCTCAGGGGTTGGCTTTTTTGACGTTGTCCTCTCTTCTAGGTCTACCTGAGAACGGTAATGTTTGAGCTCTTCCTTCCTGCAGGCTTGCTCGGCCATTGCCGCGTCCCCCTCATCGCACTCAGCTGCTATATCCCGGTTTCCGTGTATTGTAATGGTCTTCTTGGGGCCCGGGATTTTCAGTTGTAGGTACACATAACACGGTCTTGCCATGAACTTGGCATAAGCCGGCCTTCCAAACAATGCATGATAAGGACTGCGCAACTTTACTACCTCAAAGGTAAGCCACTCGACTCGATAATTATCCTTTGACTCTCCAAAAGCTACTTCCAGTGCCACCTTTCCTTCAGGGCATGCTGAGTGACCCGGCACTATCCCGTGAAAAACTGTTGTACTCTTTTGCAGCTGCGATTCCTTTAAGCCCATTCGCAGAAAAGTTTCCCAGTACAGGATATTGATACTACTTCCTCCATCCATCAGGACTTTTTTCAGCTCGTAGCCGTTGACCTGTGGTGCCACTACCAAAGCTAAGACTCCCGGGTGATCAACTCTATCCGGGTGATCCTTCCTGCTCCATGTTACCTCTTGTTCTGACCACCTCAAATACCTTGGAACAGCGGAAGAGACCGAATTAACTGCTTGTTTCAGTATCTTCTTATCCTTGTTAGAGCCTCCTGTAGTGTGCACATGATATTGACCCAGCTGTTTGGGGTTAGCTTGAAAACCTCCTGCTCCATTTTGATTGTTACCTTGATTTCCAGCTGGCGGATTGCCGGCTGGGGGCGGCCCATTACCCAAGTTTCCACCTAGACCCGGACCTCCTCCCCGGCCCGCACCTCGCATAGCTCTGTTCACTTCTTCGTTCTTCCACCTTTGTAAGTCGGCACATTGCTCTAGTGAATGATTGGCCGGCTTGCCATTCCTGCTATGCTTCGGGCACGCCATCCTAAATATGTCCCAACTGTTGCTTGGTCTTGGAGGTCCTTGGTAGTGTCCCCCATTGTGATTCCCAGTATTAAAATTCCCTTCGGATCTAGGTCTTGAAGACCCGGCCTCCGTGTTGGCTACAAACTCGGAATTCCCGTCGAACGGGCGCTTGTTTTGGCTACTTCCATTATTGTTTGGCGCCGACCCATTGCCGGTTTTCCCGCTGCTACTTGCGTTTGCTTTTGCTTTCTTGTCGTCAACTTCCTCCTCTGTGGTATCCGTTGCAGCGTGTTTGTTGCACGCATCCATTAACTCTCCCATTGTAACCTCCGCTGCATTCCTACTAGATTTCATGCGAGTTAGCTTTTGTACCAAAGGAACGTACTTACATGTTTTTGCCATAGCTTGTAGCGCGTCCTTAGGCTGGATATCCGTAGACGAGTGGAGTATCTCCATAACCCGGCGTACCCAGCTGCGTGCCGATTCTCCTTTCTTCTGAACGCATCTTTCTAAATCATCAATAGTAAATAACTTTCTGCATGTCCCATGAAAGTGCTTGATGAATGCGGTCTTTAGCTCCTCCCACGATTTGATCGATTTTTCCGGTAGGTTGGTGAACCATAACTTTGCTGCTCCCTCTGACATCATTAAGTACATGAATTTGGCTTGGAGATTCTCGGATGCGTTGCGAATTGACATTGCCATCTCATAGCTGCTCAGCCACGTTTCTGGATCCATTGTTGGCTCATAATTTACTACTTTCCCCGGTTCTTTGAACTTCTCCGGGTAAGGTTCTGCTCTGATATCGTCCGAAAGGCACTTTGGCCCCGCAAGGGTGGTTGGGGCCGGTCTTGCCCGGGAAACGCGTGACCCGGCTGGGGGTACCGCGGGGTGCGGCACCACTGGTAACTCGTGCGCTGCAGACCCGGCCCCGGCTCTTCTGGCTCTGGAACTGTTCACCACCGCCTGCGCTGCTGATACTACTGGTGCTGTCTGGATACGCGGTGGAGGCGGCATTTGCTGCTGCTCTTCCCTTCGTTGCGCCGCATTCGTTTGAACATGGCCCTGTTGCTGGCTGGCGTACGGCGTCCCATGCATCCCGCTCCTATGATCCGGATAATTAGCTTGCTGTGCTACCGCGGTGTGTAGTAGATCGATTGCTCGTCGGGTTCCTTCCGCATGAGGCGAGTCTCCCACAGGGATCTGGTTTAATGCGAGCGTTGCTGCGTACACGTTGTCCATGGGATTGTTGTAATGACCTGCTGGTGTGCGGAATCGCGATGGTGGTGGCGGCATGGTATTGCCGGCTGTCGCCCCTGTCTGTGGCAAAGGTAACCCGGCTGGCGCGCTTACCGGATGTGCTCCCGTTGAAGGTCGCGGTATGGTCCCTTGGTTCGTCGGCGGAATCGGCTGATCTTGAGGCGTGAACACCAGGGCGGTCGGGTTAATAACCCCTCCTGTTGCCGGCAGCATAGTTCGGTGCCTTTGGTGCATCCTTGTCGTTTCCTCCCGGAGCCGGGTTTCTACTACATAGCATGTTATTATAGGTGTGTTGTGTGCTTTTGATGGAAAATATTTCACTCCGGGGTGTGGGCCGCTTCACCGGCATCCACTTCTCTCTCGTGAGTTTACACGCGCTTATAGGCTGAAACTCCCGTATCGGACGAAACGTCGTGAATCTTCCGAAGAGGTGGCTTCTACCTTGTTGTTTTATGTTTCTATGGCCTACCCTAACACAACCAAGCAACTAGTTCCACATTGCTACCCCCTTTCGACGCCGTTACCGCGTGTTTCCGTATAAGTCCGGTATTTCTCCAGCGGGTCTAGGGTTTCACAGGAGGGGGGGCTCCGGAGCGTCTGGACCACAACACAAGCAAGTTTGTGCCATAGCATGTTATTATAGGTGTGTTGTGTGCTTTTGATGGCAAATATTTCACTCCGGGGTGTGGGCCGCTTCACCGGCATCCACTTCTCTCTCGTGAGTTTACACGCGCTTATAGGGTGAAACTCCCGTATCGGACGAAACGTCGTGAATCTTCCGAAGAGGTGGGTTCTACCTTGTTGTTTTATGTTTCTATGGCCTACCCTAACACAACCAAGCAACTAGTTCCACATTGCTACCCCCTTTCGACGCTGTTACCGCGTGTTTCCGTATAAGCCCGGTATTTCTCGAGCGGGTCTAGGGTTTCACCGGAGGGGGGCTCCGGATCTTCTGGACCACAACACAAGAAAGTTTGTGCCATAGTATGTTATTATAGGTGTGTTGTGTGCTTTTGATGGCAAATATTTCACTCCGGGGTGTGGGCCGCTTCACCGGCATCCACTTCTCTCTCGTGAGTTTACACGCGCTTATAGGCTGAAACTCCCGTATCGGACGAAACGTCGTGAATCTTCCGAAGAGGTGGGTTCTACCTTGTTGTTTTATGTTTCTATGGCCTACCCTAACACAACCAAGCGTCTAGTTCCACATTGCGACCCCCTTTCGACGCCGTTACCGCGTGTTTCCGTATATGTCCGGTATTTCTCCAGCGGGTCTAGGGTTTCACCGGAGGGGGGGCTCCGGATCTTCTGGACCACAACACAAGCAAGTTTGTGCCATAGAATGTTATTATAGGTGTGTTGTATGCTTTTGATGGCAAATATTTCACTCCGGGGTGTGGGCCTCTTCACCGGCATCCACTTCTCTCTCGTGAGTTTACACGCGCTTATAGGCTGAAACTCCCGTATCGGACGAAACGTCGTGAATCTTCCGAAGAGGTGGGTTCTACCTTGTTGTTTTATGTTTCTATGGCCTACCCTAACACAACCAAGCAACTAGTTCCACATTTCTACCCTCTTTCGACGCCGTTACCGCGTGTTTCCGTATAAGTCTGGTATTTCTCCAGCGGGTCTAGGGTTTCACCGGAGGGGGGGCTCCGGAGCGTCTGGACCACAACACAAGAAAGTTTGTGCCATATCATGTTATTATAGGTGTGTTGTGTGCTTTTGATGGCAAATATTTCACTCCGGGGTGTGGGCCGCTTCACCGGCATCCACTTCTCTCTCGTGAGTTTACACGCGCTTATAGGGTGAAACTCCCGTATCGGACGAAACGTCGTGAATCTTCCGAATAGGTGGCTTCTACCTTGTTTTTTTATGTTTCTATGGCCTACCCTAACAAAACCAAGCAACTAGTTCCACATTGCTACCCCCTTTCGACGCCGTTACCGCGTGTTTCCGTATAAGTCCGGTATTTCTCCAGCGGGTCTAGGGTTTCACAGGAGGGGGGGCTCCGGAGCATCTGGACCACAACACAAGCAAGTTTGTGCCATAGCATGTTATTATAGGTGTGTTGTGTGCTTTTGATGGCAAATATTTCACTCCGGGGTGTGGGCCGCTTCACCGGCATCCACTTCTCTCTCGTGAGTTTACACGCGCTTATAGGGTGAAACTCCCGTATCGGACGAAACGTCGTGAATCTTCCGAAGAGGTGGGTTCTACCTTGTTGCTTTATGTTTCTATGCCCTACCCTAACACAACCAAGCAACTAGTTCCACATTGCTACCCCCTTTCGACGATGTTACCGCGTGTTTCCGTATAAGTCCGATATTTCTCGAGCGGGTCTAGGGTTTCACCGGAGGGGGGCTCCGGATCTTCTGGACCACAACACAAGAAAGTTTGTGCCATAGCATGTTATTATAGGTGTGTTGTGTGCTTTTGATGGCAAATATTTCACTCCGGGGTGTGGGCCGCTTCACCGGCATCCACTTCTCTCTCGTGAGTTTACACGCGCTTATAGGCTGAAACTCCCGTATCGGACGAAACGTCGTGAATCTTCCAAAGAGCTGGGTTCTAACTTGTTGTTTTATGTTTCTATGGCCTACCATAACACAACCAAGCGCCTAGTTCCACATTGCGACCCCCTTTCGACGTCGTTACCGCGTGTTTCCGTATATGTCCGGTATTTCTCCAGCGGGTCTAGGGTTTCACCGGAGGGGGGGGCTCCGGATCTTCTGGACCACAACACAAGCAAGTTTGTGCCATAGCATGTTATTATAGGTGTGTTGTATGCTTTTGATGGCAAATATTCACTCCGGGTGTGGGCCTCTTCACCGGCATCCACTTCTCTCTCGTGAGTTTACACGCGCTTATAGGCTGAAACTCCCGTATCGGACGAAACGTCGTGAATCTTCCGAAGAGGTGGGTTCCACCTTGTTGTTTTATGTTTCTATGGCCTACCCTAACACAACCAAGCAACTAGTTCCACATTTCTACCCTCTTTCGACGCCGTTACCGCGTGTTTCCGTATAAGTCCGGTATTTCTCCAGCGGGTCTAGGGTTTCACTGGAGGGGGGGCTCCGGAGCGTCTGGACCACAACACAAGCAAGTTTGTGCCATATCATGTTATTATAGGTGTGTTGTGTGCTTTTTATGGCAAATATTTCACTCCGGGGTGTGGGCCGCTTCACCGGCATCCACTTCTCTCTCGTGAGTTTACACGCGCTTATAGGGTGAAACTCCCGTATCGGACGAAACGTCGTGAATCTTCCGAAGAGGTGGGTTCTACCTTGTTGTTTTATGTTTCTATGGCCTACCCTAACACAACCAAGCAACTAGTTCCACATTGCTACCCCCTTTCGACGCCGTTACCACGTGTTTCCGTATAAGTCCGGTATTTCTCGAGCGGGTCTAGGGTTTCACCGGAGGGGGGGCTCCGGATCTTGTGGACCACAACACAAGAAAGTTTGTGCCATAGCATGTTATTATAGGTGTGTTGTGTGCTTTTGATGGCAAATATTTCACTCCGGGGCGTGGGTCGCTTCACCGGCATCCACTTCTCTCTCGTGAGTTTACACGCGCTTATAGGCTGAAACTCCCGTATCGGACGAAACGTCGTGAATCTTCCGAAGAGGTGGGTTCTACCTTGTTGTTTTATGTTTCTATGGCCTACCCTAATACAACAGAGCAAATAGTTTCACATTGCTACCCCCTTTCGATGCTGTTACCGCGTGTTTCCGTATAAGTCCGGTATTTCTCCAGCGGGTCTAGGGTTTCACCGGAGGGGGGGCTCCGGAGCGTCTGGACCACAACACAAGCAAGTTTGTGCCATAGAATGTTATTATAGTTGTGTTGTGTGCTTTTGATGGCAAATATTTCACTCCGGGGTGTGGGCCGCTTCACCGGCATCCACTTCTCTCTCGTGAGTTTACACGCGCTTATAGGGTGAAACTCCCGTATCGGACGAAACATCGTGAATCTTCCGAAGAGGTGGGTTCTACCTTGTTGTTTTATGTTTCTATGGACTACCCTAACACAACCAAGCAACTAGTTCCACATTTCTACCCCCGTTCGACGCCGTTACCGCGTGTTTCCGTATAAGTCCGGTATTTCTCCAGCGGGTCTAGGGTTTCACCGGAGGGGGGGCTCCGGAGCGTCTGGACCACAACAC
The DNA here is from genome assembly GCA_028641055.1 of Alopecurus myosuroides. NCBI lineage: Eukaryota > Viridiplantae > Streptophyta > Magnoliopsida > Poales > Poaceae > Alopecurus > Alopecurus myosuroides. The sequence continues at coordinate 127,532,764 of CM054057.1, read as the reverse complement.
AAGCAAGTTTGTGCCATAGAATGTTATTATAGGTGTGTTGTGTGCTTTTGATGGCAAATATTTCACTCCCGGGTGTGGGCCGCTTCACCGGCATCCACTTCTCTCTCGTGAGTTTACACGCGCTTATAGGGTGAAACTCCCGTATCGGACGAAACGTCGTGAATCTTCCGAAGAGGTGGGTTTTACCTTGTTGTTTTATGTTTCTATGGCCTACCCTAACACAACCAAGCAACTAGTTCCACATTGCTACCCCCTTTCGACGCCGTTACCGCGTGTTTCATTATAAGTCCGGTATTTCTCCAGCGGTTCTAGGGTTTCACCGGAGGGGGGGGGGCTCCGGAGCGTCTGGACCACAACACAAGCAAGTTTGTGCCATATCATGTTATTATAGGTGTGTTGTGTGATTTTTATGGAAAATATTTCACTCCGGGGTGTGGGCCGCTTCACCGGCATCCACTTCTCTCTCGTGAGTTTACACGCGCTTATAGGGTGAAACTCCCGTATCGGACGAAACGTCGGGAATCTTCCGAAGTGGTGGGTTCTACCTTGTTGTTTTATGTTTGTATGGCCTACCCTAACACAACCAAGCAACTAGTTCCACATTGCTACCCCCTTTCGACGCCGTTACTACGTGTTTTCGTATAAGTCCGGTATTTCTCCAGCGGGTCTAGGGTTTCACCGAAGGGGGGGCTCCGGAGCGTCTGGACCACAACACAAGCAAGTTTGTGCCATAGCATGTTATTATAGGTGTGTTGTGTGCTTTTGATGGCAAATATTTCACTCTGGGGTGTGGGCCGCTTCACCGGCATCCACTTCTCTCTCGTGAGTTTACACGCGCTTATAGGGTGAAATTTCCGTATCGGACGAAACGTCGTGAATCTTCCAAAGAGGTGGGTTTTACCTTGTTGTTTTATGTTTCTATGGCCTACAATAACACAACCCAGCAACTAGTTCCACATTGCTACCCCCTTTCGACGCCGTTACCGCGTGTTTCCGTATAAGTCCGGTATTTCTCCAGCGGTTCTAGGGTTTCACTGGAGGGGGGGGGGCTCCGGAGCGTCTGGACCACAACACAAGCAAGTTTGTGCCATAGCATGTTATTATAGGTGTGTTGTGTGCTTATGATGGCAAATATTTTACTCCGGGGTGTGGGCCGCTTCACCGGCATCCACTTCTCTCTCGTGAGTTTACACGCGCTTATAGGGTGAAACTCCCGTATCGGACGAAACGTCGTGAATCTTCCGAAGAGGTGGGTTCTACCTTGTTGTTTTATGTTTGTATGGCCTACCCTAACACAACCAAGCAACTAGTTCCACATTGCTACCCCCTTTCGACGCCGTTACCGCGTGTTTCCGTATAAGTCCGGTATTTCTCCAGCGGGTCTAGGGTTTCACCGGAGGGGGGGCTCCGGAGCGTCTTGAAACCACCGAGAAACATTATACAAATTATGTTTCACTTTATAATAAATAAAATAAAATGTACTAGTATTTTTCAACTCATTTAAACAGTTGTATATATTCTATGGGTCATTCAACTATTTAGTAGTGTCATATACTATGATTTTGGTGCTACTACCGCTGTATGATCTGTACGGGTGGTAGCCTGGTTAATTTAGGAGAATGCATTTTATGATGTTATACATTGCATTTCTTCTTCCCACCTGTTTCATTTTTTATTGATATCCTCTTTTGGTTGTATGCCTCTTTGAGTTTTATATCAGTTTATCCACTTTTATCTACTGGTTTTGCTAGCTATAATGCCCTAGAAATTTAAATTGCTAGAGGATTGGTAAAGATATTATCTAAAAACATTTCGTTCGATACTTATATTAAAAGATTTGAATTAGAATATCTTGAAAGAGGTCATGATGGTTCAGTAACCGCATATGGGGTCCTCTAAGAGAAATATGGTTCAGTAACATGAATTATTTTAAAAAAAAATACATGTGCCGACGGTGGCCGTCGGCGTAGGCTTGGGGATGAAAAAAATAAAAAGACATGTGCCGACGGCATAGCCGTCGGCATAGGGTTTTAGGTTTCTTTTTGTATACACACGGGCAGGGTCACGCGTTGAACCCCACCCGCGCATCTCGACCCGTTCAGCCGCCGTCTCCCCCCGCCGATCTCCCCCGTCCCCACCGCTCCCACCCGCCGTCGCCGCCCTCTCCTTTCCCCGCCGCTGCCGCCCTCACCATCGCCGCCGCCCTCACCATCTCCCCCGTCCCCGCCGCTCCCACCCCCCGTCCCCGCCGCTCCCACCCGCCGCCGCCGCCCTCTCCTTTCCCCGCCGCCGCCGTCCTCACCATCGCCGCCGCCCTCACCATCTCCCCCGTCCCCGCCGCTCCCACCCCCCGTCCCCGCCGCTCCCACCCGCCGCCGCCGCCCTCTCATTTCCCCGCTGCGCCCCCTCACGCCGTCGCCGTCTCCCTGCCCCGCAACCCACCCGCGCCGCCTCTGCCTGTCCTCCAACGTCGCCGCCGCTGCTGCTCCCCCTCCCAGCTGCCTCTCCCCCACCACAGCGAGCTCCTCCACCGAGGTGAGCTTGCACCAAATTTTTTTTTGTCTATTTTTATTGCTAGATGTTAGATGTTATTTAGATAATTTAGGTTAGATGTTAGATAATTTAAGTTAGTGTTAATTAGAATTTAGGTTAGTTACAAAATTAGTATTCGGGGTTGGAAAATAATTTTAGGTTTAGCGTGGGTGGTGGTGACGGTGGCCATGTCACGCGCCGGTGGTGATGTCGCGCCCCGGTGGTGATGCCACCGGTGGAGATTCCGCGCACCGGTGGAGGTGTCGCGCATCGGTGGAGATGGTTTCGGTGGTGATGTCTCGCGCCGGTGGTGATGCCGCCGGAGGAGATGCCCGGTGGAGATGCCGCGCTATGGTGGAGATGTCGCGCACCGTTGGATATGGCGCGCGCCATTGTCGTTCCGGATGGTAAGTGTCAATGGCGCGCCCCGGTGGTCGGTGGCGAGGGTGGGCGCCGGTGGTCGATGGCGAGGGCGGGCACCGGTGGTCGCCGAGGTTGTGCGCCCCGGTGGTAAAAAATGCTACAATTTGAAAATTTTAATGCAATTTCGTAAAAATTGTTGCAATTTATTAATGGATGTTCACTGTGTGTTTTCAGATGGCCTAGGTCCAGCCGTGGTCTTATCGAGCTTCTTCAGCGGGTCCAGGGCGGCGCGTCATCCCTTGCTGCTTCGACCACATACGGCTTCGCACCTACGCTCTAGGTGAGCTACATTTCCATCACCTCCAACTTTCCACCCCTTGCTCTGCCCCGGCCTTCGAGCCGATGAGACATTTACATTCATGTCTCCGGGATGGGCATCACCGCGCGGATGGACTTCCAGGAACCCTGCCTGCGGGTGCCATCGGACCGGACGAGCCATTTCCGCTCAGGGCATCGCCGACGCCGCGGTGGCCTCTCCCGAAACCGCCCGAGTTAGGTCTACGAGCCATTAATTGTTGGTGGCTTTGCTTGATTTGTCGGCGACTCAGTGTTATTGCTCGCCGGAGTTTGAGATTGGCTATGGCGATTTGTCGTCGTCGGCGGGGCTAGGTTTTCGGTCACAGGCCGAAAACGGCTCACCATACCGAATAAGTAGGGCTAGGGAGGGGGATTCCGGGGCCTGAAATCCATTTTCAGGTCAGGTCATCTTTTTAGTCTCTACTACGACGCATAAACTGAGCCTAACCCCTAAAGCCGACAGAATTTTCCAGTTCTGCCCCTTTTAGGGGCACTGCTAGAGTTGCTCTTATGCCGCCTTAAACGCGGATAAGGAACCCAAAAAACACGTTTTTCTTTTGCATGCATCATCAATCAGATTCCACTTTTAAAGATTATTTTTCCTTTTAGTAGACAGGAACAGATCCCTCAAATTTCCTTTTCGGGCGGACTATAAATGAGCAACCATGACTGATTATTTGTTTCCTTTTACTAGAGACTAGAGATGGGGATCACAAGGCGTATCATGAAATTAATTTTCTTGTCAGCTTCCGTGTTTAAGATTTTTTTTTCTTTTACTATAGAGAAACGTATCCTCAACTTTACGTTTTGTGGCTTTTTTACGTCCACTACAAATCAACATTCATTATTAAGTATTTGTTTCCTTACACTAAAGAGTGGATCCTCAACTTTCCTCTTTAGCTGTCATACCCATCGGATCTTCATCAGACATAGTAGCTTATAAGCACGACTTATACCTCTCTAGTTTCAATAGCACTGTAAGAAGAGATCCACCACGCCAGGTCGATCAGCTCTAACTTCAATTGCAAATTTCAAAGGTTTGACTCCTATCACATCCATCATCTACTTGCTTTCAAGTTCATTAGAATTGTACATATCGATGCATGCCTTTTATCTCTCCGAATTATATTTTTGTTAATGAAAGGTTTTCTACGATGCATAGGAGTTGTAGGATGGATGACCGCGATGCGGTAAAAAGTGGTGTATTTCTAAAGAGGGATGCTCACAAGCTGTCCAGCGAGTACAACATAGTTCAACTACGAGCCTTCGAGAAACTCAAAACCAAAGATGGCTCACTTTCTTACCAAGATTTCTTAAGGAAACACTTTTTCAACTATCTAATGCATAGTACACCCTTTAGAGCAGAGATGATAGATGATTTGTCCTCGCAGGAGCGAGTTAACAAGATGGACAAACTTGATTAGAATGCGGACCCAGAATAAATAATAAGTTGAGGCGTTTGCTAAACTTTTAAATCCAGTTGTCAATGGAATCGGCCAATTGAGTGCTTTTTGTGTATCGTGTAAAAAAAAATTGTTCGATATATTTTTCTCAATGAATATATACTATATTGCAAGAATACGTCATTTTTAATTACTTACTATAAACACTTGTAACACCCGGGGGATTTCCCTCAAATAGAATTGCTTGTTTTTTTTTTTGCATGCATTGCATCATGTCATCATAATGCACTCATGTGTGGAATTTCAAATTCAAATAAATTCAAATCATTATGTTTCACACGTGGTCTGTTACAAATTTTTCAAATAAAATATTCAAATCAAACAATTTAATTGTTTTCCATAAACTTGATTTTCCAAATAACTGACTTGGGTAATTTTCAAATAATTCAATTATTGCAAAATTCAAGCAAATTCATTTAAATTTCAAACAGCAACAAATATTAAAAATTTGAAAAACAAAAGTTGGTGCAACTGGGCATTTTCAGTAAGGAACTTATAAAAAATATCACCATAATTTTTGGATCTCAAAAACCCTTCTATTTTCTTTCTTATTCCTTTTCTACAAAAAAAAAGGGAAAGAAAAAGAATAAAAAGAACCGCTGGGGGAGGCAGGCCCGAAGGCCCACCTACAACCCCGAGCGCCCCAGCCCACTTTCACCTTTCCCCCACCTCCGTACCTGCTGACGCCATCGATGGAGGAAAAAGACAGAGCCGAGCTCAACCACTCCCCCTCTCCCCCTCCTTTTTCTACCCAGCCATCCCCTCCTCCATCCAAACCCTAGCCTCCCCCTCTTCTTCCTCTCCAACCGCCGCCACCCTTTTCCTCTCCTTTTCTTCCTCTGTTTTCTCCACCACCGTACCACCATGGCCGGAGATGGTAGGTCATGGCGCCAATTCCATGGTCGACGAGAAGGGCAACCAAGGATTGGAATCGAACCGCGCCGCCTTCCTCCATCCTCACCAACTAGGAGCAGTACCTGGGAAGGACCAGCAGCGCCGCGCCATCCACGTCGAGGTCGTCGTCTGCGTCCGCCCAGATAAGTGCAGCGAACGTCTCCCTCGTCTTCGCAACGTCCGCGTCGCCCCAACCTCCCTCGGTGAGCTCCACGTCATCCCGGACACCTTCTGTCTCTCCCCACTTGCTCTGGGTGATCGCCATCGAGCGGCACCATCCCCTCCGCTCCAGATCGCTGCTGGCCGTCGTCCGTCTGTCATCGTCGCGTGGCTGCGTCCGTTCTTCAGTTTCGTCAGGAAACATCCGGCTGTTATATTCTATCTTCGTTCAGATCTGAATACACACACAAGAGTGCACACAGCCCAGTGGCCAAGGCCCATCGTCCGCACCCAGGAGGTCCCGGGTTCGATCTCTCCCCCCCCCCCCCCCCCCGCGCGGATTAAAACCCATTTTATTTCCTTTTCTCCACGCTGGCCATCGGGCCCCATCTGTCAGCGTCACAAAAGCTGCAGCCCACTCAGCTTCCCCCTGGCCCGCATGTCATTCAGTGCAGCTAGTTTTCCTTCGGTGGGAATAGTTCCAGGCCCTTTTTCTGTTTTCCAAAATTCCAGAAAATGTGTGTATCTTCTATAACTCATATCTTTGCCATTTCAACTCAGTTTTGCACAAACAAAATATGCATTCCAACTAGAAAAATATAATCTTTGCAAATATGAATTTTATTTAATGTTTTGAGCAAATAAAATTCAAACATTTTCTATACTTGAATTTAAATCAGTTAAACTTGTTTAATTCATAACTAATTCATTTTAACTCCAAATTTGAAAAGTAAAATATGTTTTCCAATCAAAATTCTCTGTACTTTTCAAATATACAATTTGTTTACTGTTTTTCCTAATTAAAATTGGTGCAATAATTCAATGCTTTAATTAAACCTTTTAAATTGCAAAAATTCATAATTAAATATTTAAAATTCCAAATTTGGCAAATGAGATATCACTTTGAAGCTAATGTTGTATACATTCTGTTTTCATCATCCACCATGCCATTTAATCACTTCAACCTAATGTTTGCTTGTAATTCACTTAAATAACTATGCATGCACCTGGGATTTTCCAAATGCAACCTTATCTTTGCATTTGGGCCCATTTAAAATGTTTCATCATGTCTTGTATTTATTTTGATGCACCCTTTAACTTGTCGTGCATATAAAATAGGGTCATGCTGGATCTTTTGCCGTAGTAGTAATTGTTGCATCCGGTGTTTGTTCTAGTTCGTTGCTTCTTCGCGGATAGGACGTTGAGATGATGTGAGCAACGACAAGTTCTGCGGATGTAACTCTACTTGCTGGACCTCAGGCAAGTATACTCACTTGCTACCTATGGCTGCCTTTCATCACTTGGTACCGATTCTTTCCGTTGTCCTTATGCTAGCCTTATGATTCGATGCATGTGTCTCGATCCTATCATAAGTTTACCTTGAAGCAGTGATATAGCCTTCCTTCCCCTTCCTATTAACTGTTGTTTGTTTACCTTGTTGGCCCTCGTGTTGTAGTTGAATGCTTAGATTTGTTTGTGCTCGAGTCTTGTTGTCCTTTGTCGTATCACCTGTTTAGTTGATAGTTGGGTTTCAATTTAATCAACAACATGTTAATGTTTGGGGTAATAATAATTTGATGATAAGGCACCGGCAGGAGGCCCGGCGTGGTTTTGGAGCCTGCTAGTGTCGAAACTAGGAAAAGGGTCTTGTCCATTGATCCATGATGAGCGCGCTAACCGCATCCGGGAGGTAGTATGGGACCCCCCTCGACTTAGACCTGATTTGCAGCTTGTCCGAAGAGCCACACTTAGTTCGGGTGTTCCATTTGCTTATACGCATGAATGGGTGGGTCCCCCATGGTTACTGTTGTTGATGATGATGATGCATATAGGGCGAGGCCTCTATTGCCGGGGTGTTGCGTCCTGCGGGAGTTTTGCACACCTTATAGCTCCGTGGCTCCTAGGATGGGTTGTAGAGACGGTTTGGGTCGTGTCGAGCCAACCTGAGTTTTAGTTGGTGGCTTGAGTGTGTACGGGTACTGTAGCGCACCATGCAGGGATGAATCTTCTCGAGAAGCCGTGTTGTCCGCGGTTATGTGACGACTTGGTGAAAGTGCTGGCTAACAAGTACTCAGACAACTTACACCTAATGATAATAACTTGACTAGTAATATAGTATTACTTTCACCATAAAAATGAATATCACCTTAATCAACAGTGTGAGTTTCCTTGGGTTGCTTCCTTAGTAGGGGGTAACACTGGATGGGTATTGTTTGGTGAGTAGTTGTAGTTGGTTCTGATACGCTCTCTTATCCCTTTCTATTAGCCGGAAGTTGTAGCGCGTCTCTTTAGTTTGTTAGTGCTGCCCGCTGCCGCTTCTTTGCAATAACCCCGTCCTTGAATTGTACCCAAAGTATTTGTATCTTGTGATGATTGGTTACGTTGGTATCTTGTGAGTATGGTTTATCCACTTGCCAGTACTTAATAGTACTGACCCACGAATCCTTTTTCGTGGCTGCATATTCCACATTGCAGTCAACAGGTTTGAAGTCTGACGACGTTAGCTTGGGAATCCCTCCGGCTTGGCCTGGGCAGGGATTGGACGCCATCGGTTATCTTCAGGACTCTTAGTCCAATTTGTATCTTGTCCGTAGTCGGACACTATTGTTTCTTCCGCTGTTATTTGGATCTTTGTATTGTATCAGTTGTATCCTTGACTCGTTTGAGTCATCTTGTATATATCTTTTCTGTTGTTGTTGCGGAATATTCGTGAACTGTTTTAATGTTATCACAAGTGGCAACCTGGAATCGGTTATTATGTGGATTTTGGCGGAAATGCTGAAATGTGCATAGTGCCCAATCCCGGGGCGTCACAACACTTCAGTGATTTTTTATTATAGGGGAACTCAATATCTTGCTAAGTTTAATAAACTAGAAGAATACCCCGCGCATTGCAGCGGGTATCTCTTTAAAAATATATTTTATAAACGAAATGGATATAAGGTGCATGAAATATTTCATTATCAAGATTCAATTGATCACATAATCGATATGCCAAATTTAATTCGTGTGAAATTGTTGAATATTTTGAGAAATCAATATTAGTGGCATGGATAGTTATATGGTTGAAAAAAGATGGCATGGTCATGTGGCATGAACTATGTAATATCACAATTATTAGTGGATATGACATGGATAATTAATTGGCTAAAATGGTGGGTGATGTGGATAGTTTGCATGTTGAGATAGAAAAATCTTAAACGCATCTTAGTGGGGTTTTGTCTTATAAGAAGTATAGATTGTTGTATATTTTGAGAAATAAATATTAGTGACATGGATAATTGTATGGTTGAAAAAAATATGGCATGGTTATGTGGCATGAAATATGTAATATCACAATTATTAGTGGAGATGACATGGATAATTGATTGGCTAAAATGGTGGGTGATGTGGATAGCTTGCATGTTGAGATAGAAAAATCATAAATGCATCTTAGTGGGGTTTTGTCTTATAAGAAGTATAGATTTTATATATGTCTAAAATATAAATTCAAAATATTTTAACAAATACATTTAAGATATAACACGTGGGTGCACGTGCACTTTTAGTAGTCAATACTAAAGGCAAAGCTTTTGCCTTGTTAATTTTTGTTTGTTTGATTAACTTCCGTCGATCGGATGGATTTTTACCAGGACAGATCATCTGAGCATTGGATGACCCTTGGATCTCCTCCAACACGGGCTATAAGCCTCTTTTCAGACCGGCTCATGCTACTGTGGTTTTTGCTAGCGAGCTCCTTAATGAAGATGCCACATCTTTGAATGTTAATACTGTCAAAGCTAGCTTTAGTGAAGCCGATGTCCAAGCTATATGCTCCATTCCCTGTGGTAATTTTGCTGAAGATTTTTGGGCTTGGGGTGCTGAGAAACATGGAAATTTCTCCGTCCGCTCGGCTTATCGTCTCCTGCACACAAATCAACCTGATGCCCCTCTGTCTAGCTCAATTGGAGCTGCTGATCCTATATGGAAAACCCTTTGGAGACTTCCTGCTCCTCCCAAAGTTAAAACCTTCTGGTGGCGAGTGATCCACAACTTTATTCCTTGCTGTGAAGTTTTATACAAAAAACACATTGAAAGAATTCCCTACTGTGTTGATTGTGGTGCTGATTCTGAATCTGATTGGCATGCTCTCCTTGTTTGTGATTGGGCCCAGATGTTCTGGAACGAGGTAAAATCTCTAAAGAAAATTAAAATTCCTAAGTTGCACCCTTTGTCATGGGCATCAGACCTCATTGATGGCTCCTTTTTACCTGAAAAAGATTCATGCATGGTTCTTTGCGGGATGTGGGCGATCTGGAAAGCGAGGAACGACCGCCGGTATGGAAGCACTAATCTGCCTATTATTAAGGCGGTTCAGTGGGCGCTTGACACTGCCTTTGAACTTTGGAATGCAGGCGTCAATCTTGGCAAGACGAACAAGCCTAAACTCCAAGTACATTGGCGGCCTCCTGACGACGGGATGATCAAGATCAACGTGGATGGAGCCTTTAATGCTGGTGCTCATGAAGGATCCACGGGTGCCATTGCTCGCGATCATCGGGGCAAGTTCCTGGTGGCTGACGCCTCTTGGCATCCCCATGCTGCTTCGGCCCTCGCCATGGAGGCAAATGCAACACGCAATGATGTGGTTCTAGCAAGAGATCACGGTTTCTAGAGGATTATTATTGAAAATGACTCAGAGGTCCTTTCTAAGCTCTGGAATGATGACAAGTTTGTGCGGTCTGAGGTTGGCCCAATTCTTGCAGATATCAAAGAATTCAGCAGGGGGTTTACTAGCTTTTCTATTTGCTTCATTCACCTGGCAATGTTGCCGCCCACATGTGTGCCCAGAACTGCATGGAGAAAAGGCGTCGGTGCAGCTGGTCTGTCAGTGCACCGGATTTCCTCTGTAATTGCCTAATCTCTGATTGTAACCCTGCTGCTATGGAATGAGAAAGTCTTTAAATCGCAAAAAAAATAAAAATCGTCTGAGCGTTTTGTTTCCTGTACGGATGCGTGTGTGTCCGAGTAGGGCTAGGACAGGGCTAATAGGAGTCCGAGGGGTCCATCACCTACCACGGACTAATACTTTTTCCTAAACCTACCCGGACTGCGTGGACTCCATCTCCGAGTCCGTGTTGGCGCTGCATCGCTTGCCGGTATATATTAATTCTGGTGTGTTGTGCTCGGTGCGTGGGTGAGATAAAATCCATCATCAAGCTGCTAGCTTTGCTACTTTGTAAGTGCGCATACCGCCAGGAATCGCTGCTTCTCATATCAACGGCTAGCTGCTGTGTACCTGCGATCAGAGCAAACCCAACGCTATGGGGAAGCGTCCGCGATCTGAGGACGAAGAACCGCAACATCTCCCCGCAGGCGAGCGGCCTCGTCGTGGACGACTGCATCTAATCGTCCGCAACTACAGGCGGGGATGCACGGTCTACAAACTAGATGTCGATGGCTTCCGACCGAACAAGGAGGACGACGACCTGGACTCTAGGGCGCGGAGCCTTCCAGCTCATCGGGTGGCGATCCGGCTGGCTTCTCCGGACGGCCAGCAGTACGACCAGTTCGCGTGCACGGGCAGCAAGATCTTCGCCTTCCACCGTGACCGCGGCAGCATGGTGTACGACAGCGAGACGTCGACGGTGGCCGTATGCCCTTCTCTGCCCGCCCCGAAGGGCAGAAACGAGCTTCTGGCTGTCGGCCAGGACGACATCTACGCCCTCGAGACCACCGAGACCGCCTTTGGCTTCCATACCTCGATCGAGAAGCTTGGACCGGCGCCCCGCCCCCGCAGCGACCGGTGGGAGGAATGGAGATGGCAGCCTCTCCCTCCGCCGCCGTTCAAGAAGCACGGCTACATCTCGTCCACCGCGGCGCATCCCGATGGCTCCGCCTTGTTCGTCTCCTTTGCGAACAGGGGCACCTTCGAGTTCGACACCGGCCGCCTCGCGTGGACGCGGCTTGGCGACTGGCTCCTGCCCTTCCACGGCAAGGCCTACTTCGTGCGCGAGCTCGACGCCTGGGTGGGACTGTCGGACCAGACCGGGTACATCGGCGTGTGCCAGGTCATCTCACCCGGTGGCCACCGTACAGGTCCTCCGGCCTGGACCACCGTCACGGAGAGGGTATACACCAAACACTCTGCCAGCCTCACTTACATGGGCGGCGCCGAGTTCTGCCTCCTCGAGACCGTGACGCGCGAGGGCTACGACGATCACAGAGATAACTCGAGGTTGCTGCTTCGCCTGGCAACCTTCCGCGTGGAACGCAAGCCTAACAGTGAGCTTCGGGCGGTGAACATGCGCACCAGAGTTTACAAGTGGTCTCACCGGCAAGGTCCTCCGGTTGCTTTCTGGATTGGCCAATATGATTAGCACTTATTACTACCTCAATTTCAAAATATAAGACGTATATTCACTATAGGGAGAGAACACATATACCGATGGGGATTTTAGACGCCGACAGGGAAGTGTCGGCACCGTCAGCATACAATGGAAACATCACAGCCGACCTGCGGCCGTCGGCCTATACAATCCCCTCGGTGTATAGCACCCCATGGGCGTAATACTGACGACTGGGCCCGCTGGAACGGGATCCCGTTATGCTCCTAATACGCCGACGGGGATCCACGTCGGCCTAGTACCACCTCTATACGCCGACGGGGACTAGAGGGATGGCCGTCGGCCTATTGTATTTTTCTTAATTTTTTCTCTACATATTTAAGTCCATTTATTTATTTTTATTTTTGATTTATTTACTTTCCTATATAATTTTACTCTAGGTATAAAATATTAATAATTAAGAGTGGTTAGTACATTCGAATATATGCGGTATCCCGCCACCCGCGCGCATGAAATAACAGCATGAATATTCCGGAACCTGGCCATACAACACAAAAAATGTGAAATTAATAGAAAAACATGCATATATATATATATAATATACCTAAAACAGAAATATTAAATATATTGCTCAATTTGTACGGATCTCCGAGGCTCCGAAGCCCCTCTTTTGGGATAACCCTGGAAATTGCGCTTGCGTCATGTACCACTCTAGACGGTCATCGAAAGGGGGTTTAACAGTAGAACTCTAACATAACCAAGCAACTAGTTCCACATTGCTACCCCCTTTTGACGCCGTTACCGCGTGTATCCGTATAAGTCCGGTATTTCTCCAGCGGGTCTAGGGTTTCACCCGAGGGGGCTACGGAGCGTCCGGATCCTGACACAAGCTAGAGGGTGTCATAATATGTTAGTATAGGTGTGTTGTCTGATTTGGATGGCAAATATTTCGCTCTGGGGTGTGACCCGCTTCACCGGCATCCAGGCTTACGGGAGAAAAACCGGTTTACCCCTAAACCGACAAACTAGGAGATTCGGAGATCCGACCCGAACGCCCGGAATCCTGGTCTTGGGCCGGGGAAGATTCACGTCAATGCTAGAGCCTAGTAAAGCTACAGATATGACAAAGGGTTCCAGAACGGGCCGAAGGTAAACCGGAGTCTAGGATGAAAGGACAAAGTCTGTTTTGTCGATTCCTGGAAGGACTCCGAGGACGGATGTGACCCGGATTCACCTGTAACCTGGGAACTTGTCTGCTATATAAAGCGAGTTTCTGGGACGTACAAGACTAAATTCTAGTTCATAGCAATAGCTCTCGAGACATCAGAAGACGGAATCTCTCTTGTAATCGAGACCTCAAATCGTCAATATTAAAGAAGTATGAGTAAATTTTACCCTCCATATAGGGCCAAACCTCGGTAAACTCTTTTTCCTCGTTCCCACCATAATCCTTTCGACACTTCTCTTAGAAGCAATGGTCTCACAATCTAGTTCTCGCACGAAGATACTTGCCGTGACAACACCACGATAGAACCGATCTCTCTCTCTGCGTTCGCCGTTATTAATTGCCTCCCATGTCCAGCCCACCTTCAGGTTATCACGAAATTACTTCACTCAACGCTTACATATTGGGGGACAGTATCTCTCTCTCTCTATCCCTCCCACTCTCGAGCCCTCTCTCTCCTAACCTAACAATGCACCTATTACTCTGAAGCATTGAGTTGATCGGGTTCTTACAGTGAACCGGGTAATCAAGTCTTTGTTTGTGTGCATAAACTGAATGTAGTTGCAAGGAGAGCTGAAACTATTTTTTGTGGACTCATTTTCCCCTACTTCTGTATGCATCGTACTTCTGGGTAGTTATTATTTGCCTGCAGTGGTTAACTCTTTTGGCCCGGCTACCCGTTGGTGCCTAAAATCCCGTTCCAACCTGCACGCGATGCTCTCTATCTATCTGCATGCGCGCATGGTAACGAGAAGGTTAATTAAATTTCGCTTCCGATTAGCAGTGGCGCAATTAAAGGAGGTATAGTTGGAAACCAAGCGGAAGAAAGGGTAATACACAGACTATTTAGGAAAAACGAAAAATAGTTATACGCAGAGTAAAAAGGATCGGAGGGAGTATTTAAATAAAACTAAACTAGAGAGACCACCAGAACCCAAAAACCGAGAAAGCGTACACTTATGGCCAGAGAAGAAATCAAACCACTGATCAAAATGACTACCCTAATACTCCCACAGTTCCTAAATGTAAGATGTTTTAGCCCTTTTCCATATACACACATATCTACATGTATCTAGACAACTTTAGTACACATATTCACTCATATTAGCATGTATCTAGAGAACATGAACAATAGCTACAACATCTTATAGACATCTCGCGCAGCCTCATCCATCCAGAAAATATTCTCGATTGTATTCTATGAATCAAGTTTAGTCTTGTTGAAGAAGCATGGGTCCTCATTTTTTCTAATTTCTTCAAAGTAAACAAGAAACTCCGGAATGTCTTTGATGTGATACTTATCATAGAGCGTGGAGGTATAGTTACTCACTGCATTACTGTCATAAGGCACATTTTTTAGTCCACCATGTAGCTCAGCCTTATTTCCATTACCCTGTCAAAGGTAAGGTTAACATCATGGAGAAGGTTGGTGAATTTCTTGTCCTCCTTGGGAATTTTCTTGTGTGATCTCAAGTACTTTTTCAATGCAAACTTCTAGATGAGCTCATGACTGTGTTCTTCCACAAATTGTGTAACTTCCCACTTAACACCAGTATGTTTAACACGCATTTTCACCTTGCCATTAGTTTGTTTCGTGATAGTACGACTCTCTCTCTCTCCCTCTCCCTCTCCCTCTCTCCCTCTCCCTCTCTCTCTCTCTCTCTCTCTCTCTCTCTCTCTCTCTCTCTCTCTCTCTCTCTCTCTCTCTCTCTCTCTTCTAGGGCGTGGAGCCTTCCAGCTCACCATGTGGCGATCCGGCTGGCTTCTCCGGACGGCGAGCCGTACCAGTTCGCGTGCACAGGCAGCAAGATCTTTGCTTTCCACCATGACCGCGGCAGCATGGTGTACGACAGCGAAACATCGACGGTGGCTGTATGCCCTCCTCTGCCCGCCCCGAAGGGCAGAAACGAGCTTCTGGCTGTCGGCCAGGACGATATCTATGCCCTTGAGACTACCGAGACCGCCTTTGACTTTCACACCTCGATGCAGAAGCTTGGACCGGCGCCCCGCCCCCGCAATGACCGGTGGGAAGAATGGCGATGGCAGCCTCTCCCTCCGCCGCCGTTCAAGAAGCATGGCTACATATCGTCCACCGCGACGCATCCCGATGGCTCCGCCTTGTTCGTCTCCTTTGCGAACAGGGGCACCTTCGAGTTCGACACCGGCCGCCTCGCATGGACGCAGCTCGGCGACTGGCTCGTGCCCTTCCACGGCAAGGCCTACTTCGTGCGCGAGCTCGACGCCTGGGTGGGACTGTCGGACCAGACCAGGTACATCGGCGTGTGCCAGATCATCTCACCCGGTGGCCACGGTACAGGTCCTCCGGCCTGGACCACCGTCACGGAGAGGGTATACACCAAACACTCTGCCAGCCTCACTTACATGGGCGGCGCCGAGTTCTGCCTCCTCGAGACCGTGACGCGCGAGGGCTACGACGATAACCCGAGGTTGCTGCTTCGCCTGGCAACCTTCCGCGTGGAGCGCTAGCGCAACCGTGAGCTTCGAGCGGTGAACATGCGCACCAGGGTTTACATGTGGTCTCATCGCCAAGGTCCTACGGTTGCTTTCTGGATTGGCCAATATGATTAGGCCCGTGTTGAGCGTCCCCAGGGGTTCGGAACCCCGCATCCAGCGTTTGACACGTGTTACACTGGACCAGTCACGTACACAAAAAAGGAGCTCTACACAAAGAGAAAAAAAGGGAAAACACAGGAATCCTTGCTCGACATGTCCCGAGCAGCACCGTCCTCCCGCAGGGTCTCCGGAGAAGACGCCGCCCGCAGCGTCGCCGGAGAAGATGCCGTCCGACACTCGCCGGAGAATACGCAGCCCACCCCTCGCCGGAGAAGATGCCGCCGGGCTTCGCCGGTGGCCGCTCGCTGCACCGGCGTCGCCCCTTCGTCATAGAAGACACCGCCTGGCCATCGCCGGAGAAGGCGCTGCCAAGCTTCGCCCGTGACCGCTCATAGCACTTGTGTCACCTGTGGGCAGTGGCGGAGGCAGGAATTGAACTGAGCCGGGTCGAACCTGGTGGCTGTCTTCCTCGATGTGGAGCTCCAAGGGATGGAGCCATAGACGGTGCGGCTCCTTTGTTTAAGAAGGAGAGGACCCGTAAATAAGGTCGTTTTGGGAGGTTGGGCTTGAAGGCGGGTGAGGCCGTGGCTTCTTGTCTGGTGCGTCATGGAGGAGACAACAAGCAGAAGTAGGCGGAGCTGATGATGCAGTAAGGTGAACACTATCGGTGGTATGAGATCTGGCGACCAACTATAAGGACTAGCTTGTGGTCACATCTGAAGCCGACTTTGTCTGCTTCTTCAGCCTCCATGTGGAGGCCCTTCTACGAGCTCGCGGCCGTGTCTCCCTTTCCTTCGATGCCAAGTGGTTTCGTCCCTGGCATCGTTGTGGATGGCTACAGTTGTAGAGGACTCCATTATACAGCACAAAGACTAGAATAGGAACTGGAATTCGCTTCTCTGAATTCAAAAGCCCACACAGACTTGGTTAGTGAAGGTGGAATAAAAAAAATTAAGTGAGGCTACTCTAGTCACAGACCTCTCAGCACCTCTATCAATGGATGATTCAACATCACAAGAGTCATGTTTTAGCTGCCCTTCATAACTTCCCGCTACCCGATACAAGGCCAAAAACGGATCACCTCTTACTTAGTGCCAATTCTTTACAAATTGGGCTTTTTCCCTTACTTCTTTCACATCCCACCCCTCATATCGGCTGTTTTCCTCTTTATCTTTAGTGTCATCTTTGTAAAAGTTAGGGACTATGCTGTATTTTCTCGTTTTTCTGGGGTCCCTGATGTAATCTATTCAGCTAGTAGTGCATGACTAATTTTTTGACAAATTTAGAGCATCCACGGCGCCCAAATGCTAATGAAGACGCTTGTGCAGCAGTTCCTCTATGTATGTAAGCGCTGACAACACTACATGATTTTATCCCTAGCGTCTATAGATAAACGTCCCATTGTGGATACTCTTAGGCCCCGCTTGGCAAGCCGGTCCATATATTGACGGCTGAAAAAATCAACTGGACTATTTCCTAGTGCACAAGCGAAACCTCTGTAAAAGAAACAAACCTACCCACCTCCGTGACAATTACGGGCAGAAAAGGACCGAAAGTGACCCGCGTCAGACAAGTAGCTTTACTGGGATGTGAAGTAAAATTTCTCGGATCCGTGAAATACCCCCGTATTGGGCTACAATCTGACAAACCAAGCGGGTCCTCAGTGAACTCAATCACTAGCCGTGCATTAGCATGGTGATTAAATCTGAAGGCGGGGAGATCCGGAGAGGGGACATGCATATCTTACACATCACGGGCCGGCACGCACTGTGTGTACTTTGTTAATCCTCATTACAAAGCCCAGGTAGAGATATTTGATGGAGGGATAATAACCCGGTAGGCCAACTCCAAGGCGTAATCCGGCCCAAAGGACTCTGTGCAGGATCCGGCTAAAGATAAAGAAACTTCCGGAAGGCCCAAGTTTGTAGGCCCAGTAACCCGGATTGTGGGTTACGGTAAAGGAAGGTTAGGGTTTGTATGCCGTGTCCGGGTAAGATCCAGGGTGTGTCTTGGAGGACAAGCCGGGGGGTGCGGGTGCTTTATAAACCGACCCCTAGGTCTAGTTGAGAGATCCAAGAATCCTAGTAGCACCGCTTGATATCGAGCATCCCGTGTAACCCGAGAGTTGAGTTATTATATTAAGATTGGAGACTCGGCGACTTTGATTGCCGGCTACCAGATCGATTACCATTATGTTTTCCTCTGAGCTAAACCCTCTCCCAAACGTCTGTGTCGTCTTGCCCCAAGATCAGTTACCCCCGGTAACGTCTGCCGTGATTATCCCACGACAGTTGGCGCCCACCGTGGGGCCTGCGTCCAAAGGTGTTTACATCACGGGAGAAGCTCGGAAGAACATGGAGAATCTTGTCGTCGGCGAGATCTACATCGACCATAAAGGAGAAAAGATGGTGGATGATTCCGGCTGGGGGCCAGAATTGGATCACCTCGAATCCGGATCCGTCGTGACAATCGGCCGGATCAGCGTCTTCATTGGTATGGTATGTACTTCCGGTTCGATCCCTGACAATTTTGGATCTGATTCTGTGCCAGGGGAAGCCACTTCTATCCGATCAGATGATGAAGAATCGATTGGAACGACATATCCGGCAGAAGAACCCATCGCGAAGTGGGAACAGCCGGAGGAGCCGGCATGGACCCCGCGCGACCGGGTCGAAAGAGAGGATGATACCGAGTCTATCCTGGATCTGCTGGAGAACCGGTATGAGGAGAATAACGGCGAAGAAGAACAGCATGAATTTACACCGAGTATCGTACGCCGAGTTGCGGTCTACACGGCTCCCGCGGCTAATCTCAACCAAGAGAACGCAACCGCGGCAGCAGTCGGGGCGGCTCAGGCATTGGCCCAGCAGCAGGGCGCGGCTAACGGAGACCCGGTTCTGGCCCGGGTTGATGGAGAATCGGCATCAGTGACCAGCCGCGCAGCAGACGAGGAGTTGCACGCAAATACGTTCGGATTCCTGGGAAACCGGACACCAGGGGCGGGTCCTTCGAACCCGCGTCACCCGGCCTTATTCGATAACAATCTGATCCTAGACCCCACGGTTCTTGCTACGGTTATCACTCCAGAAAACGCAGCGGAACGTGTCAGGGATCTGGATGTGGCTCGTCGTACGTTGGAACAGCAAAGAAGGCAAGTAGAGGCAGAAAGGCAAGGGATGGCCACGCGGCAACGTGAGCTGGATGCGCTGGAAACTCGGCTCCGAGAGGAAACATCTAGAGTACATCAAAGGCATCAAACCAGGTTACCAGCAACGGGCGGCGTTATTAACCCGACTGCTTTATTTATCACACCCCAGGATCAGCCGATACCAGTGGTGAACCAGGGGACCGCACCCCAACCGGCAACAGCGGGGGCACATCCGGCAAATGAGAGGGCCGGGTTACCCCTACCACAGACTAGAGTCACAACCGGCAACGATCTACCATCACCGCCACCATCACGATTTCGCACACCAGCAGGTCACTACAATAATCCCATGGACAATGTGTATGCGGCAACACTCGCGTTAAATCAAATCCCCGTGGGAGAGTCACCCCATGCAGAAAAGACCCGGCAAGCAATTGATCTGTTGCACACTGCGGTGGCGCAGCAAGCCAATTATCCGGATCATAGAAGTGGGATGCACGGGACGCCATACGTCAGTCAACAACAAGGGAATATCCAAACAAGTTCAGCACGGCGGAGGGAAGAGCAGCAGCAAATGCCGCCTCCTCCCCGCGTTCAGGCAGCATCAGCAGCACAGGCTGTTGTGGACAGTTCCAAGGCTCGGAGGGCCGCGGCCGGGTCTGCAGCGCATGGACTACCCGCAGCACCGCGCCCAGCCGCGCCCCCCGCCGTATCACACGTTTCTAGAGCAAGGCCGGCCTCGACCGTTCTTGCGGGACCCAAGTGTCTCTCGGACAATATCAGAGCTGAACCTTACCCGGAAAAATTCAAAGAGCCAGGAAAAGTAGTGAATTACGAGCCAACTATGGATCCAGAAACATGGCTAAGCAGTTATGAGATGGCAATGTCGATTCGCAACGCATCCGAGAATCTCCAAGCCAAGTTCATGTATTTGATGATGTCAGAAGGAGCAGCAAAGTTGTGGTTCACCAATTTGCCGGAAGGATCGATCAAGTCCTGGGAGGAATTGAAGACCGCGTTTGTCAAGCACTTTCATGGGACGTGCAGAAAATTGTTCACTATTGATGATCTAGAGCGATGCGTCCAGAAGAAGGGAGAGTCGGCACGCAGTTGGGTGCGCCGGGTTATGGAGATACTTCACTCGTCCACAGATATTCAGCCCAAGGATGCACTACAAGCTATGGCAAAAACATGCAAGTATATACCTTTAGTGCAAAAGTTAACTCGCATGAAATCAAGTCGAAATGCGTCGGAGGTTACAATGGGAGAATTGATGGATGCGTGCAACAAACACGCTGCGACAAACACTACAGAGGAGGAAGTTGATGACAAGAAGGTAAAAGCAAACACAAGTAATAGCGGAAGAACCGGCAATGGATCAGCACCGGGTAATAACGGAAATAGCCAGAACAAGCGCCCGTTTGAAGGAGGCTCCGAGTTTGTCGCCAACACAGAGGCCGGGTCTTCGAGACCCAGAGCAGAAGGAAATTTCAACGGAGGTAATCACAATGGAGGAAACTATCAAGGACCACCAAGGCCGAGTAACAATTGGGACATATTCAGAATGGCATGCCCGAAGCACAGCAGGAACGGCAGGCCAGCTAACCACTCCTTGGAGCAGTGCGCCGACTTACAAAGATGGAAAATGAGGAAGTGAACAGAGCTATGCGAGGTGCAGGACGGGGAGGAGGACCGGGTCCAGGGGGAAATCCGGGCAACGGCCCACCCCCAGCCGGTAACCCGGCGGCTGGAAATCAAGGTAATAACCAAGGGGGGGCAGGAGGTTTCTAGGCTAACCCCAAACAATTGGGTCAATATCATGTGCATACCACAGGAGGTTCTAACAAGGACAAAAAGATACTGAAGCAAGCGGTCAACTCAGTTTCGTCAGCTGTTCCGAGATACCTAAGATGGTCAGAACAGGAGGTAACATGGAGCAGAAGGGATCACCCAGAAAGAGTAGAACACCCGGGAGTCTTGGCATTAGTAGTCGCACCACAGGTCAATGGGTATGAGCTGAAAAAGGTTTTGATGGATGGTGGAAGCAGCATCAATATACTGTATTGGAAAACCTTCCTACGCATGGGCCTCAAGGAGTCTCAGCTACAAAAAAGCTCAACAATTTTTCATGGGATAGTGCCGGGTCATTCAGCGTGCCCCGAGGGAAAAATCGCATTGGAGGTAGCTTTTGGGGAGTCAAAGGATAACTATCGAGTTGAGTGGCTCACCTTTGAGGTAGTCAAATTGCGCAGTCCTTATCACGCGTTATTCGGAAGGCCGGCTTATGCCAAATTCATGGCTAGGCCGTGTTACGTGTATCTACAGCTAAAAATCCCGGGTCCCAAGAAGACCATTACCATACATGGAAATCGAGACATAGCAGCTGAATGCGATGAAGGAGACGCAGCAATGGCCGAGCAAGCCTGTAGAAAAGAAGAACTCAAGCACTACCGGTCTCAAGCAGACCCGGAGGACAGAACCACATCAAAAAGGCCGAGTACTGAAGGCGAAAGAGCAAAGTCCAAGGTAGCACAAGATACTAAAATGGTGGCTTTTATCGAGGATGACTCCCCCAAACAATCCGCTATAAGAGAAGAAACTGCACGGCCGCTCACAACCAGCCACGTCATGGAAACACCTCACCCGGGTTGGCTAGTAAACCCGGTACTCATCATGAAAAAGTCCAACATGTGGAGAATGTGTATCGGTCACGCCAGCCCGGGACCGGTGCCCAAGAAGAACTAAACAATGTAACGGGCAGCAGGTTTCAGACGCGCTCTTTTCCTACCCAGGGTACCTAAGGGGACTGGAAGGTTTTTAATGAGGCGGCCTGCTGATCCAAACTTTCTCGCATCAATAAAGAGATGGTTATCAAGTCCTATCTTGTCACAGCATTTACTCCGATTACAAGTAAGTAGTATCCATGTGACATCAATACATCAGTATCATTAAGAATGTTGAGTACATATAGGTCGCGGGGGCTGGTTGCTCAAGTAGCGCAGCCACAAACCCAAAGACCCGGCCTTGATGCCTATAAGTTATAAGGGCCGATTATTCGCAAACGAGTACGGCTGCAATCTTATAACTGGACAAAGGAGCCAAATTTTCTTGACTTTTCTTACTTAAGCTCGATGTGACTCGCACTAAAGTGGCATGATTTGCTCGCTTACGATTACAATCAGCCATGAAGCCCAATGGGACTTGTCTGACCCTGTTTTCGTATAGATGTAACAACATGGTATCCATGCGAAAGCCGGCTTATAGTACAAGATAGTCAAAAGGGTCATCTAAACCACAAGTTATGCAGAGTACAAGGCTAATAGCTGGAAACTCAACGATTATCAAGCATAACTTCATTATCTATATGAAACAATTCCGGGTTTCGACTTAGCGACAACAAGTTTGTTCTCTTCGAAAAAACCACACACCACAGACTCGGATATTCGGGCTTTGGGGACTGTGGGTTTCGAAACAGAATCAAGTTGTTTCGTTGCTAAGCTCGAAAGACCCCAACGTCCGAGTCGTGGGGACTTGGGGACTTAAAGAAAAGTCCACCTGTCAAAACCCACGGTACTCGGAAATAAGGAAGGAAATAAAAAGAAAGTCGGATATCAAGAATAAGTCCAAAAATAGGCAAGTATCAAGTTCATCAAAAAGGCCTAGAAAGGCACGAGGTGTATCACAGAATTAAAGTGCATTACAAGTTGCGACACTAGTATCAAGGGTGCATAGGCGCACCGTCAAAAGAATACTTGTTTTGAGTAAAAACATCAAATGATTGAAGTATTTTTATGGCGTTTTGCTCATTCGGCTTCCTGCGTAGAGTCCAGATCGTTGACTTTACCTTCCGGGTCTCGCTCCTGGACTTGCTTTATTCCGGAATCGTCACCCGGATTCCTTGCGGCAGGACGGACTGGTGGAGGAACAGCTGGTGTAGAGGTGGCTGGCCCTGATAACTCGGCCTCTCTCTTTGCAGTTGCTTCCCTCTTCCTAGCCGAATCAGCAGCCCACTTGTCCAAAATATCAAAAGGCGGGGGTGCTTCCTTTGTAACAATTTTGCCTTCAGCGTCGTAGGAACTCATAATCGTGTTCAGATCCATACTATCGGCCAAAGTGGTGGCTGAATGACGTACTGCAGACTGTACGGCCTTGAAGTCCTTGGGTGTAAACTTGGAG
Source organism: Alopecurus myosuroides (assembly GCA_028641055.1). Taxonomy (NCBI): domain Eukaryota; kingdom Viridiplantae; phylum Streptophyta; class Magnoliopsida; order Poales; family Poaceae; genus Alopecurus; species Alopecurus myosuroides. The sequence continues at coordinate 127,509,547 of CM054057.1, read as the reverse complement.
CCATCCGCTTTAAATTCTGGAAACCCGGATATCATCTTTGCCGGGTCAAGCTTTGGAAAGTAAGCCTTAGCCAGGGTAAAGGCCCGGGTCATACCAATCCGGCATGACGAGCGTTTCCATATTTCAATCCAGCCAGGCACGGTGGAGCAGGCTTTGATGAGATTTTCTTCACCCGGGTATACTTCAGTAGGCCACTTCACGGCGTCCAATATAAATTTCGTGCCGGCAAAGAACGTCCGGAGCACAGTCTTTAAAGATTTAGCCTTTGCAAGGGCATCCTCCTCTGGGGCCGCAAGGTTGGCACCTGCAGTTGAAGCAAAGGAAGGACGTATTAGTGATCCCGAGTATCATGTAATAAAGTAAAGGCACGAAGACAGTCGGCAGCAAAAACTTACTAAGCAAGATCTGATAGGTATCGGTGACCTGGTCCGATAGTTTCTTCAGTGCGGTTTGAGCAGTATTGCATTTCTTCTGGTATTTAGAAACATCCTTCTTCAAGTTTTCCACGTCATCCTCGAGGGTTTCTCTCCGCTTTACCTCGGCAAGAAGAAGTTGCTCGGTCTTGAGCAAAATTTCATCAGACCGAGTAATCTGCGCCTGTAAGTAGCAAGGAGCACAAGTATCAGTCGGATGTTATGGCAAGCTGAGCATTGCGTAAAGTACCAAGCACAACTTCAGCAAGTCATGCTCGGAACTTGGGGACTAGGCGTGTACTACGACATATCAAGTATTATTACCTGGTGCTCTGCGGCCATGCGCTCCAGAATACTGCTCTCTGAAGTCTTCATAGTAAGGAGAGTGTCCATCAGTTGATCAAAAGTGTCATTACCCGTATCAGAGGACCCGGGGCCTTGGAAATTCCGAGAAGGAGTTTTCTTCTTAGTGGGAGGCGGCACCCGGGTCATTCGAATATCGGAATCCGATGCTCCCTCTCCTGCACCCAAGGTTGCAGCTCTTCTTTTCTTGCTTGTGTGGGAGGCGATCGGATACTCGGCTTCTTGTAAGCCCGGGTTTAGTGGTGACGCTTGTTCTTTGCCGCTAGATGCAGCTGTCGTCTTATCAGCCGGGTTCCCTTTACCCGGGTCATCGGTTGCCATCTCCTCTTGGTCACTAATAACGACAGTGGCCCTATGGACAGTATGAGTGAGCGGTTAGGATGCAATCAGGAAAGAGTGATGAAAATGTGACAGACCGTCAGAAAAGGAACTTTACCCAGGATTCACCGCAAAGTCCGAAGGGAAGTCGCTGCTGGATATGGGTGAAGCTGAAAGATATCAAGCGAGATTTTGTAAGGGAAGGGTTCAGGAAGATTGTTTCCTCCGAGAAAGGATAAGGTAAATACCAGAGCGCCGAGCCGGAGACAATGGAATATCCGGGTTATGAGCGTCATCACCCGGGTAATTCCGAGTCACTCTGCGCTTGGTCATGGGCGACTCCTTTAAACACGGCCAGTAGAATAATATCAAGATAGCTCATGAATATCATCAAAGGAATGCGAATTGAATACGAGGAGGCGATATGAAACCTTGAAGACGACCCCTCGGGGTTTTCTCTTAGATCCGACTTTAATTGTCGGCTCCACTTCGTCTTCATCACTGGCGGACTCCACTTTGCCGTCGGTTTCTTCTTCTTCGTCATCTTCTTGTTCTGGATATCATCAAAGTTATAGTTGGAAAATGAAGGGGTTATGATGAGCTTAAAGGAACCAAATAAAATCCGGAGAGCACCTTCGTCCGAGTTAACGGCTTCTTCTTGCTCCTCTGGACTCTCGGAGCTAGGAGAAGTGTTGATCTTCCAAAAATCATCATCAGCCTGAAAAGTATCAGTACAAGGGTCATCAACTGTATCGAGTGGAAAGAGCGAAGGTAAAGACGTCAAAATTGGATCTTCACCTTGGGGACTGGGTTCTCGAGTGTGAAGGGCTCTAATCCGGCTATGTTCCGGATTACCTCAAGCTTTTCTGTCAGAAAACCCTTGATAGTTTTATGAGTGTCACCAGCCGCGAAGCTGTTGTCAGAGTACCAGAGCGGGTCTGTAGATTGCCCCGAATACTCGCACATCAACTTTGTGCGGATGGAATTGGGTTGAATCCGGAAATCGACCCAAGTCTTCACCAGGTTGAGCCCGATGAGACCTTGGGCCGTGAGAGTGGTGATTTTGGCTAGTAGAGGTTGAATCGCCTCCCTGTCCGAGTCAGGGGCAAAGGCACTAAATTTCTCAGAGATGTCAAGAAGGCCCTCTGAGTAACCCGGCAGTTTCTTTTGGCCGGGTGGGGAGGTGTCTTGGCAGTAAAAGTATGAGAGCTGCCAGTGCTTGACATGGGAGTTAAGGGTAAGGGGTGGCATCAGAGAATTCTTGCGGCGCTGGATAGAAACCCCGCCGCAAGAGAGAAGCGCCCCGTCATCGCTTTCGCGGCACGGTTTGCACTGGAAAAGCTCAACGAAAAGAGCCAGACTTGGCGGAGTGCACAAGTATGACTCGGAAAGGACGATAAAGTGGGAGATATTTAACACATAATTAGGACCTATGTCAAAAACACGAAGGCCATAGTGGCTCAAGACGTCGCGGAAGAAGGGGTGACCCGGAGGACGAAAGCCCCGAGTCACGTGCTCTACAAAGCATATTACCTCATCCTTTGCCGGCGTAGGCCGGGTTTCCTTGCCCGGCACCCTCCACTGGATATCCTCTTGAGGAGGAAGAACTCCCAGCTCGACCAGCTCCTCCAACTTGGCCTTGGTGACCGTAGACCGCACCCAGTTGGCGGATATGGAGTTGGTGGTTTTGGCTTTAGTCGGAGTTTTTCCCTGCTTCCTGGGAGCCATGTGGTTGACCTGCAAAGCACAAGGTATAGAAGGATAAAAGGAATAAGACACGGAAGCTGTGAGTCGACCAAGTATCGGCAAGGTAATATCGAGACACGAAAATTGCGTATTATCCGGGTGTCAGTCTGGAGAGTGAGGTTCGAACTATCCGGGTATCGAGTATTATAGCAAAAATTATGGGGATTTAAGCGTTGAAAGAGCTTTTGAGGACGATGGATGGCTGCACAGGCATTTAGTGCGAATAAAAGGAACTGGAAAGGGGAGGATTGGCCGGGTGACTGAGACAAAGGCGGAAATTTTGAGTGGTTCGAGCCCAGATTGGAGGTTCCGTTTCTAGATTTGCGGTAAAATTAATGAATGTGGGCGATAGGAAAACGCAACAAAGTCTATATCCCACGCATTGGATGGGTTAGAATGAACACAAGCGATCTAATGCGGCATGACCAGGAAAATGACCGGCGGGTTGACCTAGATCTAGTTTGAAGAAAATCAAGAAATTGCGGAGGTTAATTAATGGGAATGGGAATCTTACTGGAGGAGGTTGAAGTGAAGCTCGACGAAGGAAAATCACGCAAGATTGGTGTCCCTTTGCGGTTCCCGAAGGGCCGGTTGGAGATTTGTCGGTGGATCTTGGCGGCGGCGCGGAGTGAGCTGTGGCGGAGCGCAGCCTCCGGCCAATGGGCTCCGGTGATGCGCGCGGGATTTCCGTGGTGGCGCTCGGTGAGGATGAGCACGGAGGGTGAAAGGAAGAGGAATGGGGGAAATGAGCCGCTGGGGTTAGGGTTACCCCTACGAGTATATTTATAATGGTTTATGCGGATAAGCTTGGCTCCGCGAGCGGGAGCCGGGGATTACGGAGTAACGGCTATGTGTTTGAATTTTGCGAAATATGCTTTAAGTGTTGAACGCGATATCTGGGCAGAAATAGGAAGGGGATATTCCTCATAATATCAAGAGCAATTATCGAGTAAAGTGCACGATTTTGACGCTTCTATCAGGGTTTAGACCCGGAAAGCTAAGCTGGGTATTTGGAGAAGAGCCGGGTTACCATATGGCCACCATGGAGTTGAGCCTAGCTATTTATCAAAGCATCTTAACCCGGCCTCCATATATTGTGAGATTGGTATTTTGCAGGGAATAGCGAGCACTTCAAGGAAGAATCCGTGAAGCCCAAGCTATTCTGGGGACTACTGATGGAGGGATAATAACCTGGTAGGCCAACTCCAAGGCGTAATCCGGCCCAAAGGACTCTATGCAGGATCCGGCTAAAGATAAAGAAACTTCCGGAAGGCCCAAGTTTGTAGGCCCAGTAACCCGGATTGTGGGTTACGGTAAAGGAAGGTTAGGGTTTGTATGCCGTGTCCGGGTAAGATCCAGGGTGTGTCTTGGAGGACAAGCCGGGGGGTGCGGGTGCTTTATAAACCGACCCCTAGGTCTAGTTGAGAGATCCAAGAACCCTAGTAGCACCGCTTGATATCGAGCATCCCGTGTAACCCGAGAGTTGAGTTATTATATTAAGACTGGAGACTCGGCGACTTTGATTGCCGGCTACCAGATCGATTACCATTATGTTTTCCTCTGAGCTAAACCCTCTCCCAAACGCCTGTGTCGTCTTGCCCCAAGATCAGTTACCCCCCGGTAACGTCTGCCGTGATTATCCCACGACAATATTAGTGAAATGATTGATTTTATATGGATGTCCCGTTCATGGCTTATATAGTATCTGAACAGACGCCTTTACAACGTCGGTTTACATGCATCCCTTCTGAAAGGGCGTGGCACCTGTTCCAGAAGTTTGCGTTAATAAAGCAACAGCTGGCAGTTATATATTAATACTACCTCCATTCCGCAAAACAAGGCGTATATTGTTTGTTTTGACCAATGCTTTGACCAATAATTAGTCTGTTTATATATAATTTTTTGACATATAGTTAATATCATTGTATTCCTATTCAAAAGTATTTCGCTATGATTATGAGTTCTATCACATTTGTCGCATATGAAATACGTAATTCTTGGTTAAAGTCTCGGCCAAACAAATCGAAATACGCCTTCTTTTTTTGGAATGGAGGTAGTACAATCTTAACTGTATTCCTAGCACATATCTTACACATCACGGGCACGCACCATGTTAATCCTCATTTACAAAGCCAAGCAAGGCCAAAGAAGAAACCTAGAGCAGAAATGACGAAACAAAGAGTTGAAAAAAATAGAGATAGTAGTCTAGTACTAGCAAGCGGCTGGAACGTTTTACTCGGCACGTACAGGGTACAATGGACCTCGCCTACAGGATGGTGGTGAAGTGAATATGTGGCTGTCCAGGTTCGAGTAGGACGCCGGCATCTGCGCTGCTGCTTCACCACGGCCGTCGTTGGCTGCTGCTTCACCTTCACCACGGCCGTCGCTGGCTGCTGCTTCACCACGGCTGTCGCTGGCTGCTGCTTCACCACGGCCGTCGTTGGCTGCTGCTTCACCACGGCCGGTGCGGCGGCGGCGGTGGCGATCGTGGTGGAACTGAAAGCGCGGCGGTCGTGCTCCTTGACGAGCTGGTGCGCGAACCGCTCAAGCTTCTCGGCGATGGTCTGCTCCGCCAGCTTCTTGCCACGGAACAGCAGCGACTCCATCCCCTGTATGCGGGTGTAGTTGCTTGCCCTGCTGTGCCCGAACGCTTGATCCACCTCGCATATATATGTAAAGACTAACAAGGACGCGTGTGTCCGAGTAGGACAGGACTAATAAGGTCGAGGGGGAATTAGTGGCGGTAGCTTCCAACAATATTATTTTCCTAAACCTGCTCGGACTGGCTCACCGAATCGGTGTTGGCGCTGCATCGCTTGCCGGATTTCCTCGTGTGCTGTGTTCGCTGCGTGCGAGAGATATAAAATCCATCATCCGAGTGCGCGCGGCAACCGTTGGCACGTTGGGCTGACCTAACTGTGAGCTTCCGGCGCTGAACATGCGCACTAGGGTTTACAAGTGGCCTCGCTGGGAGAGAAAATACCGCCAACCTACTGCTTTCTGGATGGGGCGTGCTGAGCGTCCCCCGGGGGGCGGAAACCCCGATCCCCCGCCTCCAGGCTCCAGCTTCTGACACGTGTCCGCTAGGGCCACTCACATACACGCACGCGCAGCCGGAAAAAAACTCATGAAAAAATCCAACCGGCAGAAACGCACGCCCGTCGCTCCATCCGGCGGGGCTCGCTTCGCTTGTCACCGGAGAAAAAAGTCAGGGAGAAAGCCATCGCCGGTACCTTCGCCCGACTACGGACGGTAGCAGCCCATCGCCGCCGTCCGCTGCCCATCAGTCGGTTCTGGTAGCCCTCACACCATTGTCGACCATGAATGGTAGCACTGCCGCTGGCCCGTCTACAGCACCTCCGGCGGGCGCTCATAGCATCGACGGTAGCTGCCGGAAGCATTGCCGGCAACGGGGAGTACGGCGAGGTCACCTCACCGCAGACCTTGTAGCAAAAAAATCGGAAGATTAGAGCAAAATAAAATTGACAAAATAGCAAAAAATTTAGAAGATTGAAGCAACCGGGAGATTATAGCAAAATAAAATTGACAAAGTAGCAAAAAAATTGGAAGATTGAAGCAAAATAAATTGACTATATAGCAAAAAATTCGGAAGATTATAGCAAAAAAATTTGACAAAATAGCAAAAAAATTGGAAGATTGAAGCAAAATAAATTGACTATATAAGCAAAAAATTCGGAAGATTATAGCAATTTTTTTTCTGAAAAGAGCAAAAAAATTGGAAGATTGAAGCAAAATAAATTGACTATATAGCAAAAAATTCGGAAGATTATAGCAAAAAAATTGAAAAGAGCAAAAAAATTGGAAGATTGAAGCAAAATAAATTGACTATATAAGCAAAAAATTGGAAGATTATAGCAATTTTTTTTTGAAAAAGAGCAATAAAATTGAAAAAGAGCAAAAAAAATTGGAGATTGAAGCAAAATAAATTTGCCGGCCCTGCAGCTGGCCATGGGAGATTGAAGCAAGATTATAGAAAATTGGGGAATTGGGAGATAGCACCTGGGAGGCACTGCCATTGCCGGCCCTGCAGCTGGCCATGTAGGATTCGATGGGGATGAGTAGGGGTTCGCACCTTGCAGTGAGGCTCGAGCGGGCACCGATTCACGGTTGTCGGTGGCGCCGCGCGGACCTGGGCCTTACGGCGGGAGCACAGCGTGGCCGTCGACCCTCGTGGTGGCCTCCGTCACGGGCGGCGGCGGGAGTGACGCGTGGTCGGCGACGTTGGTGCTCGGAGAAGGTAGACGCCATGGGAGCCGCGACGTCCGTGCTGGTCGTGGGTCGCCGTCGCGTGCCCGGGCGCCGGCGGCGCTTGTCGCTCGGGCGTGAGCTCGTCGGAATTTGGTTGAGCATCGGAGATGCGTCTGCTCTCAGCTCTGGCGTGCTTGTGTTTGTTGACCAAAAAACAGAAGCGAGCAGCGGAAGGAGGGGATAAGAAATGAAAGGTGGAGGACGTTCCACGCGTGGGACGCGTGGCGTCACGGGGATGCGGAGGATGCGAAGGAACGAACCCCCGGACGATTCACAGCGTTTCCCTTTCTGGATCAGCCAAGATGATTAGCACTGGCCTAGTTAACCTACCGGATCAAGGTTGACGTGGTACATGTTAACTCCATTGGCACGTTGGGCTGACCGAGAATTTTGTCAAGGGGTATTCAAATTTTAAAAAACTAGATAATACCCCGCGCGTTGCAGCGGGACCATAGGATACAAAATAAAATTACTGGAGAGAAAATAAAGCACATAGAAAAGAATCTTTTGTGCGGCAATAAAGCATGACCCACAACAATATAACCAATAACACAAGAATCGCATATACAGTACATCAGGAAAATATAGGTGCGAACAAACGGATAGCAAATCAGACACAATTTAATTTCAAATAGCATTTGAAAATATGGAAACACACTGATATATCGTTATCAAGTCAACAATATCTGCATTTAAATGATGAACTTGAACAGTGTTGATTCAGTTCAAGCACTGATTAAAGGAGAAAAAACTATAGTAGATACCAACCTATGTTTAATCATCTATAGAACAAAGTATGAAGAATAAAAAAAAGATCACTGGATGATGTTGTCTAAGCAAACTGCAAAAATGAAGGTATTTTATTTGTCTTCGGTTACTCGTCTGCACAACTAATTAAACATAATAATATTTATTAGTTCGCTCCCTTCCCATCTAATCTGCAAATGGAAAAGAAAAACAGGGTCCGTTTCTTGGCAATAAGTTCTAGGAACTTGGTATAGCAGAATTTTAACTCGTGATTTCTCTGTGTCCCTGCACAATCAGATAATAAACAAAGAGCGATAATATGTCAGAATCATAATATTTACCCAAGCTCTGAAAATAGAAAACCTTTGGTGGTCACACGGTTCAATAGCTGGCAAACCTGAACATATAATAAATGATGAGAAGTATAAATTTCTTGTTCCTTTGTATAAAGTTCATTCTTGGCCTCCACCTGAACCAAGCAAAACCAATAATTTATAATCAAAGTTCAAATGTCGGAAAAAATTAAAATCTTGTAATAGCAGTGCTGAGATTGAAGTTGAAGGTCAAGGAACAAAAAAAGCAGGAGACACTTTCCATCTCTACGAATGTATATTTATTTGCACGTTGTAGACAAAATAGCATGTACGGTCCAAACATATTTCATATTTGTATATACTGAATTCTGATCATAGTCACATTGTTTTTCTGGAAATTCCAGCTCTTATATACTGACATATTTTGGAAAGTGCACTTACATGAACAAATTCGTTATGAATGGCACAAATTCGGACGAAGTAACAACACCTCAATGAATAATTGAGTATACTGCAGAATTACCGACTTTTGGAACGGATATAAAGACTACCACCAAAATAAAGAAGTTGCATGTATACCCTTCCGGGTGGGGGAGAGGGAATAGTAAATTACCGGCAATGCAGCTTATCTAAGAAGAAAAATTGACCAATCTATATAGATTTACGAAGCCATCTCAGCTTTAGGCGTCCAGTAACCGTGACGGAATGTTGGGCGGATGCTGCTCTCAAACCGGTAAGACAATCTGGTCGATTTCACTAGCAATATGCTCTAGAAAGGCAGCGGCTAGCAGGCAATTCGAGAGCCAGCACACCACAAGGCCCGTCGTTACGGCGAGGTGGGTGGCATGGTAAATCGCCAGCACGGCCGATCGACATAGTTCGACGCAGCAGGATTACGAATCAGAATGCATGACTGATTGACAAAACTCAGAACTCGGCCATGACACCGACCCTTCATGGGCTATTGAAAAGAGAGCGAGAGGATATTTGTGCGCTGGGCACGAAATCTAGGCCGAGCATAGGGGAATTTATAGGAAGGGTTGGGATAAAAGGGGAGAAGACAATCCCGGAGGGGATTCAACATGGACCTCTCGTATGGCTGCATCAATTTCATGTGCAGTTGATTCTCACGGGGATTCGTGTGGGAGAGGAAGCGAGAGGGCTCCTATGGATATTGAATGAGAGTAGCACATTGTGGATCGATCCAGATTCTGCTCAGTGGAGAAGAGAAACCGTATTGGGCTCATGGGCTGGTGCTTCTATTAAAATGGACCGGATAATGGGCTTCTATTATTATGTGTTGGCAGGAACCACACAGAAACGACTAAATTTGCTGACGTGGAAGTTTGCTGAGGTGGACATGCTGCATGTTTAGAGAAATAGTTAGTGGGGTTGATCTACTTAGTTATTTAGGGTTACTCCTCGGTTAAATATAAAAAAAACGTGGAACAGAGAAAGTACAAAGGAAAATAGGAAAAATGGGTGTTTGGGGGTAATGTCTTGACCCCCACACTCATATGTTCATGTCTACATATAAAACAAATATAGTAAGCGCTCTAAGAAGTTATTTTATAAATTCAGTTTTAGCCATTGTGTGGTGATCTCTATGAAATAAACAGGTGCTGAAATGACATGTGTGGTGCTCTTTATGGAAGTAGAAAGAATTTACAGTTAAGTCCCTATACAATGCCCCATAGACTATCACACCTTCTAAACCCTTTACCCTGGCAACTTGGCGCAACTATGAGCTTCGGGCGGTGAACATGCTGAAAGTGCAAATGCGCTTAAATCATCTTGTTTTGGTGTTTGTTAACAACACATGTACTACTAAAAGGTGTTGATGTATTTCAGGGGTTATTCCAACTTATTTACTATGGTGGTGTGTTGATACAAAAAGGAGCAAGCCATCAAAGTCACTGGTTGTTGGAGTTTTCTCCAGGCCGGAGTCTCCGGTCTCCCAGACCGGAGTCTCTGGTATGGAGATTTCTCCCAGGCTTTTTCCTCTGGAACAGGTGGTGTCGCGTACTGTACCCACACCGGAGAGTTTCCGGAGACTGTCCGGAGTCTCCGGTGTGGAGGTTTTCTCTTAGAATCGCTAAGGAAAAGTTGGTGTCCAGTACTGTACCCACACCGGAGACTTACCGGATACTTACCGGAGTCTCCGTTGTGTGTGGAGTTCTATTGTCTCGCAAGACCCCAGACAGTCTCTGTGCTTTCCCATGGCGCCAAGACCGGAGTCTCCGGTCCACCTGATCGGAGTCTCCCGACTGATATTTTTCCTGAAGAATCTCAAGTGTGCCAAGGTGGTGTCTAGTACTACATCCAGTCCGGAGGGACACCGGAGACTGTCCGGAGTCTCCGGACAAGACCGGAGTCTCCGGCCTTTACACCGGAGTCTCCGGTGTGATTTCGCCAGATCTGCTCCAACGGCTCTTAGTCTTTATGAGGGGTATAAATACCCCCTCCCCTCCACCTACCTCCAGCTAGCTCGACCAGAATTAAAGTCACCATTGTTGGAGCTCACCCACCTTGCTAGATCTCCCAATCCAACCACCCAAAAGCCTAGATCTTTGGAGGATTGAAGGAGAAGGCCCCGATCTACGTCTTCACCAACCGGATTTCATTTCCCCTCTCTTTTGTTTGAGGGATCTTTGCCTAGGGTTTCCTCTTGTGGAGAACCTAGGCTTCTTGCTACTCTTGGTGATTTGTGAGTGTTGGGAGCCCCCAATTAAGTTGTGGGTGTGTGCCCCAAACTTGTTTGTAAAGGACTCGATCCCCGCCTCAAAGGGGTTCATTAGTGGAAGGTGAACTAGGTCTTTGTGGCAGAGTTCATCGGAGAATAGGGTGAGGCCTTGGTGGCGTTGAGTAGGCCTTCGTGGCGAGCTCACACCCCTCCAACGAGACGTACTCCCTTAACAAGGAGGAACTCGGGAATACATCGTGTCTCCGTGTGCTTCCATCGGTTACCTCGTTCCCCTCTCCTTACTTACTCATACTTGTTGCATTTATTGTTGTACTAGTTGTATTAAGTGTTGTACTAGTTTCTTTAATTGCTTGCCTTGTCATATAGGTAAATTCACCACTAGTTGCACTATCTAGAGAATTTACCTTCTTGTCAAGCCTAAACCTTAAGAAAAATTAAAATTGGTCGTAGCACCTATTCACCCCCCCTCTAGGTGCCCATAGTTTACTTTCAATTGGTATCAGAGCCTCGGCTCTTCTATCGGGCTTAACCGTCTAAGAGTTCAAGTATGGGAGATGATTTGGTTGACGCTCCGTCCGATGGCAATGTGACCATGGATGATCTCAATGCTTTGAGAAATTCATTGACCTCATCCATAGACGCCAAATTTGATGAGTTGCGTCAACTCATGACACAACTCCTCAAAGCCAAAGGACCGGAGGTGGTCGACTCATCCCATCCGGAAGAACCGGAGGGTGCCAAGAAAGGGGTAGATGGTGAACCACATAAAAATGCTTCCGCCGAACAATCCGCTAAGTCTAGTACGGAAGGAAGTGGAAGATTTCATGCCGTTCCCGGAAGTTATTCCACCGATCCTCCCGTCCCCCATCCTCATATAATCCCTAGGGGAGATCCACCTAAAATTGATGCATTTTCTTTTCGTGAATGGCAATACTATATGGATACTCACATGAATTCTTCTTGTATAGATCTTTGGAGGGTCACTCGTGACGGATACAAACTATTTGACCCCAAGAATCTCACAAGAAGAGAAGCCGTAGATTGCCAACTAAACTACACCGCATTGTCCATCCTTCAACAAGCCGTGGGTCCAAACCACATGCCACATCTTCAACTTTTCTCCACCGCCAAAGAAACATGGGATGCACTAGTCGTCATGTTTGTTGGAAATGAGAGCATGCAAAGAAATCGCTATGACACCTTGACCAATGAGGCCAAAGGATTTTTCATGCGTGACGGAGAAGATCATGTTGACATGTATCGAAGACTCAAAACTCTTGCCACCGCCTTCTTTAGTGCGGGTGTAAAGTATATTGACGATGCTTGGATCAACAAGAAGTACATGATTGCCGTGATGCCTTTTGAGGGCATGGACTTGAAGAGCATTCAAGGAAGACATGATTTCTCCTCCATGACCTCAACTCAAGTGATGCAAGAATTGTGCTCTTACAAAGTGCAAACCAAGAATGCTCTTGACAACCGTGCTAGGGCCATAGGAATGCATCAAGGAGCATCCGTTGCTTTGAAGGCAAAGGCTTTGTCGAGAGAGGTTGAAAATGAAGAAGATGGAGAAGAGGCATGGCCTCCTTTGAAGGAACAAGACTATGATCCCGTTCTAAAGGATCTCATTGCTCTTACCGTGCAAAAGTTTTGGAACAATCCCCCCAAGGGCAAGAAATTTGTTGAGGAGAAGACCAAGTCTCGTTATGGAAATGATGGGGCTCAAAAAGTTAGATCTTGCTTCAATTGCCAAGACAAGCATCACTTCATTGCGGAGTGCCCCTACGAGAATAGAGAACACCATAGTGGCAAGCTCATTCGCAAGGACAAGTCCAAGGTTGAATACAAGAAACCATTCAACAAGAAATCCCCCACCAAGTTTGTGCTCTTGACTCAAGAGGATTATGATTCCGGGAGTGATGAAGAAGAAGAAACCACAAGTGAAGTGGCCGCTCTAGCTATTGCTTCCTCTCCATCATCTTCATCCCTCTTTGAATCCCCCAATGGAAATCTTCCTCAACGCAATGCCATGTGCTTAATGGCTAAGGCCACGGAGGTATCATCTTCTCCTAACTCTAAGACCCCTAGTGAACTAGAACATATTGCTAGTCTTAGAGAAGAATATGAAAGGGTCTCCTTGGACCGTTTTATGTCTAACATGCAAGGGGAGACCAAGAAGTACTTTTAGCATCTCATGAGGCAATTGGGAGAGGCCCAAGAGGCCCTTGAGAAGAAAGGTGAGGTTGAGAGAAGGGATGCGGATGAAATTGCATCCCTCTCAATGAATCTTGAAGAAGAGCATGATGGTAGAATTTCTCTAGAGGATGAACTTGAATCTATTGAATCAACCCATAATGAACTTGTCTCTAAAATCATTAAGGAACGTGATCTTGCTATTGCTAAATATAAAAAGGCTAAAAAGGATAAAGTCGAGTTTGGGGTTGGTCATGGTAAACTAACCGAGGAGTTTGAAAAGCTAACCAATGCTCACAAAGCTTTGGAAATCCAACACTCATCCCTCAAAGAGTTGCATGAACAACTTCAAACTCAACTTACTCAATCTAACCATCCTAGAACCTCTACTTCTTCTTGTGATCATGCAAATATTATTGAGGAAAATGCTAGGTTGAAGGATGAGCTAGCAAGGCTCAAGGGAGAAAGCCCTCAAGTTGAGAAGGTTGTGTTAGCCACCCCACAAGTGGTTGCCCCTAGCTCTAATGCGGTCATTGCTAGACCACAATTGAGTGCTCCAAGGCAACAAGTATGTAAGCAAGGCCTTGGCTATATAGCCAAGAAGAAGAAGAACCAAAATGGTGCTTCGGGTAGCATTGTCATTAGGGACAACACTACTCGTAGCACACCCGCACAAGCAAACAATGTTGCCTCAAGTAGTAGTGTCATGAGCCACTACTCATAGCACCTCCGCGGGAACTAACAATCCACACCATTTCTTATATGTTGATTATTATGGTGTTGTGCAAGCTAAATATGTTGGTCCTATTGAGGGTTTCATTGACTATACTATTTGGGTTCCAAAGACCCTTGTTGCTAACATGAAGGGACCCGTCTCGGGTCCTAACTCTATTCAATGATCTCTTGTAGGACTATGCTTCCGGTGGGACTAAATGGATTCTTGATTGTGGATGCACTAATCATATGACCGGAAGCAAAGAACTAGTGACGGAGTTGCGACCAAATGACATCCAAGCAACCGTCACTTATGGGGACTCGTCCAAGTCTAAGGTATCCGGGTTTGGAAAGGTTGTGGTAGCTCCCGATATCACTATCGTGAACGTCATGCTTGTCGAATCCCTTGGTTAAAATTTACTTTCCGTCCGCTCTCTTGGAAAGATGGGTTTTTCCGTCTTTTTCGATGGTGATATTGTGGTCCTTTTGAGGAGCAAGACTCTTGACGTCGCTCACGTGGGACATGTTGAAAATGAGTTGTTCGTGGTGGACTTTTCGAAGTCAACCAACTCTCAAGCAATGTGTCTTTTCGGGAAGGCGGACGTGGGATGGTTGTGGCATCGCCGCTTGTCCCATGTCAACATGAGAACTTTGCAAAATCTTCACAAAGGTGGCCTTATTGTCGGACTAAGAGAAAATGTTTCTTTTTCAAAGGATTGCGTTTGTAGGTCGTGTGTTGAAGGGAATATGCATGACATGGTGCACAAATCCAAGACTATTATTTCATCATAGAGAATCTTGGAGCTTCTCCATGTTGATCTATTTGGTGTCGTGCCCGAGGCAAGTCTTGGAGGCAAGAAGTATTGCTTGGTGATTGTCGATGACTATTCAAGATACACTTGGGGATATTTCTTCAAGTGCAAGAGTGAGACTCAACAAACCATCATCGACTTCACCAACCAAGTGCAACGTCAACACAATGTGCAAATCATGGCTATTAGGAGTGATAATGGCTCGGAGTTCAAGAACTATACATTGAATGAATTCCTTTGTGAAGAAGGCATTCGTCATCAATAGTCTGCCACTTACACTCATCAACAAAATGGTGTTGCCGAAAGGAAGAACCGCACTCTCTTGGATATGGCTAGGACCATGTTGGCGGAGTACACTTCTCCCCAATATTTATGGGCCGAGGCCATATCCACCGCATGCCACTCCTCCAACCGTCTCTACATCCGCAAAGGCTTGGACAAGACCCCATATGAGACCCTCACCGGCAACAAGACCAACGTCTCCTACTTCCGTGTATTCGGTTGTAAGTTCTTCTATTTGATCAAGGGTGTTAGGTTGTCTAAATTTCAATCCAAAACTATCGAGGGTATATTTGTTGGTTACGGTGCCGAATCCCACACTTATAGAGTCTATGACAAGACTTCTCGGATTGTCATAGAATCTTGTATTGTGGTGTTCGATGAAAATGATGGCTCCCAAGTGGCGCAATTTCATGTTTCTAATGTAGATGTTGAAATACCTCAAGAAGCCATAGGAAGGATGGGTGTGGGATTTTTCCGCCCCATTGAGGGACACCTTATGGCGACTCGAGAAGGACTATGCTCTACACAAGTGGAGCCCTCCTCTACACTAGAAGAACAAGCCAAGGAGCCAACTATTACACCTAACCAAGAACATGTTCAAGACCCTCCTCTCATTGACCAAGTGACTCCGCAAGTCGTACCCAGTCCTCTCACTAATGCGAGTCAAGGTCAAGGCCAAGATCAACCTTCTTCTTCATCCTCTCCTCAAAATGAAGCAAGTGTTGAAGATACTATTGTTGATGATGATGATGATGTTGATCAAGGGCGAGTTGGTCATGATGGGGACCCAAATGATCAAGATGATCAAGTGATCCCTCCTCGCAATAATGAGGAGATCGAAGCCCGTCGTATCAAAAGGATAAGAACAACTTTGAAGCAAATTGATGCCCAAGACGACAAGGTCTTGGAGGATGTTCAAACTAGAAGATCCACAAGAAAGCAATTGGCAAACTTTTGTGAACATCAAGCTCATATCTCTATGGTGGAACCGAAGAAAGTTTATGAAGCTTTTGAGGACTCCGATTGGTTTGAAGCAATGCATGATGAGCTCAATAACTTTGAGCGCAACAAGGTTTGGATATTGGTCGAGAAGCCCAAGGATTGCCACAATTTTATTGGCACGAAGTGGATTTTTAAGAACAAGCAAGATGAACATGGCATTGTCATAAGGAACAAGGCTCGCTTGGTTGCTCAAGGCTACACTCAAGTTGAAGGCATCGACTTTATGATACCTACGCACTCGTGGCTCGTCTTGAGTCCATCCGTATCCTCCTTGCTTATGCTTCTTCTCACAATTTCGAATTGCAACAAATGGATGTGAAAAGTGCTTTCTTGAATGGTCCACTAAAAGAGGAGGTATATGTGAAGAAACCTCCCGGGTTCGAAAATCTCAACTTTCCTAACCATGTCTACAAACTTGACAAAGCTCTCTATGGTCTCAAACAAGCACCTCGTGCTTGGTACGAGCACCTTAGAGAATTGTTAGATGACAGTGGTTTCGAAGTTGGGAAGATCGACCCCACTCTCTTCACCAAGAGAGTAAAAGGAGAGCTTTTCATATGCCAACTCTATGTGGACGATATTATCTTTGGCTCAACTAACCAAGCTTTCAATAATGAGTTCTCTAAGCTTATGACTGACAGGTTCGAGATGTCTATGATGGGAGAGCTTAAATTCTTCCTTGGCTTTGAGACCAAGCAATTGGCCCATGGGACTTTCATTTCTTAAGCCAAGTATACCCAAGACATGATCAAGAGGTTTAACTTTCAAGATGAAAATATCAAATCCACTCCTATGCAAGTCAAGTGCCACCTATCACGCAATCCTAAAGGGAGTAAGGATGTGGATCAAAAGTTGTATCGTTCTATGATTGGTTCTTTGCTCTATCTTTGTGCATCTAGACCCGATATCGTTTTGAGTGTAGGTGTGTGTGCAAGGTATCAAGCGGCCCCTAAGGATTGTCACTTAGTGGCGGTTCATAGGATCTTTCGTTATTTAGTTCATACCCCAAGATTTGGTTTGTGGTACCCAAAGGGGGCACAATTTTCTCTCAATGGCTATACGGATTCCGATTGGGCGGGTGATCAAGATGATAGGAAGTCAACTTCCGGGGTTTGCCAATTTCTTGGTAGGTCCCTTGTGAGTTGGTCCTCGAAGAAGCAAAATTGCATATCTCTTTCCACCGCCGAAGCCGCGTATGTTGCCGCCGCAAGTACATGCACTCAATTTTTATGGATGAGGCAAACTCTCAAGGAATATGGAGTTCATTGGATAAAGTGCCTCTTTTTTGTGACAATGAAAGTGCCATCAAGATTGCATACAATCCGGTGCAACATACAAGAACGAAGCACATTGAGATTCACCACCACTTCATCCGTGTTCATGTGGCAAGAGGGGATATTGCACTATCTTATGTGCCCACCAAGGACAATCTCGCGGATATTTTCACGAAGCCACTTGATGATGCAAGATTATTGTTCTTGAGGAATGAACTAAATGTGATTGATTCAAGGAGTTTGAGTTGAAGATCTTGCACACACCCCTTTAGATGAAACGTGTTCGAGTTTAGACGTAGGCATGGACATAGGGGGAGTGTTATCCTAACACATTGGATTCTCCCTCCCCCCATTATGCCCAAAGCAAAAAATCATTGTGATCTCTCTTTTTCTAATGTTGAATTGTGAGCTTCAATGTTGAGTAATGGCAATGCCCCCAAGATATATCTTCGCGGTTGCATACCATGAACTCTTACATGGTGGCCTAGGCCACCAACCTCTTCCGTGAAGAGTTGGTTCTTATTTGCGGGTTTTTTTGGCATTTTTGTTGAGGGATGTACTCAATATTTGATTCTTTGTTTTCTCGGTGTTCTTGAGTACAAGTTCCCTTCTGTTGTTGCTCCTCTTTCCTTGCCAAAAACCCATTTCCTAAAAACAATTTCTATGTTTTGTGCACTTCATGTCCTTCTTGGGGAGGTTTTCTGGCGAAAGACCGGAGACTCCGGTGTGTCTGTCCGGAGACTCCGGTGCTAAGACCGGAGACTCCGGTGTGCGTCAATCAGTATAAAAACTGGGGGCTGAGGGAACTTAGGGTTTCATTCCCCACTTTCCCCCACGCCCCCCATAGTCTTCCTGCGCCGCCGCCGCCGCCAGGAGCTCTCCCCGGCTGTTTTCCACCGCCGGAAACCGTCCCCCCCCCCCGCCTCCCCTTGCATCTCCCATCCGTGGGAGGCAAAATGGCCGGACAAAGAGACAAGGGTACAACTTCTCCCCTCGTTTTTGCTTTTTTTCGATCTAGATCTAAACATCTAGGTAGTTTTTTTTGGGAGAAGTTGGATATGTTGTTGGTAGCATCACCTTGGCTAGGTTATCTTGTGTAGGAACTGATAGAAACTCCAGTAGACCATTTGTGTTAGATCCATGCTCGTTGCTGTCAACCAGTCCGGAGACTCCGGTGTACCAGACCGGAGACTCCGGTGTGTCTGTCCGGAGACTCCGGTCTGCCAGACCAGAGACTCCGGTGTGGATCTTCCAGAAATGACTACTGTTGCTTCTGTCTTGTACCTGCACCTATTTTGGACATGATTGCTCATTATGCTTTCTCTGGTGTTGTGTTCTCTGTTTTGTGTATGCTTTCAGGAACAAGGGTGAAGTCCGTAGCCAAGCGTGGTCCCCGTCCTCACTCCCGCAACTACATGGTCACTGATGCAGCTACCGGTCGATATGGTCAGAGGGGTGCCTTTGAGGGTGAGAGGCGTCAGAAACAGAAGCACGAGAACATGAAGAATGCTGAAGCAGCCAAGAAGGCCAGATTTGATGCTATCTCCTCGATGGAATCCATGAGCAAGAAGGAGTACATGATCATGAGGGCTCGTCCTTTCTTCTCCATGGCTCGCACTGCTCTTTCTGCTCATTATTGGAGGAGGGAGTCCGAGTTGATCATGGAGGAGATATACACCCGTTTCACGCAGCCTGTGTGTCCACAGAAAGTCCTTGACTTAGAGGCTCTTGGCAGTTCTCAGTACTTTGAGGAGGCCGTCTGGATCACGAGGAAACTGGGTCTTGAGCATCTTGTGAGCATTCAGCAGAACTACAACCCCCCTATCATTCAGCAGTTCTTTGCCACTGTCAACCTTGATGATGATGACGATGTCACTATGAGATGGATGTCTGGGACTGTTGAGTGTGAGTCTTCTATGAGACGGTTTGCTCAGCTTCTTGATTACCCTTGGGGAGAAGGGAATGGTGAGCGCATGCACGTTCATGGAGTGGCTTATGACAAGAAGCGCATAGCTCCTATGTATGAGAAGCTCTCCAGTTGCGGCACTGCCAAGGATCTGAGGAGGGTATACAACATCTGTCTTCGCCTCTTTCGCTGCAACATTGCTCCCAAGGTTGGGAATGTAGATGCTATTCGTGGTGGACTTGTGAACCTTCTCTACCAGGCCTTCCAGTGTCACCTTGCTGGCCCTGATGGAGAGGGTTTTGAGATTGATGTTATGCACTTCATCAAGGAGGAGATATACTCAGCTATGATCGAGATCAAGAAAGTGCCAGTCTATGCTCCCTATGTGATAGAACTCATACTTGATCAGCTTCCTGGCTTGGCTACCGAGACCGTGCACCCTGTTCGCTCTCTCCAGATCTTGTCCTCCCACCTTCCTGATGATGACACTCCCATGGGGGACGCTGATGCGCCTCCTCGCTCTAGGAGGAAGAATGCTGATCCTCCCTCTCGCCGCTGTAGTAGGGAGGAGACTCAGGATGAAATGAAGAAGCTCTCTTGGTTCTAGCGCAACATTCTGTGCATGACTGTGGCTGTGCACAAGGAGAACCATGCTGCCTATAAGGAGAGACGCGAGCTGAAGAAGATGATCTCCAAGCTGCATGACCATGCGGGTATTGGAGCTACTCCTCCTATGGGTACTCCTCACACTACTCCACCCACCCCTCCCACCGCTTCTGTGACTATGTCATATGAGGGGTGGAACACTGATCAGTTTCCGTGGGGTGACTTTGAGGATGTCACCTCGGCTCCTTCTTCCTTGACCCACCATGCTAGGACTCCTGAGATTGAGGAAGAACATGTTGATGATCAGCGTGAGGATGAGGAGGAGGACCATGAGTACTTCAACACTGGTTCTGGTGCTGATGATGATGATGAGGGAGCTGGAGATGATGGTGATGACGAGAGTGACGCGGCCACGAACCCGGTGGATGAGGATGACGAGGACTACGAGGATGATGACTGAGCCCTTGGACCATGTTGTGCTCTTTGCCCTTTTTGGTGTCTCGATGCTAAAGAGGGAGAAGTAGCTTTGTCTTCTCCACTTTGCATGGGTTGCTTTGCTTTATTTGCTTCGGAACACAAGTCTTTGAACTTGATTTGCCTTTTATGGTTTGTGTCCCCACTATCTTAGTCGCTTTGCTTGTTTAGTGAACAATGGTTGTGTTTTATGTGAGAGACCTCATGGAGAAGCTGTCCTTTATTATTATTATTATTCATTGTGCTTTATCTATTGTCTCTACATGCTTGTACTATTGTTCACTAATGTTTGCTCTAGAAGGGCTTTGTTTGTAAAATATAGGGGGAGCTCACTTTGTGAGTGCTCTATCTTTTACAAACTTAGCTTAGTTGTGATTTAATTGCTAAAATATGTGTGTTGTCATCAAACACCAAAAAGGGGGAGATTGAAAGTGCAAACGCGCTTAAATCATCTTGTTTTGGTGTTTGTTAACAACACATGTACTACTAAAAGGTGTTGATGTATTTCAGGGGTTATTCCAACTTATTTACTATGGTGGTGTGTTGATACAAAAAGGAGCAAGCCGTCAAAGTCACTGGTTAATGGAGTTTTCTCCAGGCCGGAGTCTCTGGTCTCCCAGACCGGAGTCTCCGGTGTGGAGATTTCTCCCAGGCTTTTTCCTCTGGAACAGGTGGTGTAGCGTACTGTACCCACACCGGAGAGTTTCCGGAGACTGTCCGGAGTCTCCGGTGTGGAGGATTTCTCTCAGAATCGCTAAGGAAAAGTTTGTGTCCAGTACTGTACCCACACCGGAGACTTACCGAATACTTACCGGAGTCTCCGGTGTGTGTGGAGTTCTATTGTCTCGCAAGACCCCAGCCAGTCTCTGTGCTTTCCCGTGGTGCCAAGACCGGAGTCTCCGGTCCACCTGACCGGTGTCTCCGGACTGATATTTTTCCTGAAGAATCTCAAGTGTGCCAAGGTGGTGTCCAGTACTGCATCCAGTCCGGAGGGACACCGGAGACTGTCCGGAGTCTCCGGACCAGACCGGAGTCTCCGGTGTGATTTCACCAGATCTGCTCCAACGTCTCTTAGTCTTTATGAGGGGTATAAATACCCCCTCCCCTCCACCTACCTCCAGCTAGCTCGACCAGAATTAAAGTCACCATTGTTGGAGCTCACCCACCTTGCTAGATCTCCCAATCCAACCACCCAAAAGCCTAGATCTTTGGAGGATTGAAGGAGAAGGCCCCGATCTACGTCTTCACCAACCGGATTTCATTTCCCCTCTCTTTTGCTTGAGGGATCTTTGCCTAGGGTTTCCTCTTGTGGAGAACCTAGGCTTCTTGCTACTCTTGGTGATTTGTGAGTGTTGGGAGCCCCCAATTAAGTTGTGGGTGTGTTCCCCAAACTTGTTTGTAAAGGACTCGATCCCCGCCTCAAAGGGGTTCATTAGTGGAAGGTGAACTAGGCATTTGTGGCGGAGTTCATCGGAGAATAGGGTGAGGCCTTTGTGGCGTTGAGTAGGCCTTCGTGGCGAGCTCACACCCCTCCAACGAGACGTACTCCCTTAACAAGGAGGAACTCGGGAATACATCATGTCTCCGTGTGCTTCCATCGGTTACCTCGTTCCCCTCTCCTTACTTACTCATACTTGTTGCATTTATTGTTGTACTAGTTGTATTAAGTGTTGTACTAGTTTCTTTAATTGCTTGCCTTGTCATATAGGTAAATTCACCACTAGTTGCACTATCTAGAGAATTTGCCTTCTTGTCAAGCCTAAACCTTAAGTAAAATTAAAATTGGTCGTAGCACCTATTCACACTGGTAGAAAATAAGCCTATAGTCTCGGTTCACCAGGGTCAGTAGTCCCGGCCGCGCAACCGGGACTAGCTATGCGCCACTAAAGACCCCCCCTATAGTAACGCCGCTTACGGACCGGGACTAAAGACCTGTCCACGTGGGCGCCAGGAGTCCGTCGCGGCGGAGGACCTTTAGTCCCGGTTCTTGTGGCTAACCGGGACTGAAAACCTGCGCAGGTTTAGGGTTTTAGGCCCCCTAAACCTGGTTTCTTTTTAATTTGTTTTGTTTTATTTCTTTTATATTTTATTTTGTGTTTTATTTTAATTTTGATGAAGTTTCAGTACACATATATATATTTTACGCTACTATATACATGCATATATATATATATATATATATATATATATATATATATGAAATTTCAAACAAGGAGAATTCAATAGGAATATATAATATATATTCAATATCGGGTGACCATATACAACCTCGAACAAGTTTCCATATTACACAATTAAGATGGATGACCATACACAAATTCGAACAAGTTTCAAAGTACTCGGGGCTGCAGATGCGTATAATAGTCATCGTGGGTGGGCGTATGGTGTTCTCCTTTGGAATCGATGACATGCCTAAGGAAAAATCCCGCTATTTCCTCTTGAATTGGTCCGAAGCGAGCTTCTGGAGTAAGCGCCCTCCGCAATTTATTGAGACTCCTCCGCGTGGTCTCGTCCTTCTTCCTCTCAGAGATTTCTTTCCGTATGTTCTCACAGACATAGTATCCACATAGACCGGTCCCCGGTGGCTGCTTATCGACACCTTTGACCACATTTTTAAATTCTAGCTGATGTTTGAATCCACCGACATGTTCATGTGAGAACCGTCTCCAAACTCTACATTGCAAATAAAATTAAATGAACAAGGGAGTTATTAGCTACTGCATATTAGGAAATGAACAAAAGAGACCGATCGATATAGAGCGGAAATGATTGAAAATAATTACCTTTGCATCATTTTTCTCATGTCGACCCAAAGATTTGTATCTGAATTCATAGAGTCAATAATGAAAACTGTGGAGGTGTGAAGTTCAATTTTTAGCAGAATCCAGTGGAACCTGTGGACACGTTACATGCACAGTCATGCATAACTTATCGATTAGACATACCATGCATGGAGTAAACAAAATAGAATGAGAACATGAGAGAAACACTCACCCAAAATGGTAAGGAAATAGAATATAACTTTTGAGTTCATGCTTTCTAAGAAATTGTACAAGTCTTTCTCCACGTCTTTGGGGTGACGTTCTAACATAGTTCCATTAATGATTTATGGGTCAATGAACCCAACATCATGGATGAGTCTTATTTTGCATTCCCAAATCTTCAATCTGCATAATAGCGTACGCAACAATATAGTTAGGACAATATATATATATATATATATATATATATATATATATATATAGTGTAGGCAATGAAGAACGAGATGAAGTAGAAATAAATCACTTACAGAACGTAGCAACTCAGGATAGATTTGTCGAGCTCGTGCAGATTGAACAGCTGGAACAATTCACTCATCTCAACTTGTACAGAGTACTTTTTGGTGTGATGCTACTCTGTAACATCCACATACACAAATTCTTTGTCGGTCCATGATATGAATTGTTTGTACCAACGTAGCAGACTTTGCATTAGTGGTGGTAGATCCTTTTCCTTCGTAGGCTCGACGAGAGGCCCTTTCTTCACATATTGTAATGCTACCTCAGCCATTGGCGCATCGTCCAGGCCTAAAAAGGCACGAAGAGACATACTGGCCTCGGACGCATTTTTCATGGCAGTAGCTACAGTCAATCCCATTGCTGCCACAGTTTCTCTGACCTCGGGGTCCTGTTCCGGACCGGCTTTCACTATGAGCGGGGGGATCGATTGTTTACTCTGCATCCCGAGCTGGTCAACTTGTTTCCCGCTTTTTTTTTTCTTTTTGCTTTCTCCTCCTCCAATATTTTTGCTTGCTTACGAAGTTCAATATCATAGTCTTTAGGCAAATTCTTCTCGGCTTGGGACGGTGTCGACAAAAAACCCGTAGCCCACTTGTCTACAATCGGAGGGAATACTTCCTTGGGCTCAGGCTCCTTTAGCGCCTTCTGACGGGCCTTCCATTTCTCAACGTCAGCCTTCACGGCCAATATGGTTTCAGCATCACTAAGTTCCCAAGGCCTTGGGGGGATAGGCTTCAGTGATGGCTCCGGTACTCGTGTGGTCTTAGGTACATAAGGCTCCGGGATAATAGTCCAAGAGCAGGTTCCCTTGCTGTCCGCCTGCTTCTGTTTCTTCGCTGGAGGAGGAATGGGGGGCGACGTCTGCTTATCCTCTGGAGGAGGAATGGGGGGCGACGACTGCTTATCCTCCGGAGGAGGAATGGGGGGCGACGGCTGCTTAACCGCCGGAGGAGGAATGGGGGGCGACGGCTGCTTACCCGCCGGAGATTGTGGATCGGGGGAAGGCGTCGAATGGCGTGAAGGAGGCGTAGGTGAACCAGCACCAGCACCACCACCACCACCAGCACCTGCACCATCGGAGGGGGGTGGACTTGTTAGTCTTGGCGTCTCGCCTGGAAACACTATGTACTTTTTTTTCCATAGAATGAACTGGCGCTTGACATCTCCAAGTCTTCTCTCCCCTTCGGGTGTAGCTATGTCAATCTCCAGGTCCTCAAACCCTTGGACTATGTCTTCCACCGTGACACGAGCATAGCCATATGGAATGGGGTTGTTGTGATGGAGTGCTCCAGGTGTATAGGGTAAAGCACTGCCTGTAGCTACCTTCATGGAAATGTTCCCCACGGGATAATGCAGATCACATTCTTTCATCTCCTTTACATCATCCACGGGGTAGTGAGGCTCCGGTGCACGACTCTCGGTCATCGGTGCATTAGCACCTGCAGGCGGGGCCTCCGTGGAAGCCACGCTGCTTCTCCGCTGATCCGCTGCATGTTCTTCATGCGGCCCTGCAGCCGCCGCTGTTTCTTTCTCAACTATTCCCGCCACGGTCTGCTTCAACTCACTAACTTCGTTGCAAGCTTCGACAGAAGATCTGCAGCTTCGACAGCATCCCGGCTTCCATATTTCTCCTTACGGTTCTGTAACAGTACGGGTACCCTCCTAGGAAAACCCTACTTTCCACGGCAATCTGCCTTTGCCTCGTATATGTCCTCCGTGTTCAGGATTCCCGAGGGCATGGGTCAGTTGGTCTCTCTCTCTCTGATGAACGTGATCCAGCCCTGTTGAGCCTTTGGTCATTGCGTCAACATGGTTTTTTGTGGGAGCAAACGTTTTTTCTGCGAAGAAACACACGCCCCTGTCTCCGGGTTTTAGCGATCCCCCATGCCCGGACCACCACCATTTTGGCTCTTTCGTCCCATCCCTCTGTACCTAGAGTGATTCCTATAGCCTCAGGCCGTCCTCCATCGCATGCACTAGGCGCCGAACGCGGTATCCTCCTAGGCCCCATAACATGCTGGTATGTTTTTATCCGGCATTCGGCCTTATTTTTTTTCGACATTTCCTTGAAATGCTCCGATTTCTTCTGCGTCACAAATTCTGTCCAATCATCTCTCAGTTTCTCATGTTGTCCAGTGAAAAGCGGAGTCTTGCCCTTGCTGACATAATCACGGAACAGTTTTTTCTTGAAGTTCCGGAATGCTTCGGCCATCTTCTGAAGAGCGAACTCTTTGACTAGCCTCCTCCTCTGACGTCCACCCAGAACCTCCTCACCGAATTCAGTAGAATGAAATGTACCATAAGCTTTCTGAACATCTCCTTTTTCGTTCTCTTGTGGACATAACTAAAACCAAGACGTGCTTTCTTTGGCTCCTTCCATTCCTGGACGGTGATCCTGACAGTGTCTCTAACAATGACTCCGCATTGGTTGATAAACTTTGTGGTGTGCTGTAGGGGCTTGCCGGTTACACTGACTAATTCGATGGTATATGTTTCGGAATCTTTCATCGCCTTGGATTTGCCACGCGTTGTCGTACTCGATCCTGCCGAGGGCTAAAATAAGAAAGAGAGTCGCGCGCGTTAGTGCAGATGTATTCACATTTCAGTAAGTTTGTATCACGAGAGGCTCAATGTATATATATATACCTTGCCGGAGGTGGTTGTTCTTTGCAATTGGAGATCGTCGTTTGTCGACGGTTGACCTCCGTCATCAATGTCCATTCCTTCACCTCCTTGATCATCCACAATGTCTGTTCCTTCTTCACCTGCTTGATCATCGACAATGTCCGTTCCTTCACCTTCTTGATCCTCAAGGTTCAGATAAGAAGAGATTACATCATGTTCTCCGGCTATAATTTCATATATATAACCTTCAGCCTCCTGTTCCGTCAGGACTCTATTGTCCGCCATATGTCACTCCTGCAGACATGCATGTAGTAAAAATTAATTAAGTATATAGGAGACTTAACAAATATTGTCGTAGAAGGAGGGAAAACAGATTGCTAGGGTTTTGGGTGGAAGAACGATAACCACCGGGGGGGGGGGGGAAACCATACTTTAGAGGTGTGTCCAAGATTAGTTTCTCAAATGACTTGGAGAACCCCATAGCTAGGTTGCATTTGCTTTCCTGGTCATTTTGGTATATTACACTTAGGCTTAGTTTGGGAGCTCCGTTTTCCATAAACTATAGTATTCCAAAAACAAAGTATTTGAGTGCCAGGCGGATGAATACTTCAGTCTCTTGGTTTAGGTAAAAAGAGGTCAGGACCAAAGTCTCCAAAACGACAGAAAAATGAAGTATTGGTTGGATACTTCAGTTTTAGAACCACGTTATTCATCCCATCCAAACACTCTAAAGTATTTAATACTTCAGTTTTTTATAAACCATGGTATTCTTAGAAAACTTTGAAAATACTTTGATGCCAAACAGGCCCTTAATATTCTGAATTTATTGAATTAAAACTTATTTTCATTATTTTTTTGACTTAGTAATATTTAGGGTTAGTAGACTTAGGGATTTTTTTTAGCTTTTCTTTGACTTAGGAATATTTAGGGTTAGTAGAATTAGCAAATATTAGTTCAAATATATTTTTAGGGTTAGTAGACTTAGGGTTAGTAGGAAATTTTTTGACTTAGGAATTTTTTTGACTTAGGATTTATTTTAACTTTGCAAAAAAAGAGTGCAGCCCAACTTTTTTTTTTTTTTGAGAATCCGAGTGCAGCCCAACTCAGCGTTTTTTTTCTCCCCCGCAGGCCGTGACGTCAGCGTCTATGTTTCGTCTTCCTCCGGCGAGTGCCACGGCGCCACTCCCCTCTCTCCCCCGCGAGCACGGCCACGGCCATGGCCACGCACCACCGTGCACGCACGCACGGACAAGCACGGCCACGCAACGGCCAAGCACGCACGCACGCACGGGCACGGCCAAGCACGCACGCACGGGCACGGCCACGGCCATGGCACGGCCACAGCCACGCAACGGCCAAGCACGCACGCACGCACGGGCACGGCCAAGCACGCACGCACGGGCACAGCCAAACCCTAAACATATCCTCCGGCGGGAGCCACGGCCGTCGTCGTCGTTTCCGATCGTCGTGCACGGTCCTCCAGAGATCCTCAAGCACGCACGGGCGGGCACCTACCGGAGACAGAATCGGCGAGGGCGGCGGGCAGCAACCGGAGACGGAATCGGCGAGGGCGGCGGGCAGCAACCGGAGACGGAATCGGCGAGGGCGGCGCGGAGAAGACGAGATGTGTTTGGGACTTGGAAATTTTTGGGGGCAGAGAATATATAGGGGCAGCCTTTAGTCCCGGTTGGGGACACCAACCGCGACTAAAGGGGTATTTTTTCGCGGCGTTTTCGTTCCCGCGCGGAAAGAGCCTTTAGTCCCGGTTCGTGACAGGAACCGCGACTAAAGGTGGTTTTTCAAATACTTTTCCTTTTCCAATCTTAATGTACAAATAATATATCATAAAATTCAGAAAAATAAAACCACTTCATTTTAAAATCTTAAAAATACAAATAATATATCAGAAAATTCAGAAAAATAAATCTACTTCATTTTAAAATCTTAAAAATACAAATAATATATCAGAAAATTCAGAAAAATAAATCTACTTCATTTTAAAATCTTAAAATACAAATAATATATCAAAAAATTTAGAAAAATGAAACTAATTCATTTTAAAATCTTACAAATACAAATAATATATCAGAAAATTCAGAAAAATAAAACTACTTCTTTTTAAAATCTTAAAAATACAAATAATAGATAAAAAAGGCAGTACATAATGGCTAGAGTGGATCTAAACCTAAACGGAGAGCATAGATGCATGATCTGATATCTGCTAGTCATACTCCTGCCTAGGCCTATAGTACATGTACTCGTAGTCGTCGTAGTCGCTGCCGCCGTCGTCGTCACTATCGTCTGACGGTGCTCTGCACTCCCTCGGAGGATCACGACTCCAGGACTGGGCCTGAGGGTAGCGCAGGCGGGGGATATCGCCGGCCCTGATGTAGTCCATGACGCTCTGTAGAGTCCGGCCGGACCACCATAGCCGACGACCGGCCTCGTGAAAGTTCCCAGGAGGCAGGCCGTCCTCCTCATACCTGGCGAGCGCCCTCTCACGCCGATTGATGAAGAAGGCATCCCAAGTATGATGGTTATCGGGATGCCAACTGGGATTCCTCCGCTGCTCCGGCGTGAGCTCGTGATAGTAGTGGTTCATGATGGCCGCCCGACGCGCCACACCTTGAGGAAGAGGAGGGACCGGCACTCCTCCGGCGCTCAGCATCCAACCGGCGGGAACATTGTAGCCGCACGGGCAGGGGTAGTTCGAGGCGGAAAGTGCCTCCACCTGGATGAATGTTAGAGTGGGTACGGTAGAAGCCATGAGAGAGTGGTGAGTTTGTATGTGTTTATGCCAATGGTGTGGCAATGCATACATATATATAGCGAGAAGAAAACATCCCTTTAGTCCCGGTTGGGGACACCAACCGGGACTAAATGGGTTAGGGTTTCGTTTGGACCAATCAGATAGAATCACACGGATCGTGTGTTTCTTTCAAGCGCTTGTCAGTCGTTGGATCCGGGGTGTGTTTCTTTCGAGCTGTTGTGAGCCGTTCGATCAGGGCTACGGTGTGTTTCTTTCGAGCTGTTGTGAGCCGTTGGATGAGGTGGTTTCTTAACCGTTGGATCAAAACCCTAGCACAACACTTTGTGAGCCAGAGGACCCTATATATAGCCCACCTTCATACACCGGTCAGTTCATCGAGCAAATACAAAACATCCGGATTCGCCATCATACGTCCTGTCGTGCATTTGGTATGCATATTGCACCCAGTAGCCACAGTGGGGCTGTATGATGGCGATACCGATTGTTTTGTTCTACATCCCCCTTTAAGGTTTGATACATCATATATTCAGTTTATCGAGCAAATACAAAACATCCGGATTCGCCATCATACGTCCTACCGTGCATTTGGTATGCATATTGCACCGAGTAGCCACGGTAGGGTTGTCTGATGGTGATACCGATTGTTTTGTTCTACAACCCCCCCCCCCCCTTTAACACATCCATCCATGCTTGGGTCAGTGTTCACTTTGAGCTCGGGTAGTAATGTGCAACTATTTGCTTGGTTGTGTTAGGGTGGCGCGTGGCGCGGGAGTTGTGACGCGTGGCGCGGGAGTTGCGACGCGTGGCGCGGGAGTTGTGACGCGTGGCCAGGAGGGCGCGGTATAAACTGTCGCGCCTCGAGCGCGTATTCTCCTCTCCACGCACCGTCGCGCTTCCACCATGCCTCCGAGGAGGAACAGCACCACCGGCTTCCGCGGCGTCCGAGAACGGCAGAACGGAATGTTCAGCGCAGATATCCGCTGGGGGGGACGACCGCATCCCCCTCGGCTCCTTTGCAACGGCGGTGGAGGCCGCCCGCGCTTGGGACGCGGCGGCCTGGCGCCTCAACCGCCCGCGGTCGCTGATGAACTTCAACGACTGCCACACCGTCTGGGAAGCGGAGGCCAGGGCGCCGAAGCCGCAGATCGTCACTACCGCCGACCACCTCCACCTCCGTCACCGCGCGTTTCAGGGCCTAGTCGACGCCAGGGAAGAACGCGTCGTCCGCGAGTATTACCAGAACAACCCGGGGGAGGAGAGCGCCGACGAGGAGCTCTGGCAGACCCGCGCGGCTGAGCGGGCGGAGCGCCGCCTCGAACGCCACCTCGAGTTAGATGCCGCTCGGGAGGCGAGGACGAGGGCGCTGCAAGAGCTTCGTCGGGCCGACCGCGCCGGCGAAGTCTGGGCCTCCGACGATCCGAGGTGGGGGCCTATCTCGGACATACCATCATGCACCTCCGACGACGAGGAGGAGGTCACCGACGAGTTCGCCGACGACGATGACACGGAGGAGGTCACCGACGAGTTCGCCGACGACGACGACGAGGAGTAGTGTTCGTATGTTCTCTCTTTTTAATAAAAGAATTTGTATTTCGGCGACACTGTGGCGCGTTAGCGCGTCTGTTTTCTGTTTTTAATAAAAGTTATGAAATCAGATATTTTATCTCACAAGGTTTTGAGACATTTAAGTAACCTTCTGTTTTCCATGCTTTCCACTCCTTTTCTCAAATATTTTGCAAAGGAGTTAGTCTTAAACACATCAGAGATAATATAATTCACATGATCCATTCAAAAAAGTTTGGTACACAATAAATTATTACACATCAATTCTTCCCTTGTGTCCCTGCTTTCTTACGATTTGGCCGTATCCATGGAGCATCCTCATCATTTAACTTAATGCTTGGGTCAGTGTTGACTTTGAAGGGCGGAACTTCACCAAACATATTATAATCTTCTGACATGTCTGTCTTGTCCTCCACTCCCACGATGTTTCTTTTCCCTGAAAGAACAATGTGGCGCTTTGGATCATCGCATGATGTACTAATCGTTTTCTTATCTTTCCGTTTCCTCGGTTTGCTATTCATGTCCTTCAAATAGAAAACCTGAGCGACATCTTTGGCTAGGACGAATGGTTCGTCAAGGTAACCAAGATGGTCGAAATCCACCATTGTCATTTCGTATTGCTCGTCCACCTTTACCCCACCTCCTGTTAGCTTGAACCATTTGCACCGGAACAAAGGAAACTTAAAGGAGGGTCCATAGTCAAGTTCACATATCTCCTCTATGTAACCATAATATGTGACCTTTTGCCCAATCTCGGTTGCTGCATCAAAGCGGACACCACTGTTTTGGTTGGTACTCTTTTTATCCTGGGAGATCGTGTAAAATGTATTCCCATTAATCTCGTATCCTTGGTAAGTCGTTATAGTCAAAGATGGTGTCTTGGCCAACATGTACAGCTGATCTCCAACATCATTGTCATTCATTAAATGTTTTCGCAACCAACTGCCGAAAGTCTCCATGTGGGCCTTTCTAATCCATGATTCAGGCTTCCCCGGGTTGTACGAGCGTAAAATATTCTTGTGTTGCTCGAAGTACGGAGCCACCAAGCTCGAATTTTGCAGAACTGTGTGGTGTGCTTCAGTCATAGAATGACCGTCCATACATATCGTTGATTTCCTTCCGATCGTGCCTTTTCCACTTAGTCTCCCCTCGTGCCGCGATTGAGGAATACCAATCGGCTTAAGGTCAGGAACATAGTCAATGCAGAACTCAATTACCTCCTCATTTCCATAGCCCTTTACGATGCTTCCTTCTGGCCTAGCACGGTTACGAACATATTTCTTTAATACTCCCATAAACCTCTCGAAGGGGAACATATTGTGTAGAAATACAGGACCGAGAATGGAAATCTCTTCGACTAGGTGGACCAGGAGGTGCGTCATGATATTGAAGAAGGATGGTGGAAACACCAACTCGAAACTGACAAGACATTGGACCACATCGTTCTGTAACCGTGGTAGATCTTCTGGACTGATTACCTTCTGAGAGATTGCATTGAGGAATGCACATAGCTTCACAATGGCTACTCGAACATTTTCCGGTAGGATCCCCCTCAAAGCAATCGGAAGCAATTGCGTCATAATCACGTGGCGGTCGTGAGACTTCAGGTTTTGGAACTTTTTGTCCGCCATGTTTATTATTCCCTTTATATTCGACGAGAAGCCATACGGGACCTTCATACTGCTCAGGCATTCAAAAAAAATGACCTTCTCTTCTTTGGTAAGAGCGTAGCTGGCACGACCTTGAAACCATTCCGGATGCCGGTCATCTGGGTCTTTCAAAAGTTGCTGGTCCTGCCGTGCTTCCTTTATATCATTTGTCTTCCCATACACGCCCAAGAAGCTTAGCAGGTTCATGCAAATATTCTTCGTAACATGCGTCACGTCGATTGCAGAGCGGACATCTAGGACTTTCCAATACTGTAGCTCCCAAAATATCGATTTCTTTTTCCACATGGGTACGTGCCCGTCAACTCCCAGCGGAATTGATTGCCCGCTAGGACCCTTTCCAAAGATGACTTTCAAATCCTTGACCATATCAAATATCTCAGCTCCAGTACGTTCCGCAGGCTTCGGCCGGTGATCTGTCTTGCCGTTGAAATGCTTGCCTTTCTTTCTTACGTTATGATTTCGGGGAAGAAATCGACGATGACCCAGGTACACGTTCTTCCTACAATTATCCAAAAATACACTTTCAGTCTCATGTAAGCAGTGCGTGCATGCTTTGTATCCCTTATTTGACTGTCCCGAAAGGTTACTGAGAGCAGGTTGATGGTTACAAAAAGCAACGCTCGTAGGTTAAATTCCTCTTCTTTAAGCTCATCCCACACAGGTACACCAGGTCTGCCCCACAACTGTAAAAGTTCATCAACTAATGGCCTTAGGTACACATCGATGTCGTTGCCGGGTTGCTTCGGACCTTGGATGAGCACTGGCATCATAATGAACTTCCGCTTCATGCACAACCAAGGAGGAAGGTTGTAGATGCATAGAGTCACGGGCCAGGTGCTATGGCTGGAGCTCT
This sequence comes from Alopecurus myosuroides, assembly GCA_028641055.1. NCBI lineage: Eukaryota > Viridiplantae > Streptophyta > Magnoliopsida > Poales > Poaceae > Alopecurus > Alopecurus myosuroides. The sequence continues at coordinate 127,476,651 of CM054057.1, read as the reverse complement.
GCTCGCCAAAAGGATTCATGCCATCAGTACTTCGACCAAATCTTATGTTCCTTGCATCAGCTGCAAAATCTTTGAACTCTCTGTCGATCTTTCTCCATTGCGTTCCATCAGCGGGGTGTCTCAACTCCCCGTCGGATTTACGGTCCTCTTTGTGCCATCGCAACAACTTGGCATGCTCTTTGTTCATGAACAGGCGTTTCAGCCGAGGTATTATAGGAGCATACCACATCACCTTGGCGGGAACCCTCTTCCTGGGTTTCTCTCCCTCAACATCGTCACCAGGGTCATCGCCTCTGATCTTATAACGCAATGCAGTGCATACAGGGCATTCATCCAAATTCTCGTATGCACCGCGGTAGAGGATGCAGTCGTTAATGCATGCATGTATCTTCAGAACCTCTAAACCTAGAAGGCAGACAACCTTCTTTGCTTCGTACGTACTGGCGGGCAACTCGTTATTCTTTGGAAACATATTCTTCAACATTTTCAGCAAATTTTCAAATTATGAGTCAGCTACACTTTCCCGTGCCTTCCATTTCAGCAAATCCAGTGTGCAGCCCAGCTTTTTCAGACTATTGTCGCATCCTGGGTACAGCGACTTCGTGTGATCCTCTAACATGCGATCCAAATTCTCCCTCTCCTTGTCAGTTTCGCAGCGTCTCCGTGCATCAGCAATGGTCCGACCAAGATCATCAGCGGGCTCATCATGTGCCTCTTCTTCACCTTCACCAAACCGTTCCCCACCTTCAGCATCATCCTCCATGAAAGTATCACCGAAAGCGTCATGATAGTTGAAATCGATATCATCCTCTTCTTCATCTTCTTCCATTCTAACCCCTTTTTCTCCATGCTTGGTCAAAAAATTATAGCTTCACATGAAACCGTGCCGAAGCAGGTGCATGTGAACGACTTTTGAGGAGGAGTGACCCTTCTCATTCTTACATTCAGCACATGAACAGATAATAAAACCTCGCTGCCTGTTCGCATTTGCCACTACGAGGAAATCTTTCAACCCCGTAGTGAACTCGCCGGAGAGTCGGTTACCGTACATCCATTGCCGATTCATCTGCATTATTATTATGTAAAGTATATAATTAATTAACCATCATGCATTTGTTAAACTAACTAGCTCGAAATAATACAAATCATGAAAGGTTCGGACACTTCATATCATGTGCGGAGGTAAAATAAATGAAAACGCTCAAGTGCGGCTCGGACACTTCATATCATGTGTGTTTCATGCTCTCGGGCATTTCATCAAACACCTTGTGTGCATAGGAGGAACAAAAAGCAAACCCACCACCCCTTGTGAATATTGTGAGTAGAAGTGACACCAAATGTGGCTAATTGCAGCCACCTGAGCCCTATATATAGGGATGGGCCTTTAGTCCCGGTTGTCCTGGACAACCGCGACTAAAGTCCTTGGGGACCTATTAGTCCCGGTTGGCCTGGCCAACCGGGACTAAAGCCCCTCCCGTCCGCCAGCTGTGGACCGAGCGCGCTGGGCCCAGACTGTTGGTCGCGGGTGTCCTCCCGAACCGCGACTAGAGACCCCTATAGTCGCGGGTCGAAACTTTTGGGACTAATGGGGGCGTATGGAAGGCCTATTTTCTACCAGTGCCACCCCCCCTCTAGGTGCCCATACTTTACTTTCACATGCGCACTAAGATTTACATGTGGTGAGAGAGAATACCGTTCAACTACTGCTTTCTGGATTGGCCAACATTATTAGCACCGAGTACTAGTCAATATATACAAATTTGGAACGTTGGGCTGACCTAGGATTTTGTCAATGGGTATTCAAAAATAAAATAAAAATACTCCTCTGTTATAATATAAAATAAAATCATGCAACAGAGGAAGTGGCATCTGCTTCAGTGTCCCCCCTCCCTTAACTTATATACAATCAACGGCCGAGATCCTCTGTACCCCTTTCTAATTAATGGTTAGAGAAATGAGTTAGTGGGGGGCGATCTCCTTAGTTATATAGGAGTACTCATTTGTAATAATACATAAAAAAAACTTGAAGCAGAGGAAGTACAAAGGAAAATAGGAAAAAATCTGAAAGAAATGGTGTTTGGGAGTGATGTTTTGGCTCCCAAACTCATATGTTCATGTCTATATAAAATAATAGAAATAATATAACATTTTAGAAAATTCAGATTTTTTTTCGTGCTGAAATAACATGTGTTGCGCGCAGTGCAGAAAAAATGGCGCTCGAAGAAGTCATTTTACAAATTCTATTATACCCCTTGTGTGGAGATTTGTGTGAAATAAATCGACGCTGAAATGACATGTGTGGTTCTCTGTGTGGAAATAAAAGGACTTACACTTAAGTCCCTCTACAATGCCCCGAAAACTAGAACACCTTCTAAACCCTTTAAGAACTTTGGATGGTGAAGTTGAAGACTACAGACAGTATCTAACTTGGAAAGTAAGGAATCCGTCTTCTCCTCCAACCCGCACCACTTTGGGCCGTGGTCTGGGTTCTTATAGAATCCGGCTTCCTACGCGTTGGGCCGCCCAATGGACCTTGATCCATCACCTGCGGGCCACCCTGGTAATCCGGCCTTTGGCCAATGTCAGACATAACCCTAGTTTGCATATATCCGACAATGGATGTTCATGTGGAAGATAACTTTAAGCAAGGATAATGTGAGGACTAGGAGATGGGATGGTCAAAGTCAATACATGTTTTGTGCTTTTGATGAGAGGATCAACCACTTGTTTTAGCCTTCCCTCTTTCTATATTTGTCGTGGGGTTTCAAATTGCATCTAACTCTCCTAGTCAACCATATTCGATTGATGATCTTGGAGAATGAGGCAGTGAGATGAATTGGGTAAGAAATGCGTAGCCCAACAATTATTCGTCAATGAAGCAGGGATTCCCCTTTGACAAAACCAGTTGAGTAGCATAACATATGAAGAGTAACATATACTTATTCAACTAGATTACAAATATGATGATCACATAAAGATCACAACATGGGAGAGAGAGATGAAACACATATCTACCGGTAGAGCCCTCAGCCCCGGGGGAGAACTACTCCCTGCTCATCATAGGAGACAGCAACGGCGATGAAGATGGTGGTGGAGTCGATGGAGATGGTTCCGGAGGGCACTTCCTCGTCCCGGCAGGGTGCCGGAACAGAGATTTCTGTCCCCCGAAACTTGTCGGCGGCGGCGGCAGAGCTACGAAACTTTTCGTGGAAAAAGGGTGATTTTTCTTTAGGGTTAATGCATCGGGGGGCATGTATAGGCGAAAGGGTGATGGCGGTGGGCGCCCAAGGGGCCCACACCAGCCCAGGCGCGGCCAGGGGGCCACCCACGCCTAGGCATGGTGTGGGGCTCCAGGGACCCCCTCCGGGTCTCCTTTGGACTTCCTTGACCCTTCGGGAATTCTAAGATTTCTGGATTTTGAATCGTCCAATTCCGAGAATATTTCTAGAACAACTTTTATGAAACTAAAAACAACAGAAAACATGAACTGTCTCTATGGCATCTTGTCAATAGGTTAGTCCCAGAAAATCGATAAAAGGGCATAAAGTGTAAAGTAAATATTTGGCATATGGCATGAAAACAACATGGAACATCATAAATTATAGATATGTTTATGACGTATCAACTGGTAGATCATAGATGAAAAGAATACGAAGAAATTCCAAGGAGGTTTCGATTATCCATTGCCAATTGACTGTAATTGGAATTTCAAACAATTTGGGGAGGCAATTTGTATCCCATATCCTTGGGGTTTGCATGATGAAGTGGAGTTCAAATACTATGATGGGGGAAATAGATGGGTGAAAGTTAGTAATGATGTAGAGCTGGTTGCCATGTTTGCTAGCATAAGGAGAAAGAGAATTTTCCTGTGAGGCTACAAAATGATTTGGTTGTGCCGCAAGTTGAACCTAGGGTGGTTGTGGCATATTCTCAGGCAGAACCATCTCGTCGTAATGGCAGCTCTAGCCGGAGCAGTTCAGTTAGGGGCCCTTCAGTTAGTGCATGTCGTCGTGGTGGATCAACAAGCAGAAGTGTCGGATATATACCGATCAGGGGTATATCAGATAGTGTCCTAAAGTGCCGGATTACCAGGGTGACCTGAATAGTAATGGATTGCTGTTCATTAGGCGGCCTAGTAAGCTGACACACGGAAGCCGGATTCTAGAAGAACCCGGACCACGGCCCACGTGGTACGGCTTGGAGTAGAAGGTGGATTCTTGCTTTCCAAGTTAGAACTTACCGTAGTCTTCTAGGTTTCCCTTTTCTGTAAGCCCTAACCCGGCTAGTATATAAAGTCGGACGGGAGAGAAGAAAGAGAGAGGCAATAAGCTAGAAGCCAACTCGCCGAGAAGTTGATCCTCGTCGAGTAGCTAAACCAACTCACATTGTACTCTGTATATTTCAGCCTTCATCCCTGATTTAGTGAGATTGCAGGAGTAGGAACGCCGCCTAGTTGCGACGTACCGAACCTGGGTAAACTTTGGTGTCCTTGATCGTCATACTACCACATTCCCCCCCACGTCTCTATCAGTAGTCTCATGCCACCCCCGTCTATGAATTCTACTACGATGTCTCGACAGTTGGCGCCCACCGTGGGGCCAGCGACGTCATGCGTTATGTTTCGATCGGGGATACTCGGTGGAATCGGCAGCCATAACCGTCGGAAGCCTGGAATTTGACAACGACGTCGGGCGCTTCGACAACGGATCGTACATGCCAGCACGGATCATAAGTGCCTGCGTTCTACCATTTGGATCTGCAAACATCTTTATCGGATTAACTACATAGGCAATGGGATTCTGTGGTGTAAGCAAATTTATCCCACCCGCCCTATACCCAGTCGAAGAAGACTATGATGCCGGATTTTGCTCAGATCGTCGATTTTCTGCTGAATCACACTTTGTCGGTATGGTGCAATCCGAGATCGCCGAAAACACGGATGAGAGCAATCCCGTGGAAGAGGCATCAGAAAACAACTCCACATCAGAGGTGGAAGATCTGACATCCGTTAAAATGAAGACGAACTCGGAAGCTGATTCCATATTAACTACCATTGAGGCTAGATTGGAATCAGAACCCGGATCAGATGAACTTGATTCCGAAGATGAAGACGAAGATGCCTTCGAAAGAAATGTCAAATCTCTTCAAGAGGGATTCCACGAAGTACTTATGGCAAAACCAGCTGAAAACACGGATGCCGAAAGCCAGGAAAGCCCTAAAATACCTCTGCCAGACGAGGAAAGAGAGGATGGTGAAACAACTCCAACCTATCCTGATGTCAAGGAATTGACAGAAGATGAACCTGGTAAAAAAAAACCTCTTCCAAGAAAAGACACAAGGCCTCCAAGAAACTCGAATACAAACTTCGAAAGAAAAAATTGGCGGATCCAGCCAACGAAAACCCAGAAGCAGGAGGAGGAAGCGGAGTTAAGCCTGCGGAGAAAAAAACGAAGGAAATCTGTGTTCCCCCAATGTCATAACAGGATGAACGGGATTTACTTCAAACACCAGTGGGACCCCACGAGCCCCCTGAAGTGCTGGAAGCTAGGAGACAAGCTCTCCAAAGGCAACAACAACATCTATTCAGAATTCGGGAAAACCTCCAAAAAACCCAGGATGACATTAAGTTGCAGCAGGAAGAAATCGATGAGTACGAAATAAGGAATAGATTTGACATAAAACCTACACGGTTACCCGGAATCGCAAGACCGGAAGTACTGCCGCCAAAGGAACGGTTCCAAAGATCATGGAAAGATCATGTTATATCTCTAACAAGCTGAAGATGCCAGGACCAAAAGGAGGAGTAATCACCATAAAGGGAGACTTCAAATTGGCAAACGAGCTGGAAAAAGAAAACGCCCTTTGCGCAGAAAAGTGATAGCAAATGAGGAACTGAAGGAGCTGGCGAAAGAAGTATCGCCGACAGAAATGCCGGCAGGAAAAGTGACCCGGAAACCGGAAGATAGTTTCAAAGCTTCCGAGAACACAAGACAGGTTATCTTAGATCCCAAAGATCCGACACAGTTTGTCGTAGTGGGAACTGGGATGACCGACAAATAGGAAAGCGAGCTCATCAAGTTCCTCCGTAAGAACTGGGATATTTTTGCATGGTGTCCTGCGGACATGCCAGGCGTACCCAGGGAACTTGCTGAGCACCAAATCAAGTTGATTCCAGTATCTAAACCCGTCAAACAAGGTCTCCGTCGATTTGACGGAAGAAGACGGAAGGCTATTGGCAAGGAGATTATCCGGCTATTAGCAGCTGATTTTATCCGGGAAGTTATACATACTGAATGGTCTGCAAACCCAGTATTAGTCCCGGAAAAAGATAATATTGTTCTTAGGATGTGTATAGATTACACCGGCCTGAACAAATTATGTCCAAAAGACAGATTTGCGTTACCGCGAATCGATCAAATAATAGATACCACTGCTGGCTATGAGCTTTTATGATTTTTGGATGCTTATTCCGGGTACCGTCAAATTCCTATGAAGGAATCAGACCAAATCAAAACCTCCTTCATAACCCCGTATGGAACATACTATTACATAACCATGCCTTCTGGCCTAAAGAACGCATGTGCAACCTACTAGCATTGCATGCAACGATGTTTACATAGTCAGACTGGCAAAAATGTGCACGTTTACCTGGACGACATTGCCGTCGTTTCCAAGGAAAAGGACACACTCCTTGAAGATTTGCAAGAAACCTTCGAAAATTTGCCACTTACAAAATGAAGTTGAATTTTCATCGTTTCTCATAGAGGAATAGAAGTAAACCCGGAAAAGATCAAGGCAATCCTAAACATCTCAAGGCCTACGTGCTTAAAAGATGTACAAACATTGACGGGTTCTGCAGCTGCCGTCAGCAGGTTCATAAGCCGGCTAGGAGATAAAGCTCTGCCATTGTACAAATTGTTGAAGAAATCCGACAGATTTGTGTGGACAGAAGAGGCAGATGCGGCATTAACCTAGTTAAAAGAAACCATGATGAGAGCTCCGATTTTGGCATCACCAAAAGACGGAGAACCCATGTTAATGTATCTTACAGCAACAAACAGGGTTATCAGCGCAGTGACAGTTGTGGAAAGGCGGAAAGACGAGCAAAGCATACCAGATCAACATCCGGTGTACTATGTAAGTGAAGTTTTTTCTGAGTCCAAACAAACTTACCCACACTATCAAAAACTGGCATATGGCGTATTTTTCAAATCTCGATAACTCCGTCATTATTTCCAAGGGCATTCCATAACAGTGGTATGTAAAGCGCCACTAGGGGATATAATCAGCAATGCGGACGCAACAGGCCGAGTAGCCAAATGGGGCATCGAGTTAGCTGCGTTCGACATTAAGTACCAACCCAGGACGGCAATAACATCCCAGGAGTTGGAAGATTTCGTCGCTGATTGGACAGAAGCAATGGAAAACACACCAATGCCGGAGTCGGAATACTGGGTTATGCACTTTGATGGATCCGATGAAGGAAGGTGCTGGAGCTGGTGTAGTCCTAAAATACCCAAAGGGAGACACTATGGAGTATGTATTACAAATACAGTTCAACGCCAGCAATAATGTGGCAGAATACGAAGCTTTGCTTCATGGCCTGCATAGTGCAAAAAAATAGGTGTCAAGCGCATCCTATGCTATGGTGACTCAGATTTGGTACAACATCAGCTCAACCAAACATGGGATGCTAAAAGCCCCATCATGGCCGAATATCGGAGAACGGTGGACGAGTTTGCTATTTGCTTCCTGGGATCTGAAGTACTACACGTCAAAAGGGAAGAAAATTGGAACGCGGATGCATTAGCCCGCATGGGCTCGGAAAGAGTGAAAACCCTACCGCCAGGTGTGTTTGTCCAACATTTGCATGAACCATCGATAAAAGGTGGAGATGTCGACTATCCTCTCGTTTCCGAGTCAACTGAAGTCTCGCTCGTTAACCCGGATTGGACAATTCCGTATTTAAACTTCTTAGTGGATCAGAAGTACCCAGACGGAGCAGATGAGGTCTTGCAAAGACAAATAAAAAGTCGATGCAAAGGATACACGGTAATGAATGGTTGCCTGTATAAACGCAGCACTACCGGATTTTTTCTGTGATGTATTTCGCCAGAAGAAGGCCGAGAAATACTGCAAGAAATCCATGCAGGAGATTGCGGACATCATGCTCAATCAAAACGCATTCTGTGCAGGGTCGTTCTGGCTAACAGCCAAGACAGACGCCAAATACATAGTAAATACATGTGCCGGATGTCAGTATTACGCCAAGCAGACGAATATGCCAGCCCAAGCACTCAAAACTATCCCTATTACATGGCCATTTGCGGTCTAGGGGCTAGATATGATGAGACCATTCAAAACTGCAAGAGGTGGACTCACACATCTGCTCGTTGCAGTAGATAAGTATACCAAGTGGGTGGAGGCAAAACCCATCAAAAAGCTTGAGGGGTGTAACTGCCAGGAGTTTCATCATTAATATAGTCATGAGATGCGGCGTTCCACATAGCATAATTGCCAACAACGGGTCAAAATTCTCTATTGGAGAGTTGGCAAAATATTGCCGACAAACGGGAATACGCCTAGATCTTGCATCTGTGGCACACCCGCAATCCAATGGACAGGTTGAAAGAATGAATAGCTCAATCCAGCAGGGAATACGCCCAAGACTCGAATCTCCTCTTCATAGAGCAGTTGGAGCATGGGTGGAAGAGTTACCCTTCATGCTTTGGAGTATTCGAACGACTCCAAACAGGTCAACAGGGCAAACCCCGTTTTTCCTGGTTGACAGCGTAGAAGCAGTCCTTCCAACGGACATGATCCATGATAGCCCAAGAGTGCAAGCTTTCGATGACTCTGATGCCGAAAGTGCACGACAGGATGCCGTCGATCTCCTATAAGAAGAACGATAACTTGTGCTTCAAAGATCTGCCATTTATCAGCAAGGATTACGACGTTATCATAGTAGGAAAATCAGGCATCGTTCTTTCAAAGAAGGTGACTTAGTGCTAAGATTGGTGCAAGAAAGAAAGCACAAATTAGCTCCAGGTTGGGAAGGACCATTTGTCATCAGCAAAGCTATGAAAAATGGATCATACTAACTTATAGATATTCGGGACACGAAAGATGGTCCCAAAAGACCGAATCGCAAAAGAAAGAGAAAGATAGATGACGAACTAGTGGAGACCAAAAGACCCTGGAGCATCCAGCAGTTACGTCCCTTCTACACTTAGTTCAATTTCTATGTAAACATCTTTGAGATCATGAAATAAAGTTGTCGGAATTCATATATCTATGTTTTACATGTTTATTATAGTACAAAGCATAAATCCGTCTTATCTATGACCCAATGATATTTCAAAATACTCAATGTTAACCTGAATTGTGCCTGCATGCTCGGTGTTAAAAACTGAATGATTTTCATCCTAAAATGGCTTAAGGAAACCCAGATTGTGCCTGAGTTTCATTAAAAAATTCCTTGTTTTTCTCTAAGTATTATCTGATTGTTTTTATGTTGGGTCACTGGAGCTAGTAAGTAAAAATGCCTTTAGTATGATCCATGTTTCCATGTTTCGACTGATTGGTTATACCCAGTCACTCGGCATGAAGATTAAGTACTATCGAGCCATTTCAAACACTAAGGATAGTTAAGACATAAAAACCAGAGAACATAGAAGATAAAGGAATAAAAACCCGGAAAACTTGCAAAGACTTAATAATATAACTGCAAAAGCGGAGTACTTGTTTATACAAAAGAATAGAAAGAATTACAATAAGTTTACATTGTAAGAACAATAATGCTTCTATTTCTGTATCTCTACCCAGGACCAGGCAGCTCCTTCAGGTATCCGACTCCTCGTCTTCGCTGTTGAATTTTCGGGAGTTTCCGGAATAGCTTCCTCCGGGTAGAAGGTGGAGATATTCACCATGTTGGCAATCTTGGTGGCGTGACCTTTGATTTCATCGACGATGCTGGCCCTCTGCGCCTCCGTGTATCCTTGAGCGATGCGGGACGCCACACGCCAAGATTTCGCAGTTGGGTAGTGCATGCGCATGAGCCAAAATCCATGCGTGCACCACCACGAGCCGCGAAACGGAGAAGGAACTCCCTGGATTCCGCCACCTCCACCATAGCTGGCGGGAAGGCACTTGTTGACAAGCAACATTCCCGCAGCCTTGATCCCGGATGGTAAATGACAAAAGACTTACTGAGAATCTTGTCCATCTCGGCGCCTTCTTCCAGGCGCTGGTTCAAGGCGTTCTCCAGATCCCGGATGGTGGCCTTGTCCTTCTCGTCCTGGTTGGAGGCCTTAGATTCGGCAATGCAAACGGCTAGTTGGCTGGCCTCGAGGTCTTGCTGCAGCTTCACGTTGAGCTTGTGAAGATCCAGGTTCTCGCGGTAGAGGTTTTCTACATTGCCGGCATCTTCAGCAACTTGTTTGTCTTTCTCCAAAGAAGTTGAAAAGCAAGTAAAAAAGAAGAGTTAGAAACTCGGAAAAATACTTAGAAAAAATTGCGAATAAAAAGCAGAGAAAAATCTCATACCTGCTAGTTCACTCAGCTGCTGCTGAGTAGATGCCAGTTCTGCATCCTTATCTTCAAGAATTTTGAGAAGGGTTTTAACCTCCTTATTCTTGATGGAAAGTTTGTTTAAAACCTCCACGGTGATATTTTCAGGAGTTTCCTGAAACAGGGGAAAGAAAGAAAGAATGCTTTAGTTAAAAACAATCATAACAAGGAAAAAAGTATTAAGTAGAAAGTATACATTCAACTTACTACTTAAGGGCTAGAGATATTACCTGGCTCATCCTGGTCAAGTTTCCCAGGTTTTCATTGAATTCTTTTGCATAATCTGCAAAAAGAATCCCGATGTTGCAGAGGCCGTCCTGGATGACCTGCCGAGGTGAAAATACGAAGTTATTCTTTACAATTAGTCCGCCTTGCGGCCAAGGATGAATTAGTGGCGCTGGTACGAAGAACTTGGTAGCCCACGGACGAATGTATCCGAGTTCATCAAACGGTTCTTTATTTACCTTGAAATCTTTGTCAAACTTCGAAATGGGCTCCTCCTCAGTTGTACGAGAAGGGCCACCCATATCTGGCACCGCCCTTTCCCTTGCGTCCGTCTCAGACGTAATAGGCTGGCTGGTCAGCAATGGGTATTCTTCTGTCCTTGCAGACTTATCTTCTCCTCCTAGAGCAGCTGGGGTAGAGGGAGCTGCAGTAGGAAATGGATGCACCCCCTTGCCGACAGAAGCCTTATGCTTCTTCAGCTTCTTTGGTTCCAAATAGGTTGGAGCAAGGCTGAAAAGGAAAGGAGGCGAAAGAAAATCCGAGAAGTCAGTATTCCGAGAAACTAAAACAGTTCCTGTAACGAAAAGCAGAGACAGATGGAAACCCAGGGGATTACCTGGAGGTAGCGATGGGAACTCCGACAAGTTCCACGAACTCTTCAGTAGTTGATGGCCTCTTGCGCTTACGACCACCGTAAAACTTGGCATGCAGTTCGTCAAGTTCTGCGCCAGTTGCAAGGACTTTTTCGGTGAGGTCATCGAATTATGGGAAAAGCAAAATATCCGACTAAATCGGGAAATCACGGAAAGTTAAAAATCCGAGAAATCACCCAAAGGAGAAAAAAGCATTGCCTTGGGAACCGGGTTTTCTTCGTGATACATTCCCAGGCTTTCTTCATATTGGTCGCGAGTGGCAACCAAATGATTAACACGTTTCTTGAAATCCCTCTTCATAAATGCCTTTGCCGTTCCCCTCATTTCGTCTTTCGGACCTTGGTATTCGCACAGAAGCTAGGTTCGATGCGCAAGAGGTTGGATACGTCTTCCGAACCAACACAAAACGGTGTCGGTTCCAGTGAGAGGAGGTTTGGAAGAGGTGAGTTTAGCGATGCGCCGTTTGACTTTCATCAAATCATCCGGTAGAGTCCGAACTGCCTCCACAGCCCAGTTTTCCTGGGGGGGGGGGCGGCAGCATTGATGAAATGTGGAACCCCCGTTTCCTTTCCAGGAAACGGGATATCTTGGTGGTAGAAAAAGGAACCCGTCCAAAATTTGACGGATTCCGACGTTTTTATCTTGGGGAACCAATTTTCCCTGAATCTACGTAGGGTAGAAGATATGGCCCCACAAGTTGGGAGAGCGCCCTCTGAGGGGTCTCGCTTAATCCCAAAGCAATACCGCCAAAGTCTAGCTTAGGTGCTAATCCTAGATACCCTTCGAAGAGGGCCTGGAACCCGTCTAGATAAAGAATACAGTTTGGTGGCAGGTTGTGGGGTTGGATGTTGTAGTGGCTAAGGACTTCAAGGAAGAAGCTGGAAGGCGGAATTCCCATACCTCGAGAGATGTGCGATGTCAGGAGGACCCGTTCCCTGGCATTGGGCAAGGGCTCAGACTCGTCGTCCTCTTGCCGCCATTTCCCCTACACAATCAGTCCCTCCTTCTCCATTGTCGGAAGAAGAGAAGGGCCCAAGTTGCATCGGCTCCATTTGCCGGAAAGCTAGCCCTCGTCTTCGCCTCTGGTGGAGGCGGCCTCTGCGGCGAGCTCCTCCCCGACGAGGAGGATTTTCTCCTCTGTCGTTTCAGGAGCGAGTGGCGGAGGCAGCGCAGAGGAAGAGACGGCCGGGGTTTTGGCCGTGAGAGAAGTTTCTTCGCGGGCCTGGTCGCCGGAGTTCTTCTCCCGTGCGCTGGCGGCGACGCGGCTCTGGGAATTGAGCAGCGGGTCCGTTGTGTTGATTATTTCGTCGATTTTGACGGAGACCGAGAGCTTCTCCGCAGCGCGCGGTGAGTCGTTGGAGTCCATTCGCGGGCGGCGCGGTGAGGTTCTTGAGCTCCCGACGGAGGAATTTTGGGAACGGCACGGATGTGCGTGAGCTCTGCTCGATCTAATGAACCTTGGCTCGGGTGTAGTGGTGCTTGGAGGCTGGGAGGTGGAGTGAGAGCACAAGAATCGCCGGAGGGCTCGAGGTGGGCCATTTATAGCCGGAAAATCTTTGAGATACGTTGCAATGGCTCTTTGGACCGTTAGATCTTCAACGCGTGTCACTCGCCGGAAAATCCAAGAAATGAGGCGACGGGTGATTATTGCTATCTCCTCGTTTCCCGCGAGAATCTGTCAGAGATACATTTCAAGGTTTCGCACTCGAAACCCAAACGTCGCTGACGTCAGCATGATTTTATCTCTGACGTAGGAAGTTCCTTCTCCACGAAGGCTTGTGGAAGAAAAAGCCGGATTTCCCAAAATCCGAGTTTTGCGTTAAAGCATGATTTGAAGAAAAGAAGAATCGAGACAAGGAGCCAAAATTTCTCGAAAAGAATGCAAAATTGACGAAAGACGGCGAATTGGAGTCTCAATCCTTGTTGGGGGCTACTATCAGATATATACCGATCAGGGGTATATCAGATAGTGTTCTAAAGTTCCGGATTACCAGGGTGGCCTGAATGGTAATGGATTGCGGTTCATTAGGCACCCGAGTAAGCTGACGCACGGAAGCCGGATTCTAGAAGAACCCGGACCACGGCCCACGTGGTACGGCTTGGAGTAGAAGGTGGATTCTTGCTTTCCAAGTTAGAACTTACCGTAGTCTTCTAGGTTTCCCTTTTCTGTAAGCCCTAACCCGGCTAGTATATAAGGTCGGACGGGAGAGAAGAAAGAGAGAGGCAATAAGCTAGAAGCCAACTCGCCGAGAAGTTGACCTTCATCGAGTAGCTAAACCAACTCACATTGTACTCTGTATACTTCAGGCTTCAGCCCTGATTTAGTGAGATTGCAGGAGTAGGAACGCCACCTAGTTGCGACGTACCGAACCTGGGTAAACTTTGGTGTCCTTGATCGTCATACTACCATGTCCCCCCCCCCCACGTCTCTATCAGTAGTATCATGGCACCCCGTCTATGAATTCTACTACGATGTCTCGACAAGAAGAGCCCCCCTTGAAGTAGAGCTTGATGCATACAATCTTGGGGATGATGAGGAGAGGCTATATTCTGATGTTGTTCATAATTTGCGAGGGTCATGTCGGCCTGAAAACCAAGATGATGCTGACAATGATTTCAATGTGGAGAATAACGAGGTGGTTGAGGAGGAAGACATTGCAGCTGTGGAATGGAACCATGAGAACTCTAGTATGGAAGAAGGTTCCATTTTTGCATCCATGAGTGAGTGTAGAAATGCACTTGTGACGTACTGCATCAAGGTAGAACGTACTTTTGTAGTTGACAAGAGTGATCAAGTACGTTACATAGTGCGCCGTCCAACTGAGGGTTGTCCATGGAGGATGCTGGCATCTAAAATGCGAAATAGCACGAATGTTTAGGTCAATGTGAACCATTTTAGTCACACATGTCAGGAATCAACGCTTAGAAAGGAAACAATCAGTAGGGCCAAGTCAAGATGGGTGGTGGAAGAAGTAAAGAAATGGTTAACAGAAAATCATCAAGTGGGTGCAAAGGAATTGCAGAAAAACATCAAAGACAAGTTGAAGATAGACTTACCATACATGAGAGTGTTTAATGGTAAACAACATGCAATGAATTCTATTTATGGTAACTGGCAGGAAAGTTTCCAGCTGTTGTATTCATTCAAAGCTGAAGTGGAGAGGAACAACCCAGGTAGTATTGCCGATATTGACCAACACACCGTGGAGTACACATTTAAGGGAGTGACAAAGACCAAGTAATTATTGAGGAGGATTTTATGTCTGCTTTGAGACTTGTCGCCGGGTTTTTTTGGCAGGCTGCAGGCCCTACTTGGCTTTTGATTCTACTTTTCTCACGGTGGGGGTTCAAAGGACAGTTAGTGGCCGCTTGTGTAGTTGATGCACATAATTTCGTGCTTCCAGTTGTGTATGTTGTACCAGAGACAGAGTCCGAGGAGAGTTGGACTTGGTTTTTGCAGAATCTACGCTAGTCTATTGCACATCCCAATGGTTTGGTAATTCATACAGATGTCTGCAAATGTTTAGACGTGTTCATGGACAATGTGTTCCCTGGAGTAGAGCATAGAGAATTTATGCGTCACCTTGCTGCAAATTTTGTGAAGAAATTATACTAAAATTTTACACTTTCTTAATTTTTTAATAATATTTTGTATTTAACAAAGCTATGTTGTGTTATACTTAATTAGCACCGTTAACCATATAATTATTTTTCCAACTATTTTTCTTTACATTGTTGTGATGTACATCACTGAAAATACATCCGAGTTGTGCAAAACGTTTTTCCTCTATGAGATATTACACTAAATTAACAAGATATACAACCACCGAAAATCTGGAGAAAAAAACATAGACCTACTTGATTTCTTTCAAATAATAAATTATATAGTGTTTATATATATTATTGTGTGATTTTTCTTCTTCTAATTTTGCATTATTTACTATATTTATATTGATTCCAAATGATATAGCAACCTAAAAAATATCTTAACAAAGGTATATGTTTATGTAAGAAAATATAAAGAATCTTCTGGAGTTTAAATTTAATAGTTTGCATGATTTTTTTTTTCATAGTCAAATGTGTCTAGTAAATTAAAATATATTTCGTATAAACTTGTTGACGATCTATAGTTGTGGCTGAAGTCGCACTGATTATATTAATTACTGAGTAGCATAAAATATTACGGGTTCTACTCCTTTTGCACAAATTCAATTACTATATATGGTCACCTCAATGGGTATCACTATCACATGAACTTGATCAAACTATTAAATATAATATTTGAACCGTATTACTATACACTGGTGGAAAACAGGCCTTTAGTCCCGGTTCGCAAAGGCCATTATTTCCGGTCGTGTAACCGGGACTAAATATGCGCGACTAAAGCACCCCCCCCCCTTAGTCGTGCCACTTACGGACCTAGACTAAAGGCCCGTCCACGTGGGCGCCAGGAGGCCGTCGGGGCAGAGGACCTTTAGTCCCGGTTCTCGTGGCTAACTGGGACTGAAGGCCTCCTCCGCAGGTTTAGGGTTTTAGCCCCCCTAAACCTGGTTTCTTTTTAATTTGTTTTGTTTTATTTCTTTTATATTTTATTTTGTGTTTTATTTTAATTTTGATGAAGTTTCAGTACACATATATATTCTACGCTACTATATACATGCATATGAAATTTCAACCAAGAAGAATTCAATAGGAATATATAATATATATTCAATCTAGGGTGACCATATACAACTTCGAACAAGTTTCCATACACAATTACGATGGATGACCATACACAACTTCGAACAAGTTTCAATCTAGGAGATGCATAAGGAAAAATCCTGCTAAGTCCTCTTGAATTGGTCGTCGCCGAAAGCGACATGCCTAAGGAAAAATCCTGCTAATTCCTCTTGAATTGGTCGGAAGCGAGCTTCTGGACTAAGCTTCCTCCGCAAGTTATCCGTCGCCTTCCGCAAGCTATCCGACATCTTATTATCAGAGGTTTCTCTCCCTATGTTCTCACAAACATAGTATCCACATAGATTGGTCCCCGGTGGCTGCTTATCCACATGAACTAACTTTCTAAAATCTAGCTGATGTTTGAATTCACCGACAATTTCTCCTGAGAACCGTCTCCAAACTCTAGAGTGCAAAGAAAATTAAATGAACAAGGGAGTTATTAGCTACTGCATATTAGGAAATGAACAAAAGAGACCGATCGATATAAAGCGCAAATGATTGAAAATAATTACTTTTGCAGCATTTTTCTCATGTCGACCTAAAGCTTTGCATCTGAATCCATAGAGTCCATGATATAAACTTTGAGGTGTGAAGTTCAATTTTTAGCAGCATCTAGTGGAACCTGCGGACACGTTCCATGCACAGTCATGCATAACTTATCGATTAGACATACCATGCATGGAGTAAACAAAGGAGAATGGGCACAAGAGAGAAACACTCACCCAAAATGGTAAGAAAATAGAATATGACTTTTGAGTTGATGCTTTTTACGAAACTTGTACAAGTCTTTTGTCGCACTCGGACTTCTAGAGGATACTCACCGTACGAACTGAACAGTATTTTGACTGGATTACGGGGCTTACCGGCACCCGCAGCTCTTACGAGTAGGCCAACACTTATGTGTGACAACCAATCTTTTACGGTTCACCGTCGATGTAAACTATCCCGTAGAAATCAGGACACTACCATTGACGTACTTCATACCATACACACATGGTACGTCAACGGCTTTGAACCAGATGATAACATAACATATCTCTAAGACACAAAAGATTGAAATAAGTTGCAACTGGCCCTCACTAGGGCAGAGAATAGCAAATACAATCATCCAGAGGAAACATGTCCCAACATAACATCATTACAACTCAGCGGAAGCATTCAAAGGGGTCTGAGTACAGACAAATCCAAATAGGCTTAAGAAGCCTGGAATGAAAAGAAAACGGAGCCCATCCACGATGTCTCGGATCCTGCCCGGGTCCGCTAACTACTCGTCAGCAGCCTCGTCAAACTCCACGTAGTAGCCGTCACCTGGATCCTCGTAAGCGTAGTCTGCGGAAACCACAGCCCCAAAGGGGTCAGTACATAAACGTACTGGCAAGCAAGACTCACAGTTCACCAAAGTGTAACCCGTCAACACCAAGCACAGATGCCTTGGGATCAACGGAAGAAAAGGGTATAAAAGATGCTGCAACTGGCTGCACTAACCAACTACAGAACATACTACAACTTCCGGTAACAGAAAGGGGATAAGATAGCGTATCGTAACCAACTATAGCTAACCACCAAACAAACCCATCCTGGATCTCGCCCCTTATCCAAAGAAGAAATCCGAGGATAACTCACACAGTTGGATTAATGATGGATCAAGTTGTTGTGTCAATAAGCCTATTACTAGTCAAGTTATCATTAGTTAGGTGTAAGTTGTTCTGAGTACTTGTTAGCCAGTACTTTCACCAAGTCAACCATAACCGCGGAAAACACGGCTTCTCGAGAAGATTTATCCCTGCAGGGGTGCACCAATTTGGCCGTACACGTAAGAATAACCCGCCAGATGGGAAGGCCTTTCCCACCAAGCGGGGCACTCAACACAACTCAACTCTTCTTCGCATCAAGCCCAAAGCACCACGTGCTGTGCGTGCGCGGCTAATCGAGCCCCCCGAAGAAAAGGAGGGCCCTCATAGCACTGGAAGACCACGCCGCCCTAAATGCCGACTACAAAAGTTCCACCCTGGCCTCGGGTTCGTACCTGCATATGCGTGCATCAAATGGAAAGCCCGAACTAAGTGTGGCGATTTGGACGAGATGCGAATCGAATCAAATTGAGGGGGGCGCCCATACACGCTTCCCACATGCGGATAGTGCGCTCATCATGGATCAGTAGACAAGACCCTTTTCCTATTAGGGTCGACACTAGCATGCCTCAAAACCACGCCGGGCCTCCTGCCGGTGCCTTATCAGCAAATTATTATTACCTCAAATTAAGAGGTTGTTGTTTAACATCGAGCCCCAGAATATAAGCAGATATGATAGCAGAAAGTAACTGATAACAGACTCGAGCAAAACAACCCTAAGCATGCTAGTAAGACACGGGCCCAAGCAACGGGGTTTTAGGACTGGAGGTGAGGCAATATCAGGGTTCAGGGTATCATGTGATAGGTTCGTAACAGAAGCAACGATACATAGGGCTAGCAAATATAGACAACGGAAAGTATCGGTAACCAATGTTGAAAGGAACACAATGGTTCATGTGAGTGATAACTTGCCTGCAAACCCAGTAGCCGGGTACTGAGCTAGATCCTCAGAAGGGGTGTCGTAAAGATCGTCGGTATCAACGTCGTCGTCTATCCGAGAAGAAGCAAACAAACAATACAGGAAAAATAAACAATCAATATCATGGCATAGTGCACAATCATAGGATGATGCATGTCAAGTTAATGGATGCATCAAAATAAACTATTTGATATGATAGCACAATTTAAATGGACACATATGCAATTTTTGAGTTGCATATGAAAGCCCATGGATTTTTGGTTAGATTATTTGTTTTCCAACTAATCAACAGGTGCTAGTGGTTTAGTATGATGCATGCATGAGGAAAACAGCAAAATAACAACATTAGAACCAATTTAAAAATGAGGTTTAGCAATTTAGAATTTTATTATTAATTTAGGGAATTTTTTTTGGGTGCCTTAAAGGTGACACACAAGTATTTGTTGTGTTCAACCATTTAAATTGTTCAAAACAAATAACTAATTTCATATTTGAAAAGATCATGAAATTTTGGGTGGAATACATGTTTCAAATATTGAAAAAGGAATTTGGATGAATTTATTATGACTTAAACAAAATTAAACAAGTTTTAAATGAATTTAAAACAAGCATGAATTTTATTTGAATTTTATTTGCTCAAAACATAATTTCAAACTCATATTTGAAAAGTTCATACTTTGGTGGTTTGAAAACATATTTTGCATGTTCAAAAATATTTTATATTGAGCAAGTTATGATTTTATCAAATTTAAATGAATCAAACTAGTATTAAATTATTTAGGCAATTTAAATTATTCAACCCATGAAACAAAATTTATATTTGAAAAGGTTATTCAAAATAGCATGGAAAACATATTTTATTTGCATTTATTGGATTAAGAATGAATTAGTTATGGAATTTAGAAATTTGCATTTGAATTATTTGAATTCAAATTTGAATTGCATTTTGAAAATTCAAAACAGTACACAAATGGCATAGTTGGATAGACAATTAAATTTAGGACAAAACACATACATAACTTTTATTTATTGGGGTTATAGATTAAAAGTTATTAAATTTTAAAGTTTAGGGTTTAAATCTGCAATTAAAAGGATTTAATTTGAAAACAGAAACGTGGAAAACGTTTGTTACTGCGCTGCTGTCTACCCCTAGCCACTGCCCGTGGGCCAGGGGCCAGCGTGGCGCGCGCGCGCACGCGTGGCAGACACAGCGGCTTACAGGTGGGACCTGCCAGCGTCCGCTGCGGGGAAAAAAGAGGTGGTTTTTCCACTGCGGCCGCGGGGGTCGATCCCACGACCGCGCGCTTGCACGCGTTCGCTCTGAACCAACTCAGCTGCTCGCGTTCGTTTTCTAGATACAAAGATGCATTGAGGTTAAACTTCAGTACTGCAGTTAACTGAACTTTTGAACGCGCGCGAAGAACTCCGTCAGACAACGACGCTGCTCGCCGGCGGGGAAACAACGCGGCCGTGCTCGCTGCGTTGGGCTAGGTGGTATCGATGCGTGCAGTGCAGATGCGTGCACGGAGGCACGACAGAGAGGAGGAGAAGGACTCGGTGGTCGCTCACCGGCGGTGTAGAGGGAAGCAGAGGGGCGAGGTAGCGGCCGGCGGAGACGACGGTGATGGCGGCGAAGATCCACGCGGTCACCGTGCTCCTGGAGGTGTTCAACCGCGAGAGGGGACGGTGGAGGTTCGATTCCTGTGCTCAGCGAGGGGAAAAGGTGGCTACTGCGGTGGCGAGCGACATGGATTCAGGCGATAAATCTCCGGTGAGGTACAGCAGAGGGGAACTGCGATGCAGAGGTGGCGATCGGCGGCGGCGCGAGGGGGAAATAGCCTCCTAGGGTTAGGGTAGGTGGCGCGGAGCCCTAGTGGGTTTTGTAGGGGATCTTGCGCGTCGGTGGCCGTCCGCGGGGTTCTGCCGCCGACGTGGAGGCACGGATTCGCTGCCGTACTCCAGGAAGACGAGGGGGAACACACTGAACCGGTACGCTCGTTAGATAGGTGGGCTGGGCTGCGCTGAGCGGGAGATAAGAAGGAAACGGGCTGGGCGCAGCCCACTTCTCCTTGGCGCCAGAAACTTTGAATTTTATTTCTCCTTTATTTATTTTTGCTGAATTAGAATTTGGAAGAAAATGAAGGGTTTTAGGTTAGAGAAAAATTTGGAAAAATTAGGGTAACCTGCTTAGGTCATTTGCAAACAGGTTTAAACTTTTATTTTCAAAAAGGTTGAATTTGGTTTGCTGTTTGACTTTAAACCAAGTTTGGGTGAAATTTTAATATTACATGATCATTAATAAAAACCAATTTTAAAATAGGGTAACCCCTATGTTAGATTATAAACCATTGATCAAAATTGTGTTATAATTTGCATGGATTCAATTGGTTGCTGTTTGATGCTTGAATTTGGAATTTTAAATGTGTTTGGAAATTAAATGAGTGGTTTAAAACCATCATTTTCACAAGTGATCACTATGGCAAAACATGAAACCAATTGGTTGTTATTACTTGTGATTTTTATTTAAAATGTTGTAACAGAGCAAGTATGAAACCATTGTTTTGAATAAGGTTTGAATTTGAATTGTGAAAACAGTGGAAAACAAAGGCAACAATTCAGAAACAAATGCAAACAACATGGAAACAATATGATGACATGATGCAATACTTAATAAACATGCAACAAACATTCTAAGGGGATGGTTTTCATACTTGGGATGTTACAAAACGCCCCCCCTTGAAGGAAATCGCGCCCCGAGATTCCTACTGAGAAATGAAAAGGTCCGGATACTTCTTGCGAAGATCCTCTTCGGTCTCCCACGTTGCCTCTTTATCGGAATGATGCGACCACTGCACTTTCAAGAACTTGGTGCTCTTGTTGCGAGTCTTACGCTCGGTCTCATTGAGAATACAAACAGGGTGCTCCTCATAAGATAGATCATCTTGCAGTTCAATGGAATCATGATCAACTGCACGATCTGGATCTTTCAAACACTTCTTGAGTTGTGACACGTGGAACACATCGTGCACCTTGGATAGCTTTTCTGGAAGTTCAAGATGATAAGCATTTTCTGCACGCCTTGAGAGAATGTTGAAAGGACCAATGTATCTTGGTGCAAGCTTTCCTTTCACACCAAAACGATGAGTGCCTCTGAGGGGAGTTACACGGAGATATGCCTTGTCACCAGGTGCATAGATCATATCCCTGTGCTTGCTGTCATAATAGCTTTTCTGACGAGACTGAGCAATCTTGAGATTGTCACGAATGATACGAACTTTCTCCTCGGCTTCCTTAACAATGTCAGGTCCTAAGAGTGAACGTTCACCAGCTCCAGACCAATTGATTGGACTCCTGCATCTGCGGCCATAGAGTGCTTCAAATGGTGCCATGCCTAGGCTTGCCTGGTAGCTGTTGTTGTAGGAGAATTCAGCATATGGAAGGTAATCCTCCCATTTCATGCCAAAAGAGATACCACATGCTCTGAGCATATCCTCGAGAATCTGATTGACTCTTTCGACTTGCCCCTGAGACTGAGGGTGATAAGCTGTGCTGAACAGAAGTTTGGTGCCCAATGCTTCTTGAAAGCTTTTTCCAGAAATGAGAAGTGAATATGCTTCCACGGTCTGAGCTTATTTCCAATGGAACACCATGTAGAGGAACGATCTTTGCTGTGTAGAGTTCTGCTAACTGGCTAGCCGAGATAGTTTCCTTGACAGCAAAGAAGTGAGCTACTTTAGTGAGACGATCAATAACAACGAAGATTGCATCGTTGCCCTTCTTGGACTTTGGAAACCCAGTAACGAAGTCCATTTCAATCATGTCCCACTTCCACTCAGGAATTTTCAGAGGTTGGAGTAGACCGGTTGTTTTCTGATGGACTGCTTTAACACGTTGACAAACGTCGCATTCAGAAACGTATGGAGAAATTTCACGTTTCATGCCAGGCCACCAATACAGAGTCTTGAGATCCTGGTACATCTTTGTACTTCCAGGGTGAATGGAGAGAGGAGTTTCATGAGCCTCCTTGAGAATGATATCTTTGAGACTTTGCACTTGAGGAACTGCAATGCGTCCTTCAAAGAACACAGTTCCTTTATCATCAACTGAGAAATACTTGAATTTCTCCTTGCCTTCCTTGATGTGCTCAACCATCTTCTTGATTTCAGTATCACGAAGTTGTTCAGAACGAATCTTGTCCTCGAGAGTTGGACTGGCTGTCAAGCTAGCAAGGTAGCCTTGAGGAACAAGACCAAGGTTCAGCTTCTGGAATTCTTCATGAAGTGGAGGTTGGCTTTCCATGATCATGAGATTATTGCAATAGGACTTGCGACTGAGAGCATCGGCCATAACATTAGCCTTGCCTGGAGTGTAAGAAATGGTGAGATCAAAGTCCTTAATCTTTTCAATCCATCTCCTTTGCCTGAGATTTAGATCTGGCTGAGTGAAGATGTATTTCAGACTCTTATGATCGGAAAATATTTCAGTTTTGTTACCCAACAAGTATTGTCTCCATTTCTTGAGGGCAAACACAACTGCTGCAAGTTCAAGATCATGTGTGGGATAGTTTTGCTCATGTGGGTTCAACTGACGTGAAGCATAAGCCACAACTTGGCGTTCTTGCATAAGAACTGCACCTAGACCTTGGATAGATGCATCGCAGAATATCTGGAAAGGTTTGGTAGTATCGGGGCCACCCAGAACTGGGGTGGAACTGAGTTTAGTCTTCAGGAGATTGAAACTCTCATCACATTGTGGAGTCCAAACGAACTTCTTGTCCTTCTTTGTGAGATCAGTGAGAGGTTTTGCAATCTTGGAGAAATTTTGGACGAAACGACGGCAATAGCTAGCCAAGCCAAGAAAGCTTCTAACTTGTTTTACCGTCTTAGGAGGTTTCCAATCAACAATTGCTTTAACCTTTTCTGGATCAATGGCTATGCCCTTGGCGGAGATGACATGACCAAGGTAAGCAACTTCTGGAATCCAGAACTCACATTTGGAGAACTTGGCATACAGACGATGCTCGCGAAGTTTCATGAGAGTGAGACGAAGGTGTTCTCCATGCTCTTCCTCAGATTTTGAGTAGACTAGAATGTCATCAAGATATACCACAACGAACTTGTCGAGGTATTCATGGAAGACAGAATTCATGAGTCTTGAGAATGTCGCCGGTGCATTGGTGAGACCAAAGGACATGACGGTGTATTCATATAGACCGTAACGAGTGGTGAAAGCTGTTTTTGGAATATCTTCCTTTCTGATCTTTATTTGATGGTAACCCATCCTCAAGTCCAACTTTGAGAATATTGAGGCTCCAGCAAGTTGATCAAAAAGATCATCGATACGAGGAATTGGATACTTGTTCTTGATGGTTTTCTCGTTGAGAGGACGATAGTCAACCACGAGTCTTTTTGTTTGATCCTTCTTGGCAACAAACAGAGTTGGGAAACCCCAAGCGGAGGAACTAGGCTGAATGTAACCTTTCTCCATGTACATATCGATTTGCTTCTTCAACAATTTCAGTTCAGGAGGAGCTATCTTGTATGGATGCTTAGAGATTGGAGCAGTACCTGGTTCAAGCTTGATCACGAACTCAACTGCTCTATCCGGAGGCATCCCTGGCAACTCTTCTGGATAGACGTCAGGGAATTCACAAACCACCGGAACATTTTCAAGCAGAGGTAGAGGTTTAGCATCCAGGGTGTACAGCTGAACAGAACTTGATTCACTTGGAGAATAGACTATCTGGCCGGAAGGGTGGAACAGAGTTATTGACTTCTTAGCACAATCAATCGTAGCTTTATTGGCCTTCAGCCAATCCATGCCAAGGATGACATCAATGTCAGAATTGCCAAGCAGAATGAGGGAAGCAAGGAATATGTGACCTCCAATCAAGATCTGATTCTCGTGACTGATCTTGGAAGTTTGCATAGTTGCTCCAGGGGAGTTTACTACTAGCGGGGAACCCAAACCAACAAAAGGTAGCTTAACTGCTGTCGCAAAGATCTTTGACACGAAAGAATGCGATGCTCCGGTATCAAACAACACTTTAGCTGGGTTAGAGTTTACGGGGAATGTACCGAGAACGACGTCAGCATCTTCCTCAGCTTTGTCGGCCTTGATATGATTCACCCTCGCGGTCCTCCCGACAGGCCTGTTGTTGGAGTTGAAGGCTTTAGCCGGGGGAGCACGAACCATTGCCTGGTTGGTGTTGGGGCGAGGAGGTGGTGGAGGTAGCTGCCTCTGAGTGCACTTATCAGCATAGTGTCCAGTCTGCTTGCATTTGAAGCAAGTGACGACACGAGGTGCATCTGGCCTTGGCTGCCCCATTGGAACACTTTGACCATACATCTGAGATGGGTTGGGTGGGCGGGGACCAAAGCCTGGAGAAGCTTGGGCATATGGAGCCCTAGTGACAGCACTGTTTGGCACCCAGATGCGGCGCTTCTGCGGAGGGGTGGTCATGTTGGAGGAGGAACCACCCTCACGCGAGTGCTTGCGCGACTCTTCGAATGCCTTGCGCCCATTCTCCTCATTGAGCGCGGTGTTCACGAGCTCCTCGAAGTCCTTGCACTTGATGTTGGTGAGAGCGTACTTTAGTTCCGGGTTAAAACCTCGGCGGAACCTTGCCATCTTTTTGGCCTCAGTGGACACCTCATCACCAGCATAACGAGCGAGGCGATTGAACTCATTCTGGTAGCCAATGACGTCCAGCTTGCCCTGCTTAAGAGAGCAGAACTCTTCACGCATCCTTTCCATGAGACCATCTGGGATGTGGTGCTTCAGGAAGGCATCCTTGAAACAACCCCAGGTGATAGGATATCCAGCTCTCATGGTCTGGTAGTTCTCCCACCAGGTAGCTGCCTGACCCTTCAGTAGGTAGGTGGCATACTTGACTTTATCCTCCTCAGCAACGTGAGCAATGTCAAAAGCCCTGGCCATCTCCATGATCCAGTCATCAGCATCCAGAGGCTCCCGTGTTGCCACGAAAGCTCTCGGCCCCAGACTCAGAAACTCCTTGATGCTGACTCGCGGAGCATTCTGGTTGTTGTGCTGGTTAGCCTGGATCTGGGCCATCTGAGTCACGACCTGAGTCATCTGAGTCAGTAGCTCCGTGAGCGGAGGTGGTTCAGGCGGGTTGCTCCTTGTTGGCGGCATCCTGAATAGACATGCATTTTAGCACAACAATAGAAAAGGATAGACTTGGTAACCGAAAGATAGATTATTCCGACGCATGAATAGATAACCAACAGGTACATCATCTCATGTTCAAATACATCAGAATATCCAACACACCAATACATGGTTCGAAAGCCAAAGGATAACTAAACATAGCTAGGAACGGATACATCGGTACTCCCATGCTCATCACGCAGGACGGCGGCGAGTAGTACGACGAGAGATACGGTGAGGAGGAATCCCACGGAAGTAGGTAGAACGACGATCCACGTAGAGCGGGACTGCTCTGAGAGGGACTCTCGGTGTGGTGAAGTAGAAAGCGTCGTCTCCCTGTGCTCCAAAGCGTGGAATCCCAGTGTAACCAGCTCCGAGGTTGAGGAGTGGACCTCTGATCGGCTCATAACCTCCGGCATCTGGCAAACTACGTCCCACTGTCTGATGGAAACGTGCAAAGCGCTCATCTCCAACAAAGTCTGTGGTGTACGTAGCCAGACGAGTCAAAGCAAGATAGAGCTGCTCCCTGACTGAGGCCAACTCCTGAGAAAGTGTGGTGGCAACAGCGTCACTGTGTCTGACAAACTGAGCAGTGGTGTGCAGCCTGGTGTTATCATGCTCGTAGACATCCAGGTTGTCGTAGAGGGTGAAGTGAGCTCCCGCTGACGTGATGTAACCACGGGGGATGTGGCGATAGATAGAATCGTCAAACCCCCAGTAGTCAGCACGGAGGACGGTGAGACTCACGTAAGCTGCCTGCTGCACGGCCATATCCACTGTGGAACCTACTGCCTCGTAGCGGTGGACAACGCTCATGCCATCATCTGAGAGAATGTAGACGATAGCCTGGTAGTAGGTCTGGTCAAACTCTCGCTGCTGCTCGTAGACCTGGTACTCTGGTGCCCAATGGAACCCCAGATAAGTGACCATGTCTCTCAGCATCTCCGGATAACCGGCAGTGCTCTCACAGCGAGTCATCCGACCCACCTACGGGAAGAACCTGAGATCCATCTGCAGATGATTTGGGAGGTTTTGATTAGACGCCGGTAGAGAACTGAAGTGGAAAGCAACAACAAGGTTCAACGGACGAAAAGGATGTTTAGAAGAACAGGATATCGAAGCAACAACGGGAAACACGAGACCAAAACTCCTGAGGTACTACGGAAAAACCCATCCGGGCTTCTAAAGGATCAATATCTACTGCTTAAGGGATAGAGGATTTGCTTCCGGGGCTTACACGCCTCCGTTCTCAATCATGAGTAGGCAACATGATAAATCATGTCACAACCACCTCCATTCCTATGGTCTAGTAGATATAACTATCCTTGAGAAACCAGGATACGTGAAATCCTAACTTTAAAGTTTAGGTGAGAAGAGAAAACAACGTTGCACTTCCTTACCAGAAAAGGGTGGGTGGGTGGGGAAAGAAGAAAAATGGCAGACTTCCTACTCTCACGTTTCATTTTTCCTATATAGCTACAAAATAGTTTCTAGACTCAACTGCGACCAGTAAAAGGGATCCTACAGGCAGACAGGCTCTGATACCATTTGTCGCACCCTGACTTCTAGAGGATACTCACCGTACGAACTGAACAGTATTTTGACTGGATTACGGGGCTTACCGGCACCCGCAGCTCTTACGAGTAGGCCAACACTTATGTGTGACAACCAATCTTTTACTGTTCACCGTCGATGTAAACTATCCCGTAGAAATCAGGACACTACCATTGACGTACTTCATACCATACACACATGGTACGTCAACGGCTTTGAACCAGATGATAACATAACATATCTCTAAGACACAAAAGATTGAAATAAGTTGCAACTGGCCCTCACTAGGGCAGAGAATAGCAAATACAATCATCCAGAGGACACATGTCCCAACATAACATCATTACAACTCAGCGGAAGCATTCAAAGGGTTATGAGTACAGACAAATCCAAATAGGCTTAAGAAGCCGGGAATGAAAAGAAAACGGAGCCCATCCACGATGTCTCGGATCCTGCCCGGGTCCGCTAACTACTCGTCAGCAGCCTCGTCAAACTCCACGTAGTAGCCGTCACCTGGATCCTCGTAAGCGTAGTCTGCGGAAACCACAGCCCCAAAGGGGTCAGTACATAAACGTACTGGCAAGCAAGACTCACAGTTCACCAAAGTGTAACCCGTCAACACCAAGCACAGATGCCTTGGGATCAACGGAAGAAAAGGGTATAAAAGATGTTGCAACTGGCTGCACTAACCAACTACAGAACATACTACAACTTCCGGGTAACAGAAAGGGGATAAGATAGCGTATCGTAACCAACTATAGCTAACCACCAAACAAACCCATCCTGGATCTCGCCCCTTATCCAAAGAAGCAATCCGAGGATAACTCACACAGTTGGATTAATGATGGATCAAGTTGTTGTGTCAATAAGCCTATTACTAGTCAAGTTATCATTAGTTAGGTGTAAGTTGTTCTGAGTACTTGTTAGCAAGTACTTTCACCAAGTCAACCATAACCGCGGAAAACACGGCTTCTCGAGAAGATTTATCCCTGCAGGGGTGCACCAATTTGGCCGTACACGTAAGAATAACCCGCCAGATGGGAAGGCCTTTCCCACCAAGCGGGGCACTCAACACAACTCAACTCTTCTTCGCATCAAGCCCAAAGCACCACGTGCTGTGCGTGCGCGGCTAATCGAGCCCCCCGAAGAAAAGGAGGACCCTCATAGCACTGGAAGACCACGCCGCCCTAAATGCCGACTACAAAAGTTCCACCCTGGCCTCGGGTTCGTACCTGCATATGCGTGCATCAAATGGAAAGCCCGAACTAAGTTTGGCGATTTGGATGAGATGCGAATCGAATCAAATTGAGGGGGGCGCCCATACACGCTTCCCACATGCGGATAGTGCGCTCATCATGGATCAGTAGACAAGACCCTTTTCCTATTAGGGTCGACACTAGTAGGCCTCAAAACCACGTCGGGCCTCCTGCCGGTGCCTTATCAGCAAATTATTATTACCTCAAATTAATAGGTTGTTGTTTAACATCGAGCCCCAGAATATAAGCAGATATGATAGCAGAAAGTAACTGATAACAGACTCGAGCAAAACAACCCTAAGATGCTAGTAAGACACGGGCCCAAGCAACGGGGTTTTAGGACTGGAGGTGAGGCAATATCAGGGTTCAGGGTATCATGTGATAGGTTCGTAACAGAAGCAACGATACATAGGGCTAGCAAATATAGACAACGGAAAGTATCGGTAACCAATGTTGAAAGGAACACAATGGTTCATGTGAGTGATAACTTGCCTGCAAACCCAGTAGCCGGGTACTGAGCTAGATCCTCAGGAGGGGTGTCGTAAAGATCGTCGGTATCAACGTCGTCGTCTATCCGAGAAGAAGCAAACAAACAATACAGGAAAAATAAACAATCAATATCATGGCATAGTGCACAATCATAGGATGATGCATGTCAAGTTAATGGATGCATCAAAATAAACTATTTGATATGATAGCACAATTTAAATGGACACATATGCAATTTTTGAGTTGCATATGAAAGCCCATGGATTTTTGGTTAGATTATTTGTTTTCCAACTAATCAACAGGTGCTAGTGGTTTAGTATGATGCATGCATGAGGAAAACAGCAAAATAACAACATTAGAACCAATTTAAAAATGAGGTTTAGCAATTTAGAATTTTATTATTAATTTAGGGAATTTTTTTTGGGTGCCTTAAAGGTGACACACAAGTATTTGTTGTGTTCAACCATTTAAATTGTTCAAAACAAATAACTAATTTCATATTTGAAAAGATCATGAAATTTTGGGTGGAATACATGTTTCAAATATTGAAAAAGGAATTTTGATGAATTTACTATGACTTAAACAAAATTAAACAAGTTTTAAATGAATTTAAAACAAGCATGAATTTTATTTGAATTTTATTTGCTCAAAACATAATTTCAAACTCATATTTGAAAAGTTCATACTTTGGTGGTTTGAAAACATATTTAGCAAGTTATGATTTTATATTGAGCAAGTTATGATTTTATATTGAGCAAGTTATGATTTTATCAAATTTAAATGAATCAAACAAGTATTAAATTATTGAGCAAGTTATGATTTTATCAAATTTAAATGAATCAAACAAGTATTAAATTATTTAGGCAATTTAAATTATTCAACCCATGAAACAAAATTTATATTTGAAAAGGTTATTCAAAATAGCATGGAAAACATATTTTATTTGCATTTATTGGATTAAGAATGAATTAGTTATGGAATTTAGAAATTTGCATTTGAATTATTTGAATTCAAATTTGAATTGCATTTTGAAAATTCAAAACAGTACACAAATGGCATAGTTGGATATACAATTAAATTTAGGACAGAACACATACATAACTTTTATTTATTGGGGTTATAGATTAAAAGTTATTAAATTTTAAAGTTTAGGGTATAAATCTGCAATTAAAAGGATTTAATTTCAAAACAGAAACGTGGAAACGTTTGTTACTGCGCTGCTGTCTACCCCTAGCCACTGCCCGTGGGCCAGGGGCCAGCGTGGCGCGCGCGCGCACGCGTGGCAGACACAGCGGCTTACAGGTGGGACCTGCCAGCGTCCGCTGCGGGGAAAAAAGAGGTGGTTTTTCCTCTGCGGCTGCGGGGGGTCGATCCCACGACCGCGCGCTTGCACGCGTTCGCTCTGAACCAACTCAGCTGCTCGCGTTCGTTTGCTAGATACAAAGATGCATTGAGGTTAAACTTCAGTACTGCAGTTAACTGAACTTTTGAACGCGCGCGAAGAACTCCGTCAGACAACGACGCTGCTCGCCAGCGGGGAAACAACGCGGCCGTGCTCGCTGCGTTGGGCTAGGTGGTATCGATGCGTGCAGTGCAGATGCGTGCACGGAGGCACGACAGAGAGGAGGAGAAGGACTCGGTGGTCGCTCACCGGCGGTGTAGAGGGAAGCAGAGGGGCGAGGTAGCGGCCGGCGGCGACGACGGTGATGGCGGCGAAGATCCACGCGGTCACCGTGCTCCTGGAGGTGTTCAACCGCGAGAGGGGACGGTGGAGGTTCGATTCCTGTGCTCAGCGAGGGGAAAAGGTGGCTACTGCGGTGGCGAGCGACATGGATTCAGGCGAGAAATCTCCGGTGAGGTACAGCAGAGGGGAACTGCGATGGAGAGGTGGCGATCGGCGGCGGCGCGAGGGGGAAACAGCCTCCTAGGGTTAGGGTAGGTGGCGCGGAGCCCTAGGGGGTTTTGTAGGGGATCTTGCGCGTCGGTGGCCGTCCGCGGGGTTCTGCCGCCGACGTGGAGGCACGGATTCGCTGCCGTACTCCAGGAAGACGAGGGGGAACAGACTGAACCGGTACGCTCGTTAGATAGGTGGGCTGGGCTGCGCTGAGCGGGAGATAAGAAGGAAACGGGCTGGGCGCAGCCCACTTCTCCTTGGCGCCAGAAACTTTGAATTTTATTTCTCCTTTATTTTTTTTTGCTGAATTAGAATTTGGAAGAAAATGATGGGTTTTAGGTTAGAGAAAAATTTGGAAAAATTAGGGTAACCTGCTTAGGTCATTTGCAAACAGGTTTAAACTTTTATTTTCAAAAAGGTTGAATTTGGTTTGCTGTTTGACTTTAAACCAAGTTTGGGTGAAATTTTAATATTACATGATCATTAATAAAAACCAATTTTAAAATAGGGTAACCCCTATGTTAGATTATAAACCATTGATCAAAATTGTGTTATAATTTGCATGGATTCAATTGGTTGCTGTTTGATGCTTTAATTTGGAATTTTAAATGTGTTTGGAAATTAAATGATTGGTTTAAAACCATCATTTTCACAAGTGATCACTATGGCAAAACATGAAACCAATTGGTTGTTATTACTTGTGATTTTTATTTAAAATGTTGTAACAGAGCAAGTATGAAACCATTGTTTTGAATAAGGTTTGAATTTGAATTGTTAAAACAGTGGAAAACAAAGGCAACAATTTAGAAACAAATGCAAACAACATGGAAACAATATGATGACATGATGCAATACTTAATAAACATGCAACAAACATTCTAAGGGGATGGTTTTCATACTTGGGATGTTACATCTTTGTCCACGTCTTCGGGGTGACGTTGTAACACATATCCATTAATGATTTGTGGGTCAATGAACCCAACATCATGGATGTTCCTTATTTTGCATTCCCAAATCTTCAATCTGCATAATAGAGTACGCAACAATATAGTTAGGACAATATATATATATATAGTGCAGGCAATGAAGAACGAGATGAGGTAGAAATAAATCACTTACAGAACTTACAAATCAGGATAGATTTGTCGAGCTCGCGCATATTGAACAGCTGGAACAATTCACTCATATGAACTGTTACAGAGTACCGTTTGGTGTGATGCTGCTCTGTAACATCCACATAAACATATTCTTTGGCGGCCCATGATATGAAATTATTGTACCATCATAGCAGATTTCGCATTTGTGGTGGTAGACTCTTTTCCTGCGTAGACTCGACGAGAGTCCCATTCGTCACATATTTTAATGCTACCTCACCTACTGGCGCATCGTCAAGGACTAACGAGGCACGAAGAGTCAAACCCATCTCGGACGCATTTTTAATGGCACTCGCTATAGTCAATCCAATTTCTGCCGCAGCTGCTATGACCTCGGGGTCCTGTTCCGGACCGGCTTTCACTATGAGCGGGGGGATCGATTGTTTATTCTGCATCCCGAGCTGGTCAACTTGTTTCCCGCTTTTTTTCC
Organism: Alopecurus myosuroides; assembly: GCA_028641055.1. Lineage (NCBI taxonomy): Eukaryota > Viridiplantae > Streptophyta > Magnoliopsida > Poales > Poaceae > Alopecurus > Alopecurus myosuroides. Next base: position 127,443,985 of record CM054057.1, on the reverse strand, counting down.
TTTCTTCTTTCTCCTCCTTCAATATTTCTGCTTGCCTACGAAGTTCACTTCCATAGTCGTTAGGCATATTCAGCTCGGCTTGGGACGATGTCGTCAAAAAACTCGTAGCCCACTTCTTTACCTTCGGAGGGTATACTTCCTTGGGCTTAGGATCCCTTAGCACCTTCTGATCGGCCTTCTATTTCTCATAATCAGCATTCGCGGCCAATTTGGTTTCAGCTTCACTAAGTTCCCAAGGCCTTGGGGGGGATAGACTTCAGTGATGGCTCCGGTACCCGTGTGGTCTTAGGTACATAAGGCTCCGGGTTAATAGTCCAAGAGCGGGTTTCCTTGTTGTCCGCCTGCTTCTGCTTCTTCGCCAGAGGAGGAATGGGGGACGACGGCTGCTTACCCGCCGGAGGAGGATTGGGGGGTGGCGGCTGCTTACCCGCCCGAGGAGGATTGGGAGGCGACACCTGCTTACCCGCCGGAGATTGTGGATCGGGGGACGACGTCGAATGGCGTGAAGGAGGTGTAGGTGAACCACCACCACCACCACCACCACCATCGGAGGGGGGTGGACTTGTTAGCCTTGGCGCCTCGCCTGGAAACACTATGTACTTCTTTTTCCATAGAATGAACTGGCGCTTGACATCTCCAAGTCTTCTCTCCCCTTCGGGTGTAGCTATGTCAATCTCCAGGTCCTCAAACACTTGGACTATGTCTTCCACCGTGACACGAGCATAGCCATATGGAATGGGGTTGTTGTGGTGGAGTGCTCCAGGTGTACAGGGTAAAGCACTGCCGGTAGCTACTTTCGTGGAAATCTTCCCCACGGGATAATGCAGATCACATTCTTTCATCTCCTTTACATCATCCACGGGGTAGTGAGGCTCCGGTGCACGAATCTCGATCATCGGTGCATTAGCACCTGCAGGCGGGGCCTCCGTGGAAACCACGCTGCTTCTCCGCTGATGCTGGCTTCCGAGATCCGCTTCACGATCTTCATGCGGCCCTGCAGGCGCCGATCTTTCTTTCACAAGTCCATGCACGGTCTGCTTCAACTCACTAAGTTCCGATGCAACCTTCGCCAAAAGATCTGCAGCCCGGTCCGTCTTTCTCTTACGGCTTCTGTAACAGTACGGGTCATTTTCCTGGGAAAACCCTACTTTCCACGTCATTCTGCCTTTGCCTCGTACATGTCCTCCGTGTTCAGCATTCCCGAGGGCTATTGTCAGTGCGTCTTTCTCTCTGTTGAACGTGATCAAGCCCTGTTGAGCTTGGGTCATTGCGTCAATAAGGGCTTTTGTGGGAGCAAACGTTTTCTGCCGATGAACACACGCCCCTGTCTCCGGGTCTAGCGATCCCCCATGCCCGTACCACCAGCATTTGGCTCTTTCGTCCCATCCCTCCGTACCTAGAGGGATTCCTCGCGCCCTCAGGTCGTCCTCCATCTTCTGCCACTTAGGGGACAAAAGGCGGTATCCTCCTGGCCCCATAACATGATGGTACTGTTTCTTATCCACATTAGCCTTATTTTTTTCGATATTTCCTTGAAATGCTCTGATTTCTTTTGCCTCACAAATTCTTGCCAATCATCTTTCAGTTTCTCATTTTGTCCAGTGAAAATCGGAGTTTTGCCCTTGTTGACATATTCACGGGTTAAATTTTTCTTGAAGTTCCGGAATGCTTCGGCCATCTTCTGAAGAGTGAACTTGGCGTGGTGGTATCACGGCAGACGCCATGGGATGGCTTAAGGTTGGGGCCGATGGACGCTGGAGGTGATCGGGGAGGGATCACACGGCGAGTAGCCGCGTGTAGGATCTATCAAACACTGCAAACAACACGATCTTACCCAGGTTCAGGGCCCTCGTGTGGAGGTAACACCCCTACTCCTGCCTCTCTCTTTATATGGGTGTTTACCGAGTAGCCACAGTACAGTTCAGGCCTTCAGCCGAGGAGCCACTCTAGCTCTCTATAGTTCTATCTATGTGTGGCGAATGTCTCCGTTCCGAACGAGTGAGTCGAACCCCTCACAGGAGGGGGCAGGGCACCTTATATACTGGTGCCCAGCCGAATAGAAAAAGACTATAAGGTACAACTGATAGGACAGACACACTGCAGAACAGAGCACACTTCCTGCTTCTCGCTGACGCGGGTGCCGTAAGTCGTCACGCCGTTCAGAGATGGGACCTGTCCACCTTGTAAGTGAGATAGGGTAGGCCCCTAACCCTGTCATGTCCCCTCTGTCAGTGACATGACTTGACAGGCGCCTACCACACTGTAGCCACGCCGTAGCGCGGATAATCACACGCTCCGTAAGTTGAACCGCACGCCGGTACGGACGCAGGATACGCGGGATCCCTTGTCAGAACGGCTCCATTGACTTCTTGCCCGGGTAGGAACGCAGTCCCTCTACCCGGACCAACTTCTTTACTCGGACGAACATAACTTCCTTGATTTCTCCTCTTGGCCATTGGTGAGTAGGACCGGATAGAAACCTACCGGGTCAAGTACCGGGTAGCCATCTACCCGGTCAAACAACATCTTGACCTTGCCTTTAGCACTTGCCTTACCCCTACTCGGGGGTAACCCCCAGACATTAGTCCCCGAAGCTGGTAGAGTCCTGCGAACTTGTTCACTAGGCCCTTCCAGCTTAAGAAACAAACCTTGTCTTCGCACCGTAAGAGACTGAGTAGCATCTCCACACGGTCCCTTAACTCTTGCTTGAATCTCTTCTTCTCCGAGTAGCGCTATCTTTCTTCTATAATGCCGAGTAAAATGACTTATTGAAATTTCGAACTCACCTCCGCAGAATCAGAGTGAATCCATCTCTCCGTGTCGCTATGGGGCACGTGTCACACCCCTGTGCCCCCGACGCCTCGGTCTCTGGGATGCAGCAGGCCACGCGCCCATAACGGCAACCCTGGCACACTAGCCTGTTAAGTCACTTCAACCGTACTCAAGTGCCCACGATCTCGACGTGGGATTAACTGCGCCCGTTACGCGCGCGATATGCGTTGTGTGCGTTTCTAACGGTTGCGCAACCCACGCCGCACGATCTCCGCGCACGATCGATCCGCGATTAATTCGCTGGTAACGGCAACTCGAGGGGGAGAGATAAATACCCCCTCGACGCTCCCTTCTCACTTTTCCTGCTCATTCCAATCTAGCGCCCCCTCGTCTCTCCGCCGTCGTCGAGCACACCGCCACCGCAACCACCTACTGTGCCGCTGCTCCACGCGCCGCAAGAGAGACAGAGAGCAACTCCTTTGCTCAAGTCCACCTTCCAATCTCTCCTGAGTGCTTCCGCATCCATGGCTCGCGGAGATGACGATGCGGCCGCCAGCGCCGGCTGGGAGGGATCTGAGGTCACGGCGGAGGACTGTCAGTGGCTGGTGAATACCCCCCGCGTCCCTCCCGGCGTCGTCTGCCGGCAGCCAGACAATGAAATCATCCCTCAGCCCGAGAAGGCGAGTACGTCGTCTACCTTGCGCACTTCAAGCGCGGCTTCGGCCTCCCTATCTCTGAATTTTTTTCCGAGTTCCTCCGTAATTTTGGCCTCCAGCCACACCATCTTCCCCCCCCAATGCCATGGTTATGCTTTCTATCCACGCCGTGGTTTGCGAGGCTTTCCTTGGCGTCTACCCAACCATCCACTCTTGGGCTCGTTATTTCTTCTTCCGGAAGCAGAGCATCCCCAATCCTGGGCACACCGAGAGCGCCCGCTCGATGACGCAGACGGGATGCGCCATGATGCTGCAGCGCACCACTGGCCATCACCCGCGCGCCAAGGGACTGGAAACTGTGCGCAAGTGGCAGCGCAGTTTCTTGTACGTGAAGAACGTCGCCATAGAAGAGTGTAAGCCAATCCAGGACCGGATAGGGCTCCCAAAGTGGAAGAACGCAAGGCCAACCCAGCAGAACTGGGGCTACAATCGCAAGAACAACATCGAGGATGTTGTCCAGATTGAGCGGCTCCTGGCCGAGTTGCGGAGGAGGGATTCCGCCGAGATGATCCCATCGCGTGCTGGATTTCGCGCCGAGTGCTCCCGCTCCAGCGTCGCTCCCACAAGATGTGCTACATGGGAGGGATCCGAGACTGCACAAGGACAACCACCTTCGAGCTCAGCAAAGCCGAGGTGGCCATCTGGGCGAGATCCATCATGCAGACAACGCTCTCCGACACCTGAATGTATGGCTTTGAGCCGTACATCCGCACCAAGCCAATCGGACAGGTTATCCTTCTGTGCTTTGTTTCTGCACTCTGATACCGAGTAGATGGCTTCTCAGCTTTCTATGCTTAGTCTTTGCATGTTGCACCGAGTAGGACATCACCAACATCCTTTTGGCTTTATGTGCTTTGTGTTTGCACGCCATGTCGAGTAGAAATCCTTAGTTGAATATGCTTTGTGTTTGTATGCTATTCCGAGTAGAACTCCTTAGCTCTATATGCTTTATGTTTGCATGCTGTGCCGGGTAGAACTCCTTAGTTGAGAACTCAACTTACTTGTGATATCTATTTTCCTTCACAACACATTGATCGTCAGAGAGAAGAAGACGGTGAGGTCTTCGAGACCAATTGGCATGATGACAGAGAAGAGGATGATGAGAAAGCCTATGACACCCAAGATACCCTCTGCATCCTTCACGCCAATCAGCCTGGTAAGCACCGAGTTGACGCGTCCATCCGGGACTGGTCCGAGGATGAGAAGGTGACAAAGTTCACCTTTCTCCTCACGAATAGCACACTCTGATTTCCTTCTATGTTTCTGAATCCCCTTTCTCTTTTATTCTGCAGAGGATCTTGAGCAGGACAAAGACGAGGAGCCCCTTGAGGTTAACCCTCTATTCGTTGTGGCTCCCAGCACTCGGAAGAGAGTTGGTAGCGGCACCCAAGAACCTGCTCCCAAGAAAGCCAAGAAGGCCAAGAAGGCCACCGCCAGAAGACAACCCCCCACCACTAAAGGGTAAGTTACTCCATCCGAGTATCACTCTGTTGCTGTTTCTCGTTATGCTCTTCCGCTTCTCCCTTTCTGAACTTTTTCTTCTCTTCTAGCGCCCCTCTGGACACTGACGCCGCCGCGGCCCCCACTCGCACCAAGAGGAAGGCCATCGTGGACTTCGAGGCACTCGTTGATCTCTGCGACGATGAAGATGAGCCAGCCCAGCAGGATAGGACGCGTGCGCCCTCTCCTGTTAAGCTGGAAGAAGACGCCGGCGCCGAGAAGACTGGCGCTGGTGACCAAGTTGAAGATGCGACCCTTGAGCAGCAGACCTACGCGTATCAGAGTGCGCAGGATGCTGCTCACACCGAGATGCCTCCCTCTCCTCCAGCTGCATCAGCTGGGGAGAATGCTGAAGAAGAAACCGAGAACCAAGACCGTGCCGCCCTGGAGCGGCAAGATGATGACCCCGAGCAGCAGGACAATCAAACTGTAGCTCAAGATGACCCCGTGGCTAGGCCGCGGGTAGAAGAAGTAATCGACATAACACCTGATCCCGCTGCAGAGCAGCGGGTAGAGAAGACCGTGGTGGAGCTAGTCCTCCAGAGCCAAGCGCAGCCAGACGCTGCGCAGGGTTGCCGGCCCCCTGTGCCGCCTACCTAGCAGGCGACTCCACCGACTGCGCCAAGCCCTCCGCCCAAGCAGAGTACAACCAAGACTGCTTCTCAGCAAGTTCCTCCATCCGATTCACGCCAAGTGCCTCCATCCGCTTCTCGGGCGGACATTGTTCCCAAGAAGACCGTCAAGCCAGAAACTGCGCCTACAAGGAAGAAGCCATCGCGCAAGGCTGCAGAGGCTGCGGACTAGATGCCACCACCCAAGCCATCGCTTGTGCCAGCCGGGAAGCCGGCAACAAAGAGCAAACAGCTAACCATCGGCGGGCCCACCTCCAGCAGCAAGACGGCTACTGCTGGATCCGCTGGCCCTGGCGAAGGGTCGAGTGCTGGAGGTGCTGCCCGCGCACCAGCTAGCTGGCCGCAATACCTGCTGGAGGTGTCCAAGCAGCATGAAATCTCGATGTCCAAGGGCGAGAAGAAGCTTTCTGCTTTGAAGGGAGGCCAGGCGAAGGCTGTGGACGTCAAGTCCAAGGGCAAAGAACCAAAACCAGCTCTTGAGTTCCACTCGCGCGAAGCCGGCGAGGACGAGATCAAGTCAGAGGGGCTGACCGCGGTCCTGGACCGGGTAGCCTTCGTGGACAAGGTTTGGGAGAGCGATGCTCACGGCGTCCTGCAATGGAATGGCTTCACGCTGGGTCCAGTTGATCATTACCGGATTGACTGGAACAAGGCTGATGTCGGCTCCGTTCCAATGACCATCGCCTCCACTACCTGCACTTTGGCCGGGAAGCTGTTCTGCCTCCGCAAAGCCGCCGAGGACGTCGAACAATCAAATGCCGTAATTGTTTCTTTCTTTCCTGCTTTCTCCGAGTTGCAGTTCCTCTTTTCTTTTTCTCTTCTCTTGTGTTCTTCTTTTCCTCTTAGCCACTCCCCAGTCCCCGAGATTCGGGCCGAGTAGACGGTTACTCAACCGAGTTGCCGTCTTCTCGGGCCAAATCTTCCAAAATTATCTAACTCCTTTTCTTCTCTTCCACAGAATAGCCTCCTGAAGCGGACTAAGGTGTTTCGCCGGCTGCTGTGGAACCATCGCGCGGCCAAGGACCGCATCGCGGTTCTTGAAGCCGAGAGGAAAGATGATGCCGCGATGAAGCAGGCGGCACTGGACCGTGCTCTCCAAATTTCTGAGATAGAAGGTAAGCTTTTTAGTTATTCGGTTTGTGTGTTTTGTGTTTACGCCCGCATTCGCTTTCTGCTATAACCCCGTTTACTCTGCAGGCAAGTTGAACGAACTGAAGGAGCAGCACGAACACTGCCACGTCTTCACTGCCTCCGCTGAAAGCACAATCAAGAAGCTGGAAGGTGAGCTACCAGCTACTCTGCACTTGTGCCTTTTCCTCTATCTGGTTACTCTGCTGACAGTGTTGTTCTTCTCGCAGAAGAGAACAAGACATTCCGGGAGCAGCACTTGAACTGCTTGATACCTGCCGAGGTGCAGCAGCAGCTGGAAAGCCGAGAAGCAGAGCTCCAGAAGGAACGCGACACATAGCGCGCCGAGTTCGAGCAGATGCATGTCCAGCTCAAGACTGCGCTCCAGGATGCCTTGGACCAAGCTGCCGAGAAGGAAGATGTCAAGAAAACTGCCAAGGCCAGAGAGAAAACGCTCGAGATGGAGCTCTCACTTCTAAAGAAGCAGAACGAGATCCTCATGCTCCAGATCTCCAGCGTGCGCAACATTGAAGACCGGGACATTGCTGATGAGGAGGACTGGAAGATTAAATTGGACGCTCTGCTGGTGGATCTCCGATGTAAGTTTCATCTTCTCTGCGCCTGGCTGCTTCTTTTCTCTGCTACTTGGCTTGCTTTTACCCTCATCCTTTCTACCTGGTTTCATCTCTTCTCTTCCTCCATTTCTAACTCTTATCTGTTTCTTCTTTAGATATTTTCCCTGATCTCCGCGCCGCTAGCACGCCTGGTCTGGCGAAAGAACAAGAACTCCGAGCTGCATCCGGATTGCCCACCAACACCAAGTCCACTATTAACAACAATCTTACGAGCATCAAGTCGCAACTCCGCCAACTCAAAGGCTTGGGCACCACCATGGTGTCCACGGCATATAAGCTTCATGACCTGTTCTGGCCGGATGAATCCGCGCCTAACAGCTTCAGCGAGATCGCCGAGAAGCTGGACAGCGTGAAGGCCGAGATGAAGAAATGGCGCGCTTCTGCAGCTCGGGCAGGAGCTGATGAGTTGCTTCATTTTATCTGCAGCTGGTATGAGAACCTCAACCTCGATAGGATCCTCGAGAGGCGCGAAGACTCCAAATGGACCAAGGATCCCGACTGCGTTGCTCGGCAGAAGGCAGTAGCCTACGAGATAGCCTCCTACGTGGACACCGCCACCTACATCGACGGCCTCCCCGAGCCAGAAACCGAGGCTGAGGAAGAGGACGCTGATGATGAAGAGGACACCGAGTCAGAGGATTTGAGCGTGTTCGAGTAGGATACAGCGAAGGGAGCTGCCAAAAAGGGGAAGGCCAATGTTGATGCAGAAACCGAGAAGCCGGAAGCCAACACCCAGGAGGCCACCATCACCACCGAGATGGTGATCCAGCAATCGGCTCCCGAGTTGGGCTCGACGGCTGGTGCGGCACCTGACGCCGCGGCGCTACTCAGGACTCAGTCCACTGCATCCACCTCGGCCACCGATCCCATCTCGGTTGCCACTGCTACTTCAGAAGCTGCCAACGCCAACTCTGAGGCTGATGCTGCCAATGCCAACGTGGACAACACCGCTACCTCCGATGAGTGAATGCTGAAACACTTCTACCTTAAACTTTTTATTAGATCCCCGGGATGCCGGGTGCAAATGTATCCATACTATTAAGTCTTTGTTGCTACTCAGTTTTATTCCAGTTAAAGTTTGATATTTTAGCAACTCTGGCTCAATGCCGGGTTGCGTTATTATGCAAGTCCCCGAGTTGCATTTTTTATCCACTTTCTCTTTTCGTCTCAGCTCTTACCTGCCACTTGTGGCTTTTTTGGTAGTCGAGTCACAAGATATCAAAGATTGAGTTTCAAATACTTAGCCACTTAGAAAAATTCATAGTAACGCTGCCCACCACTTAGCCGAAGAAAGACAGCAAAAAACAGTAAAGAACACTCTACTCGGTTCCTGCACTCCTCTTCTCCTTAATTATTTTTCGTGTTCTCATTGACCTTTGGCTTGTTCTCTTGCTTGCCATGAAGCCGGGTTGCGGACAGCAGCATAGTCGAAGAGTTGGCTCTTAGGTTTAAACACATTACTAAATACACTTATGAAATTCTAAGCAGAGCAACCGAGTAAACGAAGGTAAAACAGAACAAATTTGGACAAGGGCAGTCCCCGAGTTTGAATTCAGAGTGCCTACTAGAATTTTAACTCGGTTGAGAGGATACATACAACTTTCTGCTCATGAATGAAGGCGGCGAAGTAGAGCTACATTCCAGGGGCGCTTAGTTTCCTCTCCTGCTCTATCCGGCCTGTTCTTCTGGGGGTGGCTGTACGTCAACTAGATAGTAGGCATCATTGTGCAAAGCCTTGCTCACAATGAAAGGCCCTTCCCACGGGGGAGATAGCTTGTGCATCCCGGCCGTGCGTTGCACGAGCCTAAGGACCATGTCTCCTTCTCGGAAAACCCTTGGGTTCACTTTCCAGCTGTGATAACGCCTCAAGTTTTGCTGGTAAACAGCTGAACGTGACAGAGTTAGCTCTCTTGCTTCTTCCAGCAGGTCAACGTCATTTTCTTGAGCTTCTCTCGCCTCCGCCTCAGTGTAGAGGGTTACTCGGGGCGAGTCATGCTCTAGGTCAGTGGGCAACACGGCCGCAGCTCCATATACCAGGAAGAATGGTGTGTAGCCAGTTGACCGGTTAGGGGTAGTCCTTAGACTCCACAACACCGCTGGCAACTCATCTAGCCAACACCCAGGTGTTTTCTGCAGTGGCCCAATCAGCTTTGTCTTTATGCCGGATAGCACCATGCCATTTGCTCTTTCAACTTGCCCATTGGAGGCGGGATGCGCAACAGATGCAATATCTAGACGAATCCGCTTATCTCTGCAAAACCTTGCAAAAGCACCCTCAACAAAGTTCGTGCCATTATCAGTGATGATGTTGTGCGGGTAGCCGTATCTCAAGATTATGTCCTTTAGGAAACTCACAGCTGTGGCTCCATCGCACTTCTGAATAGGCTTCACCTCAATCCACTTGGTGAACTTGTCAACCATGACCAAGATATGAGTCATGTTGCCTCTAGCCGGCTTGAAAGGGCCAACCATATCCAAACACCAAACAGCAAATGGCCAAGTAATAGGAATGGTCTTCAATTCGGAAGCTGGCACATGAATCTTACTTCCAAATCTTTGGCAGCCGTTGCACTTTCTCACGATATCTTCAGCTTTCTTCAAGGCAGTGAGCCAAAAGAAGCCATGCCGAATAGCCTTGTTGACCAGAGCCCGAGAAGAGGCGTGATGTCCGCATTCTCCCTGATGTATCTCCACCAGAATTTCTTCTCCTTCTGCTGGCTCTACATAGCGTTGCAGCACGCCAGTAGGACTTCTTCTATGCAGCGCATCTCTGAAGATATTATAGCCCTTGGATCTTCTCTGAATTTGCCTCGCGGTAACTTCATTACTCGGCAAGGTGCCGTCCTTTAGAAAGGATAATATGAGCATAGCCCAACTCGGTGTCTCCCACGTGGGAAACACTGGTTCGTCCACTTCCATTGGAACAACCACCACTACCTCTTCAGAGTTGAGGACGAGGTCACGAGTCCCCGAGCACTCAGCAAGGACCCCCTCGATGAACGCGATAGTCCCCGAGTTAGGAGGGGCAGTCCCCGAGTAAGGAGGGACAGTCCCCGGGTTGCAGGCGCCAGTCCCCGGGATGGAGACGGCAGTCCCCGGGTTCTCTTTTGCAGCCTCCCAGTCAATCTCCAGGGGAACAGCTTCTTCGCTTGGCAGAGAAGGAATGAATATAGACTCCGAGATGGCTTTCTCAAATACTCCGAGGCAATCCCAGCTGAGATGTATTACCGAGAAGACCCCAACTTGGACAGCTCGTCAGCTGCGTCATTCTCTGCTCTGTGTATGTGTTGGAACTCGCATCCTTCAAAAAATCCAGTCATGGTGTGCACCAGGAACCGATATGACTCCATGTTAGCATCTAGAGCATCCCAGGTACCAGAAACCTGTTGCACCACCAAATCCGAGTCGCCATAACAGATGATGCGCTGCACGCCAACCTCCTTGGCTACCTTCAAGCCGTGTACCACAACCTCGTACTCTGTTACATTGTTGGATGCGTTGAAATGAATCTGCATCACGTACTTGAGTTGATCTCGTTTGGGTGACGTGAGCACCACGCTAGCACCAAGGCCTTCCTTCACTTTGGAGCCATCAAAATGCATCTTCCAGTAGTTGGCTACTGGCGAAGGAGGCTCATACTGCACCTCAGCCCAATCCACCAGAAATTCTGCCAGAATTTGTGACTTGATGGCTTCTCTTCTCGCGTACGTAGGAGCGTACGCGGCCAGCTCAATCGCCCACTTGGCTACTCTGCCGCTTGCCTCCTTGTTGCCCATGATATCCGAGATGGGAGCAGAACTCACCACTGTGATGGGATGCTCTTGGAAACAGTGCTTCAGCTTTTTGGCGCCCAGGTACACGCCGTAAGTCATCTTCTGGTAATGCGGGTAGTTCTGCTTGGAGCTGGACAGCACCTCACTCAGATAATACACTGGCCGCTGCACAGTCTTGCCTTCCTCTTCTCGCTCCACCACAATCACCACACTGACTACCCGGTTGGTAGCCGCAATGTACAGCAGCATTGGCTCTTTGGATAGCGGACTAGCCAAGATGGGAACGCTACCCAGCACGGCTTTCAGCTCCTTGAATGCCACATCAGCTTGCGGTGTCCAGACGAACTTGTCACTCTTCTTCATCAATTGATACAGAGGCAAGGCCTTCTCGCCCATTCTGCCTAGGAAGCGGCTCAGAGAAGTCAAGCAACCAGTGAATTTCTGCACATCCTTCAGGGATCTCGGCAAAGACATGCTCTCTATAGCTTTTATCTTTGAAGGATTGCCCTCAATGCCCCGACTGGATTCCAAGAAGCCGAGTATCTTGCCGGCCGGGACGCCAAAGGTGCATTTAGTCGGATTCAACTTCATCTTGTACTTGCACAAGTTGGCAAATGCTTCTTCAATGTCACTAAGCAGAGTATGTGTTTTATTAGTTTTGATGACAATGTCATCTACGTACACCTGCACATTCTTTCCAATCTGATCATGCAAGCATTTCTGTATGCATCTCTGATAGGTAGCCCCGGCATTCCGCAACCCAAAACACATGACACGATAGCAATAAGCCCCGTACGGGGTAATGAAAGCAGTCTTTATTTGATCAGCAGGGTTGAGAGCTATCTGATGAAAACCAGAGTAGGCATCTATGAAAGACAAAAGCTCACAACCAGCAGTGGAATGGATCACCTGATCTATGCGGGGTAGCGGAAATGGATCCTTTGGGCAGGCCTTGTTCAGGTCGGTGTAGTCCACGCACATACGCCACGCGGTGTCGGCCTTGGGATCCTCCTTCTTCTTCTCAACCATAACCGGGTTGGCTAGCCAGTCCGGATGCAACACCTCCATGATAAAGTTGCTTATCAGCAACTTGGTGATCTGATCACCGATAGCTTTCCTTCTCTCATCACCAAAGCGGCGCATAGCCTGCTTAACCGGCTTGGCATCATGCCGCACATGTAGCGAGTGCTCAACCAACTCCCTTGGGACACCCGGCAGATCCTCATTGGACCAGGCAAAGACGTCCCGATTCTCAGGGAGGAAGTGGATGAGCTCGCTTTCCTATTTCTCTCCCAACCCGGCGTCAATGATGGAAACACGGTCTGGGAACTCAGGGTCAACCTGGACCTTCTTCGTCTCCTGGGACGCTTGGAACGCAGTCCCGTACTGGGAACTCGGCATGCCAAGCGCACCACCTTGCGTTGCTTGCTCTATAGCCACCACCTCATGTATCTTCTTCTTCTCGGCAGCAATCACCATGGACTCCGCCAACTGAGAACCAGCATAGGCACACTCCAAAGACCTCTTGTAATCACCCGAGATGGAGATGACTCCATTGGGACCAGGGATCTTCATCTTTAGGTAGGCAGCATGGGTAGAAGCCATGAACTTGCTGAGAGCAGGCCTACCGAGTAGAGCATGGTAGGGGCTCTGATGATCAACTACCTCGAACGACAGGCTCTCTGTGCGGCAGTTTTCCCTGGTACCGGATAGAACATCTATCCAGACACGGCCGATTGGAGAGAAAGATACTCCCGGCACAATGCCATGGAAAGTGGTCCTGCTGGGTAGCAACATGTTCTCGGCCATTCCGAGCTTCTCTAGCGTGTCTCGGTACATGATGTCGATGCTGCTGCCATTGTCTATCAGGACCTTGCTGAACCTGACATTCTTCTGAGTACCCAAGAAGGTGGGATCCACCACCAAAGCATAGCTACCCGGGTTGGGCATCACCCTAGGATGATCAGCTCTGGACCACGTGATCTCTTGGTTGCACCAGTGCAGGTAATGAGGCACAGCAGGGATCACATCATTGACCTCCATCGCGCGCCTGTGTAGTGACTGCTTGTCGGCGGGCTCGGAGGTGAAGATCATGTAGCTCTCATGGTGTTCCTGGTACTGGTTGCGGCCTTCCCCACCATTGTTGCCGTTGTTGTTGTTGTTGTTGTATTTCCTGTTGTTGTTGTTGTTGTTGTTGCGGTCGTTGTTGTTGAAGTTGCGGTTGCCATTGTTGTTGTTGAAGTTGCGGTTACTGTTGTTGTAGTTGCGGTTGGCTCCTAAAGCCACCTGGTTCACATTCTCTCTTCTCGGAAACGATGCAGGCCTGGGAGCAGCCGCCCGCATAGGCTGCACATTGGCATTCGCAGCTGGCAGAGGAGGAGGAGGTGGCAAGCCCTCGTTCTTGATCTGGTCCCACCAGCTGCATTGCCGAGTAGTATGGTTGGCTAGTCTACCCGGATGCCGAGTATGGAAGCTGCAAGTCCCAACCTTCATGTCCTCAAAGATATAATTCGGAGCAGGACCCGAGTTGCCGCTACCCTGCTGGGGAGCATTGTACGGCTTCTTGATTCCTTGGCCCTGATTCTGGTTCCGCCCGTACTGGGCTCCAGCAGTTTTTTGCCTTTGGCTACTCCCAGCAGCCGTAGTCACAACATTCACCTCCTCGGGATCATACCGAGTATCAATCCGGTCACCTCTGCGCTTGTTGCGGAAATCATTGCGCTTGTTGTTGTTGTAGTTCCTTCTCGGCTCAGCAGAGTCGAGCAGAGGCTGAGTTGGATCGCCGAGTGCGTCCGCAATCTTGATTGTCTCGGCGAGAGTACTCGGCATCTCTCTCTGTAGCTTCTGCCACAACATGCTGCCGTGCTTGCAGCCCTGAGCAAACCAAGTAATGGCCTGGGCCTCATTCACACCCTCACAGGTGTTCCTCAAAGTGCTGCACCGAGTAAGATACTCGCGGTCAGTCTCCTCTTCCCGCTGCTTGCAAGCGGACAGTTGCTGCGGCCTATTCGGCCTCTGGTAGGTGCTAGTGAAGTTGGTGACGAAGGCTTCCGAGAAGTCTAGCCAACGGTTGATACTATGCTTGGGCAAGTTGTTGAGCCAAGTTCTTGCAGGACCTTCTAGCATTTGCGGTACATACCGCACAACCCATCTCCGGTTACCGCCTGCAATGTGCACGGCCGTGACATAGTCATTCAGCCAGTTTTCTGGCTTGGTGCTGCCATTGTAGCACTTGGTTCCCCTGGCCAGCTGAAAGTGGATCACAGATGGCTCATTTATGATACGATGACCAAAGCATTCTGGGCCAGGCGGCCCCTTGCTCTCGAGCTGCGTGGACAGATTAATCCGGTCCAACTTGTACCTTGCATCACTTGGCTCCAACACGTGTTCACCCATGCGATCAGCAATGTTTCTTGGGTCAGCATAGCCGGCTATCCCCATCGCCGAGTAGCCATCATCATATATGTTCTCCTGCACAACTGCGGCTTGCACCACCGGGTTGGCTGCTGGCGCAGCCGCACGCGGTTGTGCAGCAGCTGGCTGCTGGGTCCTCTGCCGAGTAGGCTGAGCGGCAGGATGCCGAGAAGGGCCTGCACGATCTCCATTATGCCTCTTGCTGTGAGCTTTATGGTCTTGATAGTCTGCTCCTGCAGTAGTGTGTTTCTGACCGGACTGTCGCGGCACAGCGTGCTGTTTCGCGGCGACAGTCGGGTCGTACACCTGCATCTGTCTACTCTTCCCAGAGTACACACTCTGGTCCCTCTCACGGTTGGGAAGCGGCGATGAGGCCTGATCCGTAGATCTGACCGCACGCGAGTGCACAACCTGAGAAGCGCCAGCACCCGGATCGGCTTTCCGGAACTCCTCATTCTGCCTAGCAGTTTCTAGCACTAACTCATTGAGCCTGTCCTGCTGCCTAACGCGCGCGTCGCCAGCGAGATGCGGCAACTCAGCAGCTACAGCTGTAGAGGCCCCAAACCGGAAGGTTCAGAACCCCTCATATGCATTCATTCACAATCCCAGAATAACCAGTTGTGAACAACATACGTAGTTGGCATACAGAATACATCATCCATTACACGAATAATAGAGTCTTACATAAATGGTCACATGACCAATTTCTTGATAACTGTCACACAGGACAGACATTCAAAATAAACACAGCGGAAGACGATAAGCATAGCGTAGTAGAACCCGAGTCACGCCTCATCCTACAGGCTGCTGACTGGGAGACGATCCTAACTCGCAGGGCCATCAGCGTAGAACTCCTCCTCATAGAACTCCTCCTGGGGTGGCTCCTCATAGTCTGATAAGTAGATACCAGGGGCGAAACCAAATGAGTATATTTGAATGTACTCAACAAGACATCCTTTATGAGCTTACAATAATGCATACATGCTTATTTGGTGGAGTGGGTAGGACATACATATGGTTCAGCTACCCATGACAGATAAAAGATTTATCATGGTTGATCCTTCAAGTTTAGTCCTTTATGGATAAATCAGGTAAAATAATGTAGTTTTTCTCTCGTAGATATCACATCTCTTGGAGGTTTTATAAGTCTTTTAGAAAAGAAAAATTTTCTTTTCAGAAACTTCTAGTAATAGTTTCCTTCTCATCAGTATCTCGCAGATACCAAATCATTCCTTCATAGTACCTCGCAGGTACAAAGCCGTCTTTCAAAAACCTCCTTTTGAAAAGTTGACACAATACTAGCTACATGGCCATTCAACCGTCCATATCCGAGGACGCGGCTATCTCGAAATAGTTTTACTCTGCAGAGGTGTACACACTTCCACTAGATCCAGAATCCGCCATGAAACAACCATGGACTATTCCCAACCTATGGGAACATCAGATAACTGATCTTGACTATCCACTATGTACAAGCTAGAACATGACTATCTCTTCAATTGGGGTTACCCCTCCCCGGCAAGCCGTGTCACACACCGCCCAGACAGGAGACCCAACTGCTGCATCCGGAGGGAAAATTAATCCCACACTTTAGATGTCCCGTCTGCTCACTCCTAGCGACACTTCGGTTCGGAGGATCCAATCCTCTATAGCACTTTGAGATAGCTCACATACTAACCATAACAAGTTTTTAATCAAGCCCCTACCCATATTGGGGTAAAGTGGCAGTACGATAATTGTTGTCCAGCGAAGACTAGGTTATGTGTCTTTTGTAAACCTTTCTCAAAAATTTCCCTTCATGGCATTCTTCCGGTAGACAGGGTCTCACCCTTCCTCCGGGGTTTTTCCTTCATAAGGCATTTGTTTACAAAAAACACATTTTATTTGGTTCATTTAAGAACCCAAGTTTTAATTTGTTGGATGGTATATTATATACCATTTAGTGGCTAAGGGCTTGGCAAAGACCAAGTTGACTATTATTATGATTCCTTCTTCTAATAATATTAATAGTAGTAGTATTCACAACAAAAATAGTTTTGAGAGTATAGTTTTGTGAAAACTTCAGAAGTGAAAAGCATGCATAATAGGTAATGATAAGTATTTATACAGCAAGCATTAGGATGGCTTGCCTTGGTACAAGTGATGGTCCTGGTCCTGAAAGTAACAGGAGTTGCAATACCCTTCTTCAGCAAATCCTTCCTCCTCGTTTTCTAACGTCGTAAAAAGAAATAAAGGCACACTTTCAGAGCCAACCAAGACAAACAATGCTACAAGTGATACATACAGCAAGCAATTAAAATGTAACACTCAAGGCATTCAATTATCCCTTAAGAAAAATGACAAGAAAACCACAGTGGGAAAATCTGCTTTTTCCTAGTGTTTATGTGTGGTGAAACTTAATGATTTTCAGTCAAGAGCATCATGGACCAGTGGGGTAAACCACATGGTAATAGACAGTAGGGTGTCACATAAAACACAATTTGATGTCTAAAAACTCCCCCAATAATCTCTATGGCAAACACAAAATATAAGCTAAAATATTCAAGTGGTGAAAAGGACTCATGACCACTAGTCAAGCATATCTTCCACCATGATGCAAAAATACCAGTGGTGTTCCACTAGAATAGTGCTCATAAAGAGGTTAATAAGCCTCTGGTCACATTTCTAAAAATGCTCAAACAAACAAACTAGTCCCACCAACTCCTACTCATACTAGTAGAAAATTGGGAAAAATACAAGACTAGTTTATACTTCACTTGTTAATTTTAGGCACAAGTGTGCAAACTAACAGAGGTAAAATACTCCTATAATCAGTACCAAAATGCTACTGGATCCCACAAAATAACATAAAAAGTTTAGCTATGAAACAAGGAAAAACTAGACTAAAATTGCCAGACATGTGAGGGAATTAAATCTAGGCACCCAAATGATACTCAAACTATTTCTAATACTTGAGGGAAAATTAACAGAGGTGAAAACACAAGGATAACAATGCCACAAGGACATTTCATCCTCTGTTTTGAACCACAAAGAAACATATTTTTCCATAGTGGAAAACAAAACAAAAGGCATGCATGTATACTCTAGTAGGAAATCTAGACCTTAAGCAATGCTATTTTAAATCTATTCTAAACTCAAACACCAAGTAACCAGAGGTGTTGTAACCAAAATAATAGTACCCAAAATGGTACTGGTTCCTTGAAAATTAATCTAGCAAAAGGCTTGATACATAACTAAAAATCTACTCACAAAACTAGATAGAAAATAGGCTATGAGCAAGATTTATGCATGGAGAATAATTCTAAAAATTCTACCACTCAAGCCATTTATTCTAACATGTTCAACCAACTTGTAATCATCAATACTACACTAGATAACAACATTACAAGCAAGAACACAATAGGTGCACATCACAAAATGATCATATAAAACAAGATCTAGGAATTTAAAAATAGGCAGAAAAGTACTGAAACTTGTTCTGTCTCCCTAATTTTTTCTATGGCTCCAAAAATTAAACCCTTCTAGGATGTGATAGTCCTTAACAATACAAAGCCTCTCCAATTGGTCCCACTCAAAAATAATGTACCAAACTCCCCCTAAAATTCATGGAATGGCTCACTGATGTTTTACCAAAATGGATGGCATTTCCAAATGATAACTCTCCTGGATGCAAACTAAAATTCTACTGGTAGGAATTGATAAGGGCTTTCCAAAACAGTTGATTTTGCTCAAAAATGTTTTGTATTTTTGAAGTTCTATTCATTTCCATTTTAATGGTACTGTCTGGCAAAATGGCTATAGAAAAATAAATAAAAGTCAAAACATTATTCTGCCAAAGGGAGGTGGTTGTGATTTTGTTTGGCTACAAGTACAAAAATTGGCAAGGCCAAATAAAATCGTTTGCTATTTTTCCTAGGCCAAAAGCTAACAGGTATGAATCTGCCAAAAAAAATTTGTTTTAAATTAACAGGGGCTAGCCCAGATGGGCTCGATTCGCTGCGCGTGGCCCAGCTAGGACCTAGGCCATCCCAGGCGCGCGCGCGGGGGCGGGGGACGCGGGAAAAAGCCGCTTTCAAGCGTGGCCGTTGATCTCGCGATCAACGGTCCCGCTTCTTTCTTGCTCCTCTAGCCTAACCGCGACGGAACGGCGTCGAACACCTCGCGGGCACGCACGGGGCGGGCAGGGTGCTCACCTAGGGGTTCCGTGGAGCGACGCGTGGAGGCGGTGGGGTCGTGGGAGGCTGGAGGCGCGGTGGTGGCGGCGTTCGTTTCCCCGGCGGCGAGGTCCTTTCCGCGGCGGCACGGCGGACACGGCGGACACGGCTTGGGTTCTCCTGCAAGCGAAACGATCGCAGAGGATGTCAGGGAAGTTGCCAAGGGTACGGGGAGCATGCTCGTGCAAAAATGCCGAGCACTTACGCACGGTTATGCTCGGTTTGCTTCGGTGGATCGTGCGGTGGCCGGCGGGAAGAATTTGCTCGTGCCACTCGCACACGGCGAGGCACGGCCTGGATTTTCAAGGGTGGGGGAGTGGATGGTGGCGGATGACTGTGGCGAAACGGCTAGGCCGTTGGAGCTTTGTAGACACGGGGCCATGTGGTGTGCCCTCGGGTGCACAAGTGTGTGTGCGTGCTGGCACTCAGAGGAAGGGGGGCCGTTTTTCTCGTTCCCTCTCGGGCCAGGGGCGGTGCCTAACATCACTAGTCCGCACAGTGGGGCTAGGGTGGAGAGGCATGGGAGTTTTTAGGCCATGCCAATCTGCCACCCCCTCCTACCCGAGTCTACTTCCTCTCCTCTTTCCTTCTTGTCTAAGGCACCACTCGGGCCAACTAGCACACGGGGTTACAGAGCATTTCAAGGCAATCAAAATAGACACCAAGTTTATTCAAATCCATGAAGAATTGGCAGAGAAACAAACCTCCAAAGTTCTGTCCAAAAACAGTTTTCAGAAAAATTCAGTAAAAGACTTAGTGAAATTTTCACTAAGTGTTGGAAAAACAGAGTTTTGAAGCAAATGTTGGCTTCTGTTTGATTGGGCAATTGAACTTGGATTTTGGAAATTCAAGTTGCCAATTGTTATATGTACTATCTAGTTTGAGAAAACAACAAGTACACCAGAAAAAGAGTTGGTTAACCCTCTGAAAACAACTGCCCAAAAAGCTATGTTTCTGTTTTCCAAATAGAAAAGGTTTTTCAATATTTTTATACTAGGAAAACAATCATGGATTTGATTGTTTTCCAAGTGCTAAATTTAAACCAGTGGCATATAGTTGTACTACATAACATGTTCAACCATAATACCACAAGAAAACAACAAATCAAATATGTTTGATTCTTGAAAACAAGTGTGGAAAACAGCTAGTCATGTTGTTTTTCTGCTAAAAGTTTAAATAGGAAATAAATTCCCAAAGCTATTTAAATCCCAACCAAAGTGTTTCCTTGGTCAAGACATGACTAAATAATGCTATCATGAGTGAAACAAGTATTCCCCAAACTTTGAAAAGAAAGATCTTAGGGTTTCCAGTTGAAAAACATCAGGCAGACAATAATCAATCATCAGGAAAAATCCTCAAATGAGTGAAAAGAAACACACCACTTATATTGCATAGATACACATGACTACACAAACATGTTGTCCACTTAATTGTCTTACAAAAGTCTTAAGAGGCTTGCTAATTTAATATTAAACAAGGGCTTAAAAACAGAGGTGTTACAAATCTCCCCCCCTTAAAAGAATCTCGTCCCGAGATTAGCGGGTCTAGGCTTTAAGAAAATCAGGGAACTCCTTCCTGATATCATCCTCACGCTCCCAGGTAGCTTCTTCCTCAGAATGATTCGTCCACTGAATCTTAAGGAATTTTATAGCACGCCTCCTGGTAGCGCGCACAATCTCCTCGAGAACCCGCAGGGGTCTATCACGATAAGTCAAATCATCATTGATATCAATGGTCCTGAAATCTATGTCTTGATACGAGAGATCCTTCTCAGGTACTTGCAGACATTTGCGGAGCAATGACACATGGAAAACATTGTGAAACGCAGATAGCTCCTCAGGTAATTCTAACTGATAAGAAACTTCGCCACGACGTGCCAAGATCTTAAAAGGGCCAATATACCTGGGTGCCAGCTTTCCCTTGACATGGAAACGCTGCATCCCTTTGAGTGGCGTAACACGAAGGTACACGAAATCTCCAATGCTGAAAGAGACATCACGACGCTTCGTATCAGCATAACTCTTCTGACGAGATTGAGCTGTCTTTAAACGTTCCCGAATAAGCTGAACCTGCTCTTCTGCAGCTTTCAAAGTGTCCACACCAAAAACCTGACTGTCTCCAGTCTCAGTCCAATTCAGAGGTGTGCGGCATTTACGTCCATACAGTGCTTCAAAAGGGGCCATTTGCAAACTAGACTGATAACTGTTGTTGTAAGAAAACTCTGCGAAAGGCAGACAGTCTTCCCATTTAACTCCATAGGACAACACACAAGCACGGAGCATGTCTTCCAGAATTTGGTTCACACGCTCTGTCTGTCCATCAGTCTGTGGGTGATAGGCTGTGCTAAAAGCTAATTTGGTTCCCAAACTCTCGTGCAACTTCTTCCAAAATCTGGATGTGAACTGTGTACCTCGATCAGACACAATCCTGCTCGGGACTCCGTGCAGGCTGACAATCCGAGAAATGTAAAGATCAGCTAGCTGATCTCCACGATAGGTGGTCCGGACAGGAATAAAGTGAGCAACTTTCGTGAGCCTGTCCACGACAACCCATATAGAATCATTTCCTCGGCTGGACCTAGGAAGTCCTGTGATGAAGTCCATCCCTACTTCATCCCATTTCCAAACAGGTACTTGCAACGGCTGGAGCAAGCCAGCGGGACGCTGGTGCCCAGCTTTTACTTGCTGGCAGACATGGCACTTGGCTACAAATGAAGCAATTTCTCGCTTCATTCCATGCCACCAGAATCTCTCCTTCAGGTCTTGATACATCTTTGTTCCTCCAGGATGGATAGAATACATGGTCTCATGAGCTTCGACCATGATGGTCTGCTTGAGATCAGACTCAGAGGGAACACAAATACGGCCTTCATACCATAATCCCCCATCAGCATCGATAGTAAACCCAGCAACCTTCTCCTTCTCCATGCGGGCCTTAATACCATCAATACTTTTCTGGCCTTTCTGCGCCTCTTTGATTTGGTCAACCAGAGTTGGTTTAAGTTCTATGGCGTCCAACATACCATAGCTGACCACTTCAATGCCAAGTTGGTCAAGCTCTTTCCACAACTCGGGCTGCCTTACTAAAATCATAGCATTTAGAGAGGCCGGCTCTCGACTAAGAGCATCCGCAACTACATTTGCCTTCCCAGGGTGATAATGAATACTCAGATCATAATCTTTAATGAGCTCAATCCAGCGGCGCTGCCTCATGTTGAGCTCACGTTGAGTAAAGATATACTTTAAACTCTTATGATCCGTGTAAATTTCCACTCTTCTTCCCATAAGAAAGTGTCGCCATGATTTGAGGGCATGCACGACAGCAGCAAGCTCTAAGTCATGAGTGGGGTAATTCAACTCGTGGGGTCTCAACTGGCGGGATATGAAAGATATCACTTTCCCTTCTTGCATAAGTACGCTTCCAAGACCAAGCTTAGAAGCGTCACAATATACGTCGAAATTCTTGGTGATATCCGGCATAATAAGGATTGGAGCGGTCACAAGTCGATGTTTTAACTCATTGAAACTCTCTTCACACTTGTCCGTCCATAGGAACTTGCTATCCTTCTTGAGCAACTGGGTGAGGGGTCTGGCTATACTCGAGAATCCCTGAACAAACTTGCGGTAATATCCTGCCAAACCCAGAAAGGATCTGACTTCAGTCTGGTTGGTCGGAGCAGCACGCTTCTCAACAGACTGAACTAGAGTAGGGTCAACAGATATTCCTCCCGCAGATACTACATGTCCAAGAAACCCGACTTTCGTCAACCAGAAATGACATTTACTAAACTTAGCATACAATTGATGCTCACGAAGTGTTCCGAGCACAATTCTCAGATGTTCTTCGTGTTCTTCCTCACTCCGAGAATATATGAGAATGTCGTCAATAAACACCACGACAAACTTGTCTAGAAAATCCATGAATACCTTATTCATGAGATTCATGAAATAGGCAGGGGCATTGGTTAGACCAAAGGACATCACGGTGTATTCATACAACCCGTAACGAGTGGTGAAAGCAGTCTTGGGAATATCAGTATCACGGACTTTCAATTGGTGATAACCAGTCCGAAGGTCGATCTTCGAGAAGATTACGGCCCCATTCAGCTGGTCAAACAGGTCTTCAATTTTGGGCAACGGGTATTTGTTTTTGATGGTAACATCATTCAATTTGCGGTAGTCCACACATAAACGAGTGGTACCGTCCCGTTTTTCCACAAAAATGATCGGAGATCCCCATGGCGATGCACTAGGGCGAATCAAACCTTTTCTCAACATATCATCCAGCTGGGTCTTCAACTCATCTAATTCCTTTGGGTTCATCCGATAAGGCTTCTGTGCTATGGGTCCAGTTCCGGGCACTAACTCGATCACAAACTCGATATCCCGATCAGGGGGCATACCGGGTAACTCTTCAGGAAAAACATCCGGGTATTCGCAAACGACCGGGACTTCCTCAAGGTTAGGGTGGGCTATACCAGTGTGGCAGTGAACTTGTGACGAGGGTTTAGTTGCAGTGTACGCAACCTTTTCCCCATCCTCAGAGATCATATCAATAGATTTCTTAGTGCAGTCAATAACCCCCTTATACTTGGCCATCCAGTTCATACCGAGTACCACTTCTATCCCCTTGGATCCCAGCACTATAAGATCAGCATGAAAAGTTTTCCCTTGTATTTCTACTGGCACTTCATTGCAAATTAAGTTGGCTTTAGTACTATCCCCAGGTATTTGTACTAACATAGGGTTGTGCATACGGGAATGCTTCATACCACTTTTCTCAGCAAACGGTTTTGTGACAAAAGAATGTGATGCACCAGAATCAAACAGTACTGCGGCTGGCACCGAGTTGACAGGAAACGTACCCATCACCATGTCTGGTGCCTCCTGAGCTTCTGCAGCAGTGACGTGGTTCAGGTGTCCCTTCATCCTATTCTGCCGTCCAGTGGAAGGACCATGGTTCATCTTGGTCGCAGTAGGCTGGGCTGTGGCAGTAGCTTTGGTAGGGCACTCACGAGCAAAGTGACCTTCCTTTCCGCAGGCAAAACAACCTCCAGAAGGCCTTGGGCTTGGGTTAGGTTTGGGAGCATTGTTGGAGTTGTTCCCATTTCCACTGTTGTTGCCTCCATAGCGGTTTCCATGATTATTCCCAGAATGATTACCATGGTTACCACCATAGCTATTTCCTCCGTACTTTGGTGCATAGTTGGGGTTGTAGTTGTTGGGCCTTGGTGCATAGTTGTGGTTGGGGCGGGGTGCATAAGCAGGCGCCTTGTGGGATGGTGGCCTCGCATACGGAGTGTTGCGAGTCCTTTGAGCACTAGGTCCTCCATGCACGGTCATCTTCCTCTCGCGGTTATCATCAGCAGATTTCCGCTTGTGCTCCAGTACCATAGCGGCATTTGCAAGGGTCTCCAAGTCCTGGAATGGAACCACCACTAGAGCGCACTGGAGCTCATCATCCAGCCCATTTAAGAACCTCTCCCTCTTCTTAGCATCAGTATTGATATCATCCTGTGCATACCTGGACAGAGTAGTGAAATTCTCCCAGTATTCAGACACAGGCATACTTCCCTGCCTCAGCTTCAGAAATTTCTCACGCATAAGTGTCATCATTCCTTGGGGAATGTGATACTTGCGGAATCTTGCAGAGAAATCCTCCCAGTTGAACACGTGACCAGCAGCAACAGTCTCATGTGTAGTCTCCCACCAAGTCCTGGCAGGACCAGCAAGAAAATGGGAGGCAAACAGGACCTTATCATTCTCCTCAACTGAAGCAACCTCCAGTTTGTTTGCAATGGTGCGGAGCCAGTCGTCAGCATCGAGAGGCTCCACAATCCTAGTGAAGACTGGGGGGTTGGTGTGCTGAAAGTCTCTCAGTCTCGAGCGAGCACCATTGCCATTGCCATTGCCATTGCCATTATTGTTGGCGGCAGCAGCTAGTTGTTGCAGAGCGGTAATGGTAGCTGCACTCTCATCTCGGCTGGCCTGGCGATCTTCCATCAGCAGGGCCAACAGCGCCTCCACTGTGGGTGGTGGTGGCGGTGGGGGTTCGCGACGAGGTGCCATTCTGAAGTGAAAACATGTGTAAGTTTTAGAAGTATATTCTTGTTTTTGAAAACCCAGTACCTTTAACATAAGAAAAAGGAATACGAGTGATATGTTTCAAAAACAAGAGCGGGGCAGTCGCAAACATGGATGAAAAGAACGCAAAATAGTGACAATCATCAAGGAAACAAGCAGAACATTCCATTCATCACACAACTTAAACAGAGTCTTTGACATTACACACACACCTTACAAGCCATATCTTACAAGGAAGGCTTCATCGAGCTACAAGGGGTGCGATTGGGGGGTCATCGCAAGGCTACTACTAGCAAAACGATCTAGCATACTTATCTAGCATCTAGACCAGCATCAAGTGCTAAGGGTGAGGAGGCTGTGACTACACAGAGTCGTCACTGTCCCCAACCTCGAAGATACGCTCCTCAGGGTCCTCCTCCTCCTCCTCGCCAAGCAGGTCATCGTCATCATGCTCGCTAGCCTCACTCATATCCATCCCCTCCAAGTCAGACGGAACATCCTCTACTGGCAGGAGCTCCTCAATCTCCCTGCTGAGCTCTGCGCCCTCCTCCTCAAGCTCCTCTATGGCAGAGTCTCTCGCGGCTATGTCGTCACGAGCTATGTGAAGCCTAGTGTGCAGAACTGAGTTAGCCCCCTACAGAGCCGTCACCCTGCTGGTGAGACGAGCACGGCTCAGTCGGGTGGCCCGCAGCTGTCTCTCCAAGGCACGACTCCTCGCGGTGGCGGCCTCCAACTCCTCCCTCAACTGAGACAACTGCTGTGCTAGTGCTCCACTCTCCTCCTGGCTGTCCTGAAGCTCAGCCCTCAGCTCGTCAGTCTCGGCTATCAGTGTGTGATGCACCAATGTGCCAAGGTGGTGAGCGAGTCGCTGATCGTCCAACCTGTGCTGAGTGCGGTACAACAGAATCTCCATCTCGTCCAAGTGAGGACCAACAGTGGTAGTGTCTGGCTCAACAGGAAGTGGTATTCCCTCCTCATCGCGCCTCCCAATCAACTCGAACCGGGAACCGATGAACATGTACTCCCCAATGTGTGCCAGTCGTGCCACTGACTCCTGAATCACCCGCACGGCTGCCTCGGTCCAAGAACGATCAACAGCACGAAAGACGTAGGCCTCTACTGTCGGGCTAGCCAGAGGTGCACGGATAGTGACCTCCGCGTACCAGTCTCCCTCCAGAGGTGCACCTTCAACTAGACCTCCTCGCAGCTCCGGAAGTGGGCGTCCCAACACAGTAGCCATAGCTACAAGCCTCTCCACAAAAAGGAAAGTCTCGCCACGTGGACGTCCCAACTGGAAAGCCTCGGTGATGACCACGTCCATCTACACAAAATTTTAAGTATAGTTTAAGTGAGATCACAGTGTGCAAAGTTTTAAGTTTATGCAAAGAACAATCTTAATGCAAGTAGAGTTTGACACAGAGAGGTGGTGGGATATAGGGAATATTTTTATACATAGTCATATATCCAATCTTTTTGTGTCTATAACTTAGATTTTTTTTTGGAGTATACACTAACGTCCATGCTAACTAAGGTCTCCTAGAGTCAGGATGGCTCTGATACCAACTTTGTAGAGGCCCCAAACCGGAAGGTTCAGAACCCCTCATATGCATTCATTCACAATCCCAGAATAACCAGTTGTGAACAACATACGTAGTTGGCATACAGAATACATCATCCATTACACGAATAATAGAGTCTTACATAAATGGTCACATGACCAAGTTCTTGATAACTGTCACACAGGACAGACATTCAAAATAAACACAGCGGAAGACGATAAGCA
Source organism: Alopecurus myosuroides (assembly GCA_028641055.1). Lineage (NCBI taxonomy): Eukaryota > Viridiplantae > Streptophyta > Magnoliopsida > Poales > Poaceae > Alopecurus > Alopecurus myosuroides. The sequence goes on along the minus strand of CM054057.1, from coordinate 127,417,335 downwards.
TAGCGTAGTAGAACCCGAGTCACGCCTCATCCTACAGGCTGCTGACTGGGAGACGATCCTAACTCGCAGGGCCATCAGCGTAGAACTCCTCCTCATAGAACTCCTCCTGGGGTGGCTCCTCATAGTCTGATAAGTAGATACCAGGGGCGAAACCAAATGAGTACATTTGAATGTACTCAACAAGACATCCTTTATGAGCTTACAATAATGCATACATGCTTATTTGGTGGAGTGGGTAGGCCATACATATGGTTCAGCTACCCATGACAGATAAAAGATTTATCATGGTTGATCCTTCAAGTTTAGTCCTTTATGGATAAATCAGGTAAAATAATGTAGTTTTTCTCTCGTAGATATCACATCTCTTGGAGGTTTTATAAGTCTTTTAGAAAAGAAAAATTTTCTTTTCAGAAACTTCTAGTAATAGTTTCCTTCTCATCAGTATCTCGCAGATACCAAATCATTCCTTCATAGTACCTCGCAGGTACAAAGCCGTCTTTCAAAAACCTCCTTTTGAAAAGTTGACACAATACTAGCTACATGGCCATTCAACCGTCCATATCCGAGGACGCGGCTATCTCGAAATAGTTTTACTCTGCAGAGGTGTACACACTTCCACTAGATCCAGAATCCGCCATGAAACAACCATGGGCTATTCCCAACCTATGGGAACATCAGATAACTGATCTTGACTATCCACTATGTACAAGCTAGAACATGACTATCTCTTCAATTGGGGTTACCCCTCCCCGGCAAGCCGTGTCACACACCACCCAGACAGGAGACCCAACTGCTGCATCCGGAGGGAAAATTAATCCCACACTTTAGATGTCCCGTCTGCTCACTCCTAGCGACACTTCGGTTCGGAGGATCCAATCCTCTATAGCACTTTGAGATAGCTCACATACTAACCATAACAAGTTTTTAATCAAGCCCCTACCCATATTAGGGTAAAGTGGCAGTACGATAATTGTTGTCCAGCGAAGACTAGGTTATGTGTCTTTTGTAAACCTTTCTCAAAAATTTCCCTTCATGGCATTCTTCCGGTAGACAGGGTCTCACCCTTCCTCCGGGGTTTTTCCTTCATAAGGCATTTGTTTACAAAAAACACATTTTATTTGGTTCATTTAAGAACCCAAGTTTTAATTTGTTGGATGGTATATTATATACCATTTAGTGGCTAAGGGCTTGGCAAAGACCAAGTTGACTATTATTATGATTCCTTCTTCTAATAATATTAATAGTAGTAGTATTCACAACAAAAATAGTTTTGAGAGTATAGTTTTGTGAAAACTTCAGAAGTGAAAAGCATGCATAATAGGTAATGATAAGTATTTATACAGCAAGCATTAGGATGGCTTGCCTTGGTACAAGTGATGGTCCTGGTCCTGAAAGTAACAGGAGTTGCAATACCCTTCTTCAGCAAATCCTTCCTCCTCGTTTTCTAACGTCGTAAAAAGAAATAAAGGCACACTTTCAGAGCCAACCAAGACAAACAATGCTACAAGTGATACATACAGCAAGCAATTAAAATGTAACACTCAAGGCATTCAATTATCCCTTAAGAAAAATGACAAGAAAACCACAGTGGGAAAATCTGCTTTTTCCTAGTGTTTATGTGTGGTGAAACTTAATGATTTTCAGTCAAGAGCATCATGGACCAGTGGGGTAAACCACATGGTAATAGACAGTAGGGTGTCACATAAAACACAATTTGATGTCTAAAAACTCCCCCAATAATCTCTATGGCAAACACAAAATATAAGCTAAAATATTCAAGTGGTGAAAAGGACTCATGACCACTAGTCAAGCATATCTTCCACCATGATGCAAAAATACCAGTGGTGTTCCACTAGAATAGTGCTCATAAAGAGGTTAATAAGCCTCTGGTCACATTTCTAAAAATGCTCAAACAAAAAAACTAGTCCCACCAACTCCTACTCATACTAGTAGAAAATTGGGAAAAATACAAGACTAGTTTATACTTCACTTGTTAATTTTAGGCACAAGTGTGCAAACTAACAGAGGTAAAATACTCCTATAATCAGTACCAAAATGCTACTGGATCCCACAAAATAACATAAAAAGTTTAGCTATGAAACAAGGAAAAACTAGACTAAAATTGCCAGACATGTGAGGGAATTAAATCTAGGCACCCAAATGATACTCAAACAATTTCTAATACTTGAGGGAAAATTAACAGAGGTGAAAACACAAGGATAACAATGCCACAAGGACATTTCATCCTCTGTTTTGAACCACAAAGAAACATAGTTTTCCATAGTGGAAAACAAAACAAAAGGCATGCATGTATACTCTAGTAGGAAATCTAGACCTTAAGCAATGCTATTTTAAATCTATTCTAAACTCAAACACCAAGTAACCAGAGGTGTTGTAAGCAAAATAATAGTACCCAAAATGGTACTGGTTCCTTGAAAATTAATCTAGCAAAAGGCTTGATACATAACTAAAAATCTACTCACAAAACTAGATAGAAAATAGGCTATGAGCAAGATTTATGCATGGAGAATAATTCTAAAAATTCTACCACTCAAGCCATTTATTCTAACATGTTCAACCAACTTGTAATCATCAATACTACACTATATAACAACATTACAAGCAAGAACACAATAGGTGCACATCACAAAATGATCATATAAAACAAGATCTAGGAATTTAAAAATAGGCAGAAAAGTACTGAAACTTGTTCTGTCTCCCTAATTTTTTCTATGGCTCCAAAAATTAATACCTTCTAGGATGTGATAGTCCTTAACAATACAAAGCCTCTCCAATTGGTCCCACTCAAAAATAATGTACCAAACTCCCCCTAAAATTCATGGAATGGCTCACTGATGTTTTACCAAAATGGATGGCATTTCCAAATGATAACTCTCCTGGATGCAAACTAAAATTCTACTGGTAGGTATTGATAAGGGCTTTCCAAAACAGTTGAGTTTGCTCAAAAATGTTTTGTATTTTTGAAGTTCTATTCATTTCCATTTTAATGGTACTGTCTGGCAAAATGGCTATAGAAAAATAAATAAAAGTCAAAACATTATTCTGCCAAAGGGAGGTGGTTGTGATTTTGTTTGGCTACAAGTACAAAAATTGGCAAGGCCAAATAAAATCGTTTGCTATTTTTCCTAGGCCAAAAGCTAACAGGTATGAATCTGCCAAAAAAAATTTGTTTTAAATTAACAGGGGCTAGCCCAGATGGGCTCGATTCGCTGCGCGTGGCCCAGCTAGGACCTAGGCCAGCCCAGGCGCGCGCGCGGGGGCGGGGGACGCGGGAAAAAGCCGCTTTCAAGCGTGGCCGTTGATCTCGCGATCAACGGTCCCGCTTCTTTCTTCCTCCTCTAGCCTAACCGCGACGGAACGGCGTCGAACACCTCGCGGGCACGCACGGGGCGGGCAGGGTGCTCACCTAGGGGTTCCGTGGAGCGACGCGTGGAGGCGGTGGGGTCGTGGGAGGCTGGAGGCGCGGTGGTGGCGGCGTTCGTTTCCCCGGCGGCGAGGTCCTTTCCACGGCGGCACGGCGGACACGGCGGACACGGCTTGGGTTCTCCTGCAAGCGAAACGATCGCAGAGGATGTCAGGGAGGTTGCCAAGGGTACGGGGAGCATGCTCGTGCAAAAATGCCGAGCACTTACGCACGGTTATGCTCGGTTTGCTTCGGTGGATCGTGCGGTGGCCGGCGGGAAGAATTTGCTCGTGCCACTCGCACACGGCGAGGCACGGCCTGGATTTTCAAGGGTGGGGGAGTGGATGGTGGCGGATGACTGTGGCGAAACGGCTAGGCCGTTGGAGCTTTGTAGACACGGGGCCGTGTGGTGTGCCCTCGGGTGCACAAGTGTGTGTGCGTGCTGGCACTCAGAGGAAGGGGGGCCGTTTTTCTCGTTCCCTCTCGGGCCAGGGGCGGTGCCTAACATCACTAGTCCGCACAGTGGGGCTAGGGTGGAGAGGCATGGGAGTTTTTAGGCCATGCCAATCTGCCACCCCCCTCCTACCCGAGTCTACTTCCTCTCCTCTTTCCTTCTTGTCTAAGGCACCACTCGGGCCAACTAGCACACGGGGTTACAGAGCATTTCAAGGCAATCAAAATAGACACCAAGTTTATTCAAATCCATGAAGAATTCGCAGAGAAACAAACCTCCAAAGTTCTGTCCAAAAACAGTTTTCAGAAAAATTCAGTAAAAGACTTAGTGAAATTTTCACTAAGTGTTGGAAAAACAGAGTTTTGAAGCAAATGTTGGCTTCTGTTTGATTGGGCAATTGAACTTGGATTTTGGAAATTCAAGTTGCCAATTGTTATATGTACTATCTAGTTTGAGAAAACAACAAGTACACCAGAAAAAGAGTTGGTTAACCCTCTGAAAACAACTGCCCAAAAAGCTATGTTTCTGTTTTCCAAATAGAAAAGGTTTTTCAATATTTTTATACTAGGAAAACAATCATGGATTTGATTGTTTTCCAAGTGCTAAATTTAAACCAGTCGCATATAGTTGTACTACATAACATGTTCAACCATAATACCACAAGAAAACAACAAATCAAATATGTTTGATTCTTGAAAACAAGTGTGGAAAACAGCTAGTCATGTTGTTTTTCTGCTAAAAGTTTAAATAGGAAATAAATTCCCAAAGCTATTTAAATCCCAACCAAAGTGTTTCCTTGGTCAAGACATGACTAAATAATGCTATCATGAGTGAAACAAGTATTCCCCAAACTTTGAAAAGAAAGATCTTAGGGTTTCCAGTTGAAAAACATCAGGTAGACAATAATCAATCATCAGGAAAAATCCTCAAATGAGTGAAAAGAAACACACCACTTATATTGCATAGATACACATGACTACACAAACATGTTGTCCACTTAATTGTCTTACAAAAGTCTTAAGAGGCTTGCTAATTTAATATTAAACAAGGGCTTAAAAACAGGGGTGTTACAACAGCCTCTGCAGCTCTAAGGGTTTTGGCGGGGGTACTGTACTTGGGCCTAGTAGTAGTGGTTAAGCTAGCAGCCTGGCTAGCGGTCTCACCAACTACCGCCATCTCAGCGCCTAAGTTGCAACAAGTAGCGCATAGCCTGATAGGCTTCCTAACCACAGGAGTAAAGCCGTGGGCCTTGTTGTACTCATTTTGGTCTAGGCTAAGCTCAAGCCTAACCTTCTCCAGCTCCAGGTGCTCAGCGAGTAGCGCTTGACGCTGCTGGTCGATCTGCGCCCTCATGGTCATGAGCTCAAGCTCTGTGGGAGGCGGCATGCCCATCCGCACAGCAGATGCCGGTATCGTCGATGTCGTGGAAGGAGGGATGTAACCCGAAAGGTTGTGGGGCGCGTTGTAGGGCTTGTGAACCTTCTGGGCAGCACTTGGGCCAGCAGGTTCCTCGGTGACTCCCGCGGCAGCGGCTGCGCCCTTCCCGGCATCGATAGTCGGGCCGGTCATCATTACTTCCACGTTGTCCGCAGAGCAGCCAGTTGGCTTTCCGCGGGCAGTGATGAGAGCAGGAGGATCTTCCGTGACGAGCACCACCTATGGGTACTCGTGGATGACGGTGGTGGCGATGTAGACCAGGTGCGAGCCGAAGGAGAGCACCGAGCCGCCTGCCGGCATGGGTCTACCGCCGAAATCTCCGGCGTTGTCGGTGACGAAGTCGAAGGAGCCGAATCTGTGGACAAGGCCACAGACCACGCGCTCCCCAGTAGCAGAAATGAGTCCCGTCCGAACATGGACTCCAGCCAGGGCCGCTGGTAGCCCCACGGTGGGCGCCAACTGTCGTGGTGGTATCACGGCAGACGCCATGGGATGGCTTAAGGTTGGGGCCGATGGACGCTGGAGGTGATCGGGGAGGGATCACACGGCGAGTAGCCGCGTGTAGGATCTATCAAACACTGCAAACAACACGATCTTACCCAGGTTCAGGGCCCTCGTGTGGAGGTAACACCCCTACTCCTGCCTCTCTCTTTATATGGGTGTTTATTGAGTAGCCACAATATAGTTCAGACCTTCAGCCAAGTAGCCACTCTAGCTCTCTCGAGTTCTCTCTATGTGTGGCGAATGTCTCCGTTCCAAACGAGTGAGTCGAACCCCTCACAGGAGGGGGCAGGGCACCTTATATACTGGTGCCCAGCCGAATAGAAAAAGACTATAAGGTACAACTGATAGGACAGGCACACTGCAGAACAGAGCACGCTTCTGGCTTCTCGCTGAAGCGGGTGCCGTAAGTCGTCGCGCCGTTCGGAGATGGGACCTGTCCACCTTGTCAGTGAGATAGGGTAGGCCCCTAGCCCTGTCTTGTCCCCTCTATCAGTGATAGGACTTGACATGCGCCTACCGCACTGTAGCCACGCCGTAGCGCGGATAATCACGCGCTCCGTAAGTTGAACCGCACGCCGGTATGGATGCAGGATACGTGGGATCCCTTGTCAGAACGGCTCCATTGACTTCTTGCCCGGGTAGGAACGCAGTCCCTCTACCCGGACCAACTTCTTTACTCGGACGAACATAACTTCCTTGATTCCTCCTCTTGTCCATTGGTGAGTACGGCCGGATAGAAACCTACTGGGTAGCAAGTACCGGGTAGCCATCTACCCGGTCAAACAACATCTTGACCTTGCTTTTAGCACTTGCCTTACCCCTACTCGGGGGTAACCCCCCGACAGAACTCTTTGACTAGCCTCCTCCTCTCACATCCACCCGGAACCTCGTTACCGAATTCATCGACTTTGTTGTATTCTGGAGGTAGAATGAAATGTACCATAAGCTTTCTCCAGCAATCCTTTTCCGTTCTCTTGTCGACAAAACTGAAACCTAGACGTGCCTTCTTTGGCTCCTTGTATGCCTGGACGGTGATCGGGACGTTGTCTCTAACAATGACTCCGCATTGGTTGATAAAATTTGTGGTGTGCTATAGGGGCTTGCCGGTTTCACCGACTAATTCGATGGTATATGTTTCTCCTTGTTTCATCGCCTTGGATTTGCCACGCTTTATCGTACTCGATCCGGCCGAGGGCTAAAATAAGAAAGAGAGTCGCGCGCGTTAATGCATATGTATTCACATTTCAGTAAGTTTGTATCACGAGAGGCTCAATGTATATATATATACCTCGCCGGAGGTGGTTGGTCTTTGCAATTCGAGATCATCGTTTGTCGATGGTTGACCTCCGTCGACAATGTCCGAGTGCTGGCGGGAAGACGCACAAGCCTTACGAGAAGGACTGCAACCTTGCTCCCTCCACTACTCCGACAATACCCGCGTCCGCCTTGCGGATGGGTATGCCGCCTCCCACTGATCTTGAGCTCTTGTCCATGAAGGCCCAGCTCGACCGGCAGCGCCAGGAGCTGCTCGCCGAGCAGGCAGAGTTGGAGAAGATTAGGCTAGAGCTTAGTCTAGATCAGAACGAGTACAACAAGGCTCACGGTTTTACAACAGTTGTTAGGAGAGCTAGCAAAGTAGGTGCTACGCGTCGCAACTTAGACGCCGAGATGGCAATAGTTGTAGAGGCTCCCAGTCAGTCCGCCACCGCAAACACCTCCACCAGACCCAGATACAGTACCCCCGCCAAAACCCTTAGAGCTGCTGAGGCTGTAGCCGCAGAGTTGCCGCATCTCGACGGCAACGCGCGCGTTAGGCAGCAGGAGAGGCTCAATGAGCTGGTGCTAGAGGCTGCTAGGCAGAACGAGGAGTTCCGGAAAGCCAATCCGGGTGTTGGAGCTTCTCAGGTGGTGCACTCGCATGCGGCTAGATCTAACGATCAGGCTTCATCTCCGCATCCTAGTCGCGAGAGGGACCGAAGTGGGCACTCCGGCAGAGACAGGCAGATGCAGGTGTACGACCCGGCTGTCACCGCGAAATAGCTCGCTGTGCCGCGACAGTCCGGTCAAAAACACAACACTGCAGGAGCAGGCTATCGAGCCCAAAAAGCTCACAGCCAGCCGCGGGATGGAGAGCGCCCAGGACCTTCTCGGCATCAGGCTGCTCAGCCTACTCGGCAGAGGCCACAGCCGTGCGCAGTCGCGCCAGCCGCCAACCCGATGGAGCAGCCTGCAGTCGTGCAGGTGGACAGATATGATGATGGCTACTCGGCCATGGGGTTGGCTGGCTACGACATCCTGGATCGCGTCGCATGGGTGAGCGCATGCTGGAGCCCAGCGACGCCAGGCACAAGCTGGACCGGATTTCTCTATCCGCGCAACTCGAGAGCAAGGGGCCGCCTGGCCCAGAATGCTTTGGTCCCCGCATCATGACGGAGCCATCCGTGAAGCAGTTCCAGCTCGCAAGGGGGACCAAGTGCTATGACGGCAGCACCAAGCCGGAAGATTGGCTCAATGACTATGTCACAGCCGTGCACATCGCAGGCGGCAACCGGAGATGGGCCGTGCGGTACATCCCGCAGATGCTCGAGGGACCGGGAAGAACCTGGCTCAACAACCTGCCCAAGCACAGCATCAACTGCTGGCTTGACTTCGCGGAGGCTTTTGTCAGCAACTTCACCAGCACTTACCGGAGGCCGAATAGGCCGCAGCAGCTATCCGCTTGCAGGCAGCGGGAAGAGGAGACAAACCGCGAGTATCTTACTCGGTGGAGCACTCTGAGGAACACCTGTGAGGGTGTGAATGAGGCCCAGGCCATCACTTGGTTTGCGCAGGGTTGCAGACATGGCAGCATGTTGTGGCAAAGGCTCCAGAGGGAGATGCCGAGTACTCTTGCCGAGACCATCCGGATTGCGGATCAGTACGCACTCGGCGACCCGACGCAGCCCCTTCTTGATGCTCCTGAGCCGAGAAGGAACTACAACATCAACAGCAGCAAGCGCAATGAGTTCCGCAACAAGCGCAGAGGTGACCGGATCGACACCCGGTACGACCCAGAGGAGGTGAATGCAGTGGCTACCGGAGCTGGGAATAACCAGAGGCCAAAAACTGCTGGAGCTCCATACGGGCAGAACCAGAATCAGGGCCAAGGCACCAAGAAGCAGGGTAGCGGCAGCTCGGGTCCTGCTCCAACTTCGTGTTCAAGGACATGAAGGATGGCCCATGCAGCTTCCACACTCGGCATCCCGCAAGACCCGCCAACCACACTACTCGGCAGTGCAGTTGGTGGGAAGAGATCAAGAACGAGGGCCTGCCTCCTCCTCCTCCACTGCCAGCTGCGAATGCCGCTGTACAGCCTGCTCGCGCACCTGCTGCTCGGCCTCCAGCCTTCCCGAGAAGAGAGAATGTGAACCAGGTGGCTTTAGGAGCCAACCGCTACTTCAACAACGATGGCTACCGCAACAACAACAACAACCACTACTACACCCGCAACAACAACAGAGGCAACAACAACAACAACAACAACAACAACAACAACAACAACAACAACAACAACAACCAAGGTAACAACAACAATGGCAACAATGGTGGCGGAGACCGCAATCGGTATCAGGAGCACCACGAGAGCTACATGATCTTCACCTCTGAGCCTGTCGACAAGAAATCCCAGCATAGACGTGCCATGGAGGCAATGCTGTGATCCCTGCTGTTCCTCACTATATGCATTGGTGCAACCAAGAGATCACGTGGTCCCGAGTAGATCATCCCAAGGTTATGCCCAACCCGGGTAGCTACGCCTTGGTGCTGGATCCTACCTTCTTGGGTCCCGAGAAGAATGTGAGGTTCAGCAAGGTACTGATTGACAACGGCAGCAGCATTAACATTGTGTACAGAGACACACTCGAGAAGCTTGGTATGGCCGAGAACATGCTGCTACCTAGCAAGGCCACTTTCCATGGCATTGTACCCGGAGTCTCTTGCAACCCGATTGGCCGAGTATGGATAAATGTGCTATTCGGCACTAGGGAGAATTGCCGCACAGAGAGTCTGCAGTTCGAGGTGGTTGATCACCAGAGCCCCTACCATGCTCTACTCGGCAGGCCTGCTCTGAGCAAGTTCATGGCCTCTACCCACACTGCATATCTGAAGATGAAGATCCCTGGTCCCAATGGCGTGATTACCATTGCTGGTGATTACAAGAAGTCCATGGAGTGTGCCTCTGCTGGCTCTCAGCTGGCGGAATCCATGGTGATTGCTGCCGAGAAGAAGAAGATGTACGAGGTGGTAGCTATGGCGCAATCCGCGCAAGCTGGTGCGCCTGGTGTGCCGAGTTCCCAGCACGGGACGGCGTTCCAGGCATCTCAGGAGACAAAGAAGATCCAGGTTGACCCTGAGTTTCCCGACCGTGTTGCCATCATTGGCTCTGGGTTGGGGGAGAAATAGGAAAGCGAGCTCATCCACTTCCTCCGTGAGAATTGGGACGTGTTCGCCTGGTCCAATGAGGATCTGCCAGGTGTCCCGAGGGAGTTGGTTGAGCACTCGCTACATGTGCGTCCTGACGCCAAACCAGTGAAACAGGGTATGCGTCGTTTCGGAGATGAGAGAAGGAAGGCCATCGGTGACCAGATCACCAAGTTGCTGATAAGCAATTTCATCATGGAGGTGCTGCATCCGGATTAGCTAGCCAACCCGGTCATGGTCGAGAAGAAGAAGGAGGACCCCAAGGCTGCTACCACATGGCGCATGTGCGTCGACTACACCGACTTGAACAAGGCATGCCCCAAGGATCCTTTTCCGCTACCTCGCATTGATCAGGTGATCGATTCCACTGCTGGTTGTGAACTGCTGTCTTTCATAGATGCCTACTCTGGTTTTCACCAGATAGCCCTCAATCCTGCTAATCAAATAAAGACTGCTTTCATTACCCCGTACGGGGCTTATTGCTATCGTGTCATGTGTTTCGGGTTGCGGAATGCGGGTGCCACTTATCAGAGATGCATGCAGAAATGCTTGCATGATCAACTCGGCAAGAATGTGCAGGTGTACGTAGATGACATTGTCATCAAAACGAATAAAACACTTACTCTGCTTAATGACCTTGAGGAAACTTTCGCTAACTTGCGCAAGTATAAGATGAAGCTCAACCCGAGTAAATGCACCTTTGGCGTCCCGGATGGCAAGCTACTCGGCTTCTTGGTATCCAGTCGGGGCATTGAGGCCAATCCTTCAAAGATAAAAGCTATTGAGAGCATGTCTTTGCCGAGATCCCTGAAGGATGTGCAAAAATTCACTGGGTGCTTGGCATCACTGAGCCGTTTCTTGGGCAGAATGGGCGAGAAGGCCCTGCCTTTGTACCAATTGATGAAGAAAAGTGACAAGTTTGTCTGGACACCGCAAGCGGATGTGGCATTCAAAGAGCTAAATGCAATGCTGGGTAGCGCTCCCATCTTGGCTAGTCCGCTACCCAAGGAGCCAATGCTGCTATACATTGCTGCTACTAACCGGGTAGTGAGTGTGGTGATTGTGGTGGAACGAGAAGAAGAACGCAAGAGTGTGCAGAGGCCGGTGTATTATCTCAGTGAGGTGCTGTCCAGCTCCAAACAGAATTACCCTCACTACCAGAAGATGACTTACGGTGTGTACCTGGGCGCCAAGAAGCTGAAGCACTACTTCCAAGAACACCCCATCACGGTGGTGAGCTCAGCTCCCATCTCGGATATCATGGGGAACAAGGAAGCGAGTGGCAGAGTGGCCAAGTGGGCAATCGAGCTAGCCGCGTACGCTCCCGCGTATGCGAGAAGAGAAGCCATCAAGTCTCAGATCCTAGCAGAATTTCTGGTGGATTGGGCTGAGGTGCAATATGAGCCTCCTACTCCGGTATCCAACTACTAGAAGATGCACTTTGATGGCTCCAAGACGAAAGAAGGCCTTGGTGTTGGCGTAGTGCTTACGTCACCCAAGCGAGATCAACTCAAGTACGTACTGCAAATCCACTTCAAGGCATCCAACAATGTTGCAGAGTACGAGGCCGTGGTACACGGCTTGAAGGTAGCAAAGGAGGTTGGTGTGCAGCGCATCATATGCTATAGAGACTCGGATCTAGTCGTGCAGCAGGTTTCTGGCACTTGGGATGCTCTGGATGCCAACATGGCGTCGACCGCTTCCTGGTTCAAACCATGACAGGATTCTTTGAGGGTTGCGAGTTCCAGCACATCCACCGAGCAGAGAATGAAGCAGCGGATGAGCTGTCCAAGTTGGGGTCTTCTCGGCAGTGCATCCCGGCTGGGGTTGCTCTGGAGCATTTGAGAAAGCCATCCATCAAGCCGTCCCCCAACTCGAAGTCCATTTTCGTTCCATCTCTGCCTGATGAAGAAGCAGTTCCAATGGAGATTGACTGGGAAGGCGCAAAAGGAGACCCGGGGACTGCAGTCTCCATCCCGGGGACTGGCACCTCCAACCCGGTGACTGGCGCCTGCAACCCGGGGACTGCCCCTCTCTACTCGGGGACTGCTCTTCCCTACTCGGGGACTGCCCCTCTCAGCTCGGGGACTATCGCATTCCTTGAAGAAGTCCTCGCAAACCGTTCGGGCCTGCAAAGAGTCAACCCCAACGCAGAAAAAGAAGCAGCAGTGGCTGTCCCAATGGAAGTGGACGAACCAGTGTTTCCCGCGCGGGAGACGCCGAGTTGGGCCATGCCCATACTATCCTTTCTAAGGGACGGTACCCTGCCAGAAGATGAGGTGACTGCAAGGCAGATTCAGAGAAGATCCAAGGGCTACACCGTCTTCAGAGAAGTGCTGCACAAGAGAAGTGCCGCTGGCGTGTTGCAGCGCTGTGTGGAACCGGAAGAAGGAGAAGAGATTCTGGTAGAGATACACCAAGGAGAGTGTGGGCATCACGCCTCTTCTCGGGCTTTGGTCAAGAAGGCTTTTCGGCATGGCTTCTACTGGCTCACCGCTCTGCAGCAAGCTGAAGACATCGTGAGAAAGTGCAACGGTTGCCAGAGATTCGCGAGTAAGATCCACATGCCTGCTTCCGAGTTGAAAACAATTCCAATCACTTGTCCATTTGCCGTTTGGTGTCTGGATATGGTTGGTCCCTTCAAACCGGCTAGAGGCAACATGACACACATCTTAGTCATGGTGGACAAGTTCACCAAATGGATTGAAGTGAAGCCTATTCGGAAGTGCGATGGAGCTACAGCCTTGAAATTCCTAAAGGATGTGATCCTGAGATACGGCTACCCGCACGGCATCATCACAGATAACGGCACCAACTTTGCTGAGGGAGCCATGGTGAGATTCTGCAGAGATAAGCACATCCGACTAGATGTCGCGTCTGTCGCGCATCCCGCGTCCAATGGGCAGGTGGAAAGAGCAAATGGCATGCTTCTTGCAGGCATAAAGCCAAGGCTGATTGAGCCACTGCTGAAAACACCAGGGTGTTGGCTAGACGAGTTGCCAGTGGTGTTGTCGAGTCTAAGGACTACCCCTAACCGGTCAACCGGCTACACGCCATTCTTCTTGGTTTACGGTGCTGAAGCCGTCTTGCCAATCGACCTAGAGCATGACTCCCCCCGAGTAACCCTCTACACTGAGGCGGAGGCGAGAGAAGCTCGAGAAGACGACGTTGACCTGCTAGAAGAAGCAAGAGAGCTTACTCTGTCACGTTCGGCTGTTTACCAGCAAAACTTGAGGCGTTATCACAGCCGAAAAGTGAACCCAAGGGTTTTCCGAGAAGGAGACATGGTCCTGAGGCTTGTGCAGCGCACAGCCGGGATGCACAATCTGTCCCCTCCAAGGGAAGGGCCGTTCATTGTGAGAAAGGCTTTGCACAATTATGCCTATTACCTCCTCGACGTGCGTCCATCACAGGAGAACAGGGCGGATAAAGCTGGAGAGGAATCTAAGCGCCCTTGGAATGTGGCTCTACTTCGTCGCTTTCATTCATGAGGAAAAGTGTGTATGTACCCTCTTATCCGAGTAAAAGCTCCTACCCTGCAATCAAAAATTGAACTCTGGGACTGCCCTCGTCCAAAATTGCTCTAAGTGTCTCTACTCTGTTGTTTCTTTGTCTACTCGGTTGCTGCGCTTAGAATTTCAAAAGCATACAAAGTAGTGTGTTTATACTCACCGGACACTCTGCGATTCTGCTGCTGTCCGCAAACCGGCTTCATGGCAAGCCAGAGAACAAGCCAAAGAGTCAATGAACACATGAAAAATTGCAAAGGGAAGGAAGCGTGTGGCAACCGAATAGAGTGTTTTTTACTGTCTGTTGTTATCTTTTTCGGCTATGTGGTGGGTAGCGTTACTATGACTGTTTCCAAGTGGCTAAGTATTTGAAACCCCAACTTTGAACTCTTGTGACTCGAATACCAAAAAAGCAACAAGTTGCAGGTAAGAGCTGAGATAAAAAGGAAGGGTGGACGAAAAATGCAACTCGGGGACTCGCATGATAACGCAACCCGGCATCAGGCCAAAGCTACTCAAATTACTAAGTATAAAAACTTCAAATGAGATAAAACTGAGTAGCAACGGGAAGGTAAATTGTTCAGTACATCTGCACCTGGCATTTCGGGGATCTGATAAAAGTTTCAAGCATAAGTGTGGCAGGACATAATTAGGGGGAGGTAGCAGCATTCTCAGTGTTGGTCTTGGTGGCATCAGCTTCGGGGGTGGCCATGGCAGCGTCAGCTTCCGGGTTGGCGACATCTGCTTCCGGGTAGGTGGCAGCTTGATCAGAAGTGGCTGTGGCCACCGAGATGGGGACCGTCGCCGAAGTGGAGGCAGCAGATTGAGCGCGGAGTCGCGCCGTGTCATCGAGGGTTGCGCCTGATGAAGTGCCGAACTCAAGGGCTGCGGTGTCGATGGTCATCTCCACGCTTTCGGCTTCTTCGTCGCTATCCGCGACGGCCGCGCCCTTGCCCTTCTCGGACTTCTCATCAGTGCAGGCGAAGAAGCTCAACCCGTCTGACACCGTTGCCTCCTCGTCATCATCTTCATCCTCGTCGTCGCCCTCGCCTTCCACATCTGTGTCGGGCTCGGGGAGGCCTTCGATGTAGTGCGCGGTATCCGCGTAGGAGGCGATCTCCCACGCGACTGCCTGACGGCGAGCCACGCACTCGGGTTCCTTCTCCCACTTGGAATTGCTGCGCATCTCGAGGATGGTATTGAGATTGAGGTTCTCATACCAGCTGCAGATGAAGAGGAGCAGCATATCCGCGCCTGCCCGAGCTCTGGATGCCCGCCACTTCTTCAGCTCGGCTTTCACGCTATTCAGCTTCTCGGCGAGCCCACGGATGGTTGCTGGCGCAGAGTCTCGAGGCCAAAACAAGTCATGGAGTTTGAAGGCAGTGCGCACCAGATCGGTGCCCACGCCCCTTAGACGCTGGAGCTGCCCCTGCATGTTTGTGAAGCTGTCTTCGATCGAGGCTTTAGTGTCCATGGGCTCGCCCTTCTCGGTGTGAGCTGCTTGGGCCTTTGACAGAGCAGGTTTGCAAGCCGAGCTGAGGTCGGGGAAAATTTCTGAAAAAGCTATCTCAAAGATTAGAGACAGAGGCAGAGAAGAGAAGCGGATCAAGCAACAGAGAAGCAAAAGGAGACAGCGAAGCGCAGAGAAGCGGGTACTTACTATTCAGCTCGGAAAGTAGCGACTGCAGCTTCTTCTCCCATGACTCCTCATCAGCAACGTGCCTTTCTTCCACCCTCCGGAACTGGGCCAGCTGGAGCATGAGATCTGAGTTGCTCTTCCTCAGCGTATCGCACTCCAGCTCAAGAGCCCTTTTCTCAGCCTTGGCAGCTGCTTCAATCTTGTTCTTCTCGGCAGTTATCTTGTTCTTCTCGGCAGCTATGTCAAGGGCATTTTGGAGGGCGGCTCGCAGCTGGACTTGGAGAGGTTCCATCTCGGCGGCATTCTCTTTCTTAAGCTCTACTGCTTGGCTCTCCAACTGCTGCTGCACCTCGGCGGGTTTGAGGCAGTCGAGATGCTCTTCAACAAATATCTTGTGATCTTCTGCGGAGAGAGGAACAAGGTTAGCAGAGTAGCGAAGAAGAAAGAAGAAAGACAAGCTGAAAATACGACAACTCACCTTCCATTTTCTTGATGGTTGTCGCACCCGGACTTCTAGGGGATACTCGCAGTTCCGTTGAACAGCAGATGATTGGATTACGGGGCTTACATGCACCCGCATCTCTTACGAGTAGGCCAACACACGTATGTGTGACAACCAAACTCTACTGTTCAGCGTCTACGTAAACCATCCCATAGAAATCAGGATACTTCCATTGACGTACTTCAAAACATACACACATGGTACGTCAACGGCGTTTGAACAAGTGATATCACAACAGATCTCTACGACACAAAAGATTGAAATAAGTTGCAAATAGCTCTCATTAGAGCAGAGATAGCAAATACAATAATCCAGAGGACACATGTCCCAACATCACATCATTACATCACAGCGGAAGCATTCAACATGTCTGAGTACAGACAAGATCCAAATAGGCCTAAGAGGCCGGAAACGAAAAGATGGAGCCCATCCACGAAGTCTCGGATCCTGCCCGGGTCCGCTATCTACTCGTCAGCAGTCTCGTCAAACTCCACGTAGTAGCCACCATGGGGATCCTCGGAAACGTAGTCTGCAGAAACCACAGCCCCAAAGGGGTCAGTACATAAACGTACTGGCAAGCAAAACTCACAATTCACCAAAGTGTAACCCGTCAACACCAAGCACAGATGCTCTGGGTTCAACGGATGGAAGGGGATATAAGAGATGCTGCAACTGGCTGCTCTAACCAACTACAGAGTTTCTACCACTTCCGGCTAAACAGAAAGAAGATAAGATAGCGTATCGGAACCAACTACAACTAACCACCAAACAAACCCATCCTGGATCTCGCCCCTTATCCAAAGAAGCAATCCGAGGATAACTCACACAGTTGGATTAGTGATGGTTCAGATTGTTGTGTCATTAAGCCTATTACTAGTCAGATTGTAATCATTAGGTGTAAGTTGTCCTGAGTACTTGTTAGCCAGTACTTTCACCAAGTAATCCATAACCGCGGAAAACACGGCTTCTCGAGAAGATTTAACCCTGCAGGGATGCACCAATT
Organism: Alopecurus myosuroides; assembly: GCA_028641055.1. NCBI lineage: Eukaryota > Viridiplantae > Streptophyta > Magnoliopsida > Poales > Poaceae > Alopecurus > Alopecurus myosuroides. Next base: position 127,400,405 of record CM054057.1, on the reverse strand, counting down.
TGGCCATACACGTAAGAATACCCCGCCAGGATGGAAATGCACTTCCACCAAGCGAGGCACTCAACACAACTCAACTCTTCTTCGCATCAAGCCCAAAGAACCCCGTGCAATTGAGCGCACGGCTGATCAAGCCCCACGAAGAAAAGGGGACCCTCATAGCACTCTAAGAACGTGTCTCCCGAAATGCCGACTACAAAAGTTCCACCCTCGCGCCAAGGGTTCGCACCTGCAATATGCATGCGGCAAATGGAAAACCTGAACTAAATGAGGCGATTTGGACGAGATGCGAATCGAATCAAATTGAGGGGGGCGCCCATACTCGCTTCCCACATGCGGTTAGTGCGCTCATCATGGATCAGTAGACAAGACCCTTTTCCTAATTAGGGTCGACACTAGCAGGCCTCAAAACCACGCTGGGCCTCCTGCCGGTGCCTTATCAGCAAATTATTGTTATCCACAAACATTAACAGGTTGATTGTTTAACATCGAGCCCCAGAACATAATAGAAAATATAGTAACAGAAAGTAACGGGTAACAGACTCGAGCAAAACAACCCTAAGCATGCTAGTAAGACACGGGCTCAAACAACGGGGTTATGGGAGTGGAGGTGAGGCAATATCAGGGTTAAAGGATACATGTGATAGGTTCGTAACAGAAGCAACGATTCATAGGGCTAGCAGAATAGACAACGGAAAGTATCGGTATCCAATGTTGAAAGGAACACAGTGGTTCATGTGAGTGAATACTTGCCTGCAAACTCAGCAGCCTGGTACTGAGCTAGATCCACAGAAGGGGGTGTCGTAAGTACCGTCGGTCTTAACGTCGTCGTGTATCCGAGAAGAAGCAAACAAACAACGCAGAGAACAAACAATCAATAACATGGCATAGTGCACAAACATGGGATGATGCATGACCATTTAATTGATGCAACAAAATAAACTAGTTGACAGGATAACATAACAGGATTAAATGGACCCACATGCAACTGGATTGCATATGGAAAGCCCATGAATTAAGGGTGAAACAATTGTTTTACAACTAACCAATAGGTGAAAGTGGATTAGCATGATGCATGGATGAGGATAACAGCAAAATAACAACAATAGAATCAATTGGAAATAAGGTTTACCAATTTTGGAATTTTATTTGTTAAGTTATGGAATTTTGGTTCCTTAAAGGTGTCACACAAGCATTTATTGTTTTCACCAATTTTAATTGTTCAAAATAGATAACAAAGTTCATATTTGGAAAGAACACCAAATTTTAGGTGGATTACATGTTTCACTTGTTGAAAAAGGATTTAAAATAAATTACTTATGAATTAAACAAGTTTAAGCAAGAATTAAATGAATTTAATTCAAGTTTGAATTTAATTGAATTTTTATTTGTGCAAAACATTAAGTGAGATTCATATTTGAAAATCTTATACTTTTATGGTTTGAAAACATATCTTATATGTCCCAAAAGAATTTAATTTGATCAAGTTATGAATTTAACAATATTAAATGATTTAAACAAGGTTTAAATTATTTAACCAATTTTAATTATTCAAAACATGAAACAAGTTTTATATTTGAAAATTTGGTTTAATTTTGCATGGAAAACATATTTCAGTTGTTGAAAATGGATTTAAAATAAGCAAGTTATTAATTTGGCAATTTTAAATGCAATAAATAAGAAACAGTTGTTTTCGGCAATTTAATTTATTCAAAACAGCAAACAAAGTTGATATTTGGAAAGCACATGAAAAATTTATTGGAAAACATATTTAGTTTGTGGAATTTGGAATTTTTATGCCCAAGTTATGAATTTTGCAAAATTAAGTGAATTAAACAAGAATTCAAATATTGCACCAATTTAAAATATTCAAAACAGTAAACAAATTTTATATTTGGGTAGAACATTTAATTTGGTATTGAAAACATATTTAAAATGTTGAATTTGGAGTTAGGATGATTTATTTAGGCAATTTACAATATTAAGGTGTAATCTGCCATTTTATTTACTATCTAGGGACTTAGAAATATTTTACAGGGATCTAGAATTAATTAGCAGGGACTGGGTTGTGATTTCTGTGAAGTTCTTTATCAAAACAAATAGAAACAAAAAGTTTGGGTTAATTGTGCGGGAGGGGGACTCGAACCCGGGACCTCCCGCTGTGAGCGTAAGGGGTACTACCAGTGCGGTGCGCTTTGATTTGTGATAGGTACCCATCGCGTTTGAATAAGAGGTAAAGCCCCTGTCCTGTTACTGACGAAACTGAATGAGTTATTCAGTTAACGGATAGTGCAAGGAAACGATCGCTGGACAGATCGAGGCGATGACCGCCGGCCTGCTTGCAGCGAGCGCGGGAGGGGGGCGCCGTGCGCGTGCGTGTGCTTGGCGTAGGGGAGGAGGTGAGGGGAGCGAGAGGGGGAGGGAACCTCACCTCGGGGGAGTACAGGCGGAGGCGCACGGTGGTGGAGCAGAGGGCGACGGCGACTTGGCGGCGACGGCGGTGGCGGCACAGCCCCTCCCGGCCCGTGCCGAGGGGTGGAGGAGGAAGAGGGCGGAACGGCGTTTCCATTCCCGCCGTTAGCCAGCTAGGAGGAGGACCAAACGGCGGCGATCACCGGAGCAAAAGGAGAGGGTTTTTCGGTTCAGTTACAGAGAGCTGCAGAACAGAGAGGAAGAGGGTGGGAGGAGAGGACGAAGATTGGAGGCGGGGAGAGGGAGAGAGGGAGGTAGGAGGCTAGGGCAGAGGGAACCCTAGGGCTAGGAGTCGAGTTATAGGGGGGGAGGAGGTGGTCGCAGCCGTTCGTGCTCCTCTCTGTCAATATGGACATGACCGATGTGGAGTCGTACGAAGAAGATGAAGTTCGAGGGGGTACGGGCCTGAGGGGGGAGAAAAATGGGCTGGGCCTGCGTGCTGGCTCCCCTCCTCTGTGGGTTTTTTCCTTTTTATTAATTGTTTTGTTACTTTTTTTTTGCTGAAATGGAAATTGGAAGAAAAAGAATGGTTTTTGGGCTAGTAAAAATTAGGGAAAAATTTGTGACAACTTCTTATTGTAATAGCAACAAAATGCCCACTTTGGTTTTCCAAAAAGTTCAATTTATTTTGCTGTTTTGTAATTGAGTGAATTTGTATGAATTTGAATATTGGGTGATTTATTTAAAAGAAGCATTTCCAAAAGTTTGAACCCTCAATTTTATTTGAAACAAATTGCTTAGAATGGTTTGTAGTTTTAATAAATTTCAATTGGTTGCTGTTTGCATAATGTGATTTGAATTTTTGAATGGGATTTGAGTTACATGAGTTATTAAATAAAATAACAAGTTAATAGTTCTATTTAAATAGAAACAACTAGCTGTTTTAATTGAACCTTTTATTTGGAAAATGTAACATAACAAGTGTGAACAATTATTTGGATGTTGGTTTGGAATTTCAAAGATTTTTGGTATTAGATGAAATTTTGTTAGAAACAGATCAATAGTTTGGGATTACAACTTTAATGGAAACAATTGATTGTTTTGATTTGAAATATCATTTTGGAAATTGTAATATCACAAGTATGAAACAAAAGGATTGAAATTTGAATAGAAAAAAAAGGAAAACAAATGAAAACAGAGGAAAACAAATGGAAAACAAGCAAAACAAATGCAATGAACATGATGTCATGATGCAAAACATGAAATAACAGGGAGCAAACATTCCAATGGCTATTTTTCATACTTGGGATGTTACAAAACGCCCCCCCCCCCCTTGAAGGAATCGCGCCCCGAGATTCCTACTGAGAAAAGAAAAGGTCCGGATACTTCTTGCAAAGATCCTCTTGAGCTGTGACACGTGAAACACATCGTGCACCTTGGATAGTTTTTCTGGAATTTCAAGATGATAGGCATTCCTGGCAACTCTTCTGGAAAGATGTCAGGGAATTCGCAAACCACCGGAACATTTTCAAGTAGAGGTAGAGGTTTTGCATCGAGGGTGTATAGCTGAATAGAACTTGATTCATTTTGAGATTAGATTATCTGGCCAGAAGGGTGGAACAGAGTTATTGATTAGACGCCGGTAGAAGAACTGAAATGGGAAGCAACAACAAGGTTTCAACGGACGAAAAGGATGTTGAGAAGAACAGGATATCGAAGCAACAACGGGAGAACACGAGATGAAAGCACTCCTGAGGTACTACGGAAAACCCATCCGGGCTTCTAAAGGATCAATATCTACTGCTTAAGGAATAGAGGATCTGCTTCCGGGGCTTACACGCCTCCGTTCTCAATCATGAGTAGGCAACATGATAAATCATGTCACAACCACCTCCATTCCTATGGTCTAGTAGATATAACTATCCCAGAGAAACCGGGATTCGTGAAATCCTAACTTGAAAGTTTAGGTGAGAAGAGAAAAACAACGTTGCACTTCCTTACCAGAAAAGGGAGGGTGGGTGAGGAAAGAAATAAAATGGCAGAATTCCTACTCCCACGTTTCATTTTTCCTATATAGCTACAAAAATAGTTTCTAGACTCAACTGCGACCAGTAAAAGGGATCATACAGGCAGACAGGCTCTGATACCATTTGTCGCACCCGGACTTCTAGGGGATACTCGCAGTTCCGTTGAACAGCAGATGATTGGATTACGGGGCTTACCTGCACCCGCATCTCTTACGAGTAGGCCAACACACGTATGTGTGACAACCAAACTCTACTGTTCAGCGTCTATGTAAACCATCCCATAGAAATCAGGATACTTCCATTGACGTACTTCAAAACATACACACATGGTACGTCAACGGCGTTTGAACAAGTGATATCACAACAGATCTCTACGACACAAAAGATTGAAATAAGTTGCAAATAGCTCTCATTAGAGCAGAGATAGCAAATACAATCATCCATAGGACACATGTCCCAACATCACATCATTACATCACATCGGAAGCATTTAACATGTCTGAGTACAGACAAGATCCAAATAGGCCTAAGAGGCCGGAAACGAAAAGACGGAGCCCATCCACGAAGTCTCGGATCCTGCCCGGGTCCGCTATCTACTCGTCAGCAGTCTCGTCAAACTCCACGTAGTAGCCACCATGGGGATCCTCGGAAACGTAGTCTGCGGAAACCACAGCCCCAAAGGGGTCAGTACATAAACGTACTGGCAAGCAAAACTCACAATTCACCAAAGTGTAACCCGTCAACACCAAGCACATATGCTCTGGGTTCAATGGAAGGAAGGGGATATAAGAGATGCTGCAACTGGCTGCTCTAACCAACTACAGAGTTTCTACCACTTCCGGCTAAACAGAATGAAGATAAGATAGCGTATCGGAACCAACTACAACTAACCACCGAACAAACCCATCCTGGATCTCGCCCCTTATCCAAAGAAGCAATCCGAGGATAACTCACACAGTTGGATTAGTGATGGTTCAGATTGTTGTGTCATTAAGCCTATTACTAGTCAGATTGTAATCATTAGGTGTAAGTTATCCTGAGTACTTGTTAGCCAGTACTTTCACCAAGTAATCCATAACCGCGGAAAACACGGCTTCTCGAGAAGATTTAACCCTGCAGGGATGCACCAATTTGGCCGTACACGTAAGAATACCCCGCCAGGATGGAAATGCACTTCCACCAAGCGAGGCACTCAACACAACTCAACTCTTCTTCGCATCAAGCCCAAAGAACCCCGTGCAATTGAGCGCACGGCTAATCAAGCCCCACGAAGAAAAGGGGACCCTCATAGCACTCTAAGAACGTGTCTCCCTAAATGCCGACTACAAAAGTTCCACCCTGGCGCCAAGGGTTCGCACCTGCAATATGCATGCGGCAAATGGAAAACCCGAACTAAATGAGGCGATTTGGACGAGATGCGAATCGAATCAAATTGAGGGGGGCGCCCATACTCGCTTCCCACATGCGGTTAGTGCGCTCATCATGGATCAGTAGACAAGACCCTTTTCCTAATTAGGGTCGACACTAGCAGGCCTCAAAACCACGCCGGGCCTCCTGCCGGTGCCTTATCAGCAAATTATTGTTATCCACAAACATTAACAGGTTGATTGTTTAACATCGAGCCCCAGAACATAATAGAAAATATAGTAACAGAAAGTAACGGGTAACAGACTCGAGCAAAACAACCCTAAGCATGCTAGTAAGACACGGGCTCAAACAACGGGGTTATGGGAGTGGAGGTGAGGCAATATCAGGGTTAAAGGATACATGTGATAGGTTCGTAACAGTAGCAACGATTCATAGGGCTAGCATAATAGACAACGGAAAGTATCGGTATCCAATGTTGAAAGGAACACAGTGGTTCATGTGAGTGAATACTTGCCTGCAAACTCAGCAGCCTGGTACTGAGCTAGATCCACAGAAGGGGGTGTCGTAAGTATCGTTGGTCTCAACGTCGTCGTGTACCCGAGAAGAAGCAAACAAACAACGCAGAGAACAAACAATCAATAACATGGCATAGTGCACAAACATGGGATGATGCATGACCATTTAATTGATGCAACAAAATAAACTAGTTGACAGGATAACATAACAGGATTAAATGGACACACATGCAACTGGATTGCATATGGAAAGCCCATGAATTAAGGGTGAAACAATTGTTTTACAACTAACCAATAGGTGAAAGTGGATTAGCATGATGCATGGATGAGAATAACACCAAAATAACAACAATAGAATCAATTGGAAATAAGGTTTACCAATTTTGGAATTTTATTTATTAAGTTATGGAATTTTGGTTCCTTAAAGGTGTCACATAAGCATTTATTGTTTTCACCAATTTTAATTGTTCAAAATAGATAACAAAGTTCATATTTGGAAAGAACACCAAATTTTAGGTGGATTACATGTTTCACTTGTTGAAAAAGGATTTAAAATAAATTACTTATGAATTAAACAAGTTTAAGCAAGAATTAAATGAATTTAATTCAAGTTTGAATTTAATTGAATTTTTATTTGTGCAAAACATTAAGTGAGATTCATATTTGAAAAGCTTATACTTTTATGGTTTGAAAACATATTTTATATGCCCCTCAAGAATTTAATTTGATCATGTTATGAATTTAACAATATTAAATGATTTAAACAAGGTTTAAATTATTTAACCAATTTTAATTATTCAAAACATGAAACAAATTTTATATTTGAAAAGTTGGTTTAATTTTTCATGGAAAACATATTTCAGTTGTTGAAAATGGATTTAAAATAAGCAAGTTATTAATTTGGCAATTTTAAATGCAATAAATAAGAAACAGTTGTTTTCGGCAATTTAAATTATTCAAAACAGAAAACAAAGTTGATATTTGGAAAGCACATGAAAAATTGATTGGAAAACATATTTAGTTTGTGGAATTTGGAATTTTTATGCCCAAGTTATGAATTTTGCAAAATTAAGTGAATTAAACAAGAATTCAAATATTGCACCAATTTAAAATATTCAAAACAGTAAACAAATTTTATATTTGGGTAGAAAATTTAATTTGGTATTGAAAACATATTTAAAATGTTGAATTTGGAGTTAGGATGATTTATTTAGGCAATTTACAATATTAAGGTGTAATCTGCCATTTTATTTACTGTCTAGGGACTTAGAAATATTTTACAGGGATCTAGAATTAATTAGCAGGGACTGGGTTGTGATTTATGTGAAGTTCTGTATCAAACCAAATAGAAACAAAAAGTTTGGGTTAATTGTGCGGGAGGGGGACTCGAACCCGGGACCTCCCGCTGTGAGCGCAAGGGGTACTACCAGTGCGGTGCGCTTTGATTTGTGATACGTACCCATCGCGTTTGAATAAGAGGTAAAGCCCCTGGCCTGTTACTGACGAAACTGAATGAGTTATTCAGTTAACGGACAGTGCAAGGAAACGATCGCTGGACAGATCGAGGCGATGACCGCCGGCCTGCTTGCACCGAGCGCGGGAGGGGGGCGCCGTGCGCGTGCGTGTGCTTGGCGTAGGGGAGGAGGTGAGGGGAGCGAGAGGGGGAGGGAACCTCACCTCGGGGGAGTACAGGCGGAGGCGCACGGTGGTGGAGCAGAGGGCGACGGCGACTTGGCGGCGACGGCGGCGGCGGCACAGCCCCTCCCGGCCCGTGCCGAGGGGTGGAGGAGGAAGAGGGCGGAACGGCGTTTCCATTCCCGCCGTTAGCCAGCTAGGAGGAGGACCAAACGGCGGCGATCACCGGAGCAAAAGGAGAGGGTTTTTCGGTTCAGTTACAGAGAGCTGCAGAACAGAGAGGAAGAGGGTGGGAGGAGAGGAAGAAGATTGGAGGCGGGGAGAGGGAGAGAGGGAGGTAGGAGGCTAGGGCAGAGGGAACCCTAGGGCTAGGGGTCGAGTTATAGGGGGGAGGATGTCGCACCCTGATTTCTAGGGGATACTCACCGTACGAACTGGATAGCAGATGCTTGGATGATGGGGCATAACTGCTCCCACGTCCCAGCTTCCTGGTAGGCCTGCGCTTATGCGCGACAACACAAGCCCTGCTATTCCATCGTCGATGTAAACTATCCACCAGAGATCAAAGGCACTTCCGTCGACGTACTTCAAACCATACACACATGGTACGTCAACGGCGTTTAACAAGTGGTATCACAACAGATCTCTACGACACAAAAGATTGAAATAAGTTGCAAATGGCTCTCATTAGAGCAGAGATAGCAAATACAATCATTCAGAGGGCACATGCCCCAACAATACATCATTACAATACAGCGGAAGCATTCAACATGTCTGAGTACAGACAAGAACCAAATAGGCCTAAGAGGCCGGAAACAAACAGACGGAGCCCATCCACGAAGTCTCGGATCCTACCCGGGTCCGCTATCTACTCGTCAGCAGTCTCGTCAAACTTCACGTAGTTGCCACCATGTAGATCCTCGGAACGTCGTCTGCGTAAACCACAGCCCCAAAGGGGTCAGTACATAAACGTACTGGCAAGAAAGACTCACAGTTCACCAAAGTGTAACCCGTCAACACCAAGCACAGATGCCTTGGGTTCAACGGAGGAAAGAGGATATAAAAGATGCTGCAATTGGCTGCTCTAAACAACTACAGAGATTCTACCACTTCCGGCTAACAGAAAGGAGATAAGATCGAGGATTGTAACCAACTGAAAGATAACTTCAAACAAACCCATCCTGGATCTCGCCCCTTATCCAAAGAAGCAATCCGAGGAAAACTCACACAGTTGTATTAAAGATGAATCAAGTTATTGTGCCATCAACCTATTACTAGTCAAGGTATTAATCATTGGGTGTAACATGTTTGATCGTTATGTTTAAGTTGTCCTGAGTACTTGTTAGCCAGTACTTTCACCAAGTAATCCATAACCGCGGAAAACACGGCTTCTCGAGAAGATTATCCCTGCAGGGTTGCACCAATTTGGCCGTACACTCATGAATATCCCGCCAGATGGGATGCCTCCCACCAAGCGGGGCACTCAACACAACCAACCATTCTTCGCATCAAGCCCAAAGAACCTTGGGCGCACGGCTAATCAAGCCCCGAAGAAAAGGGACCCTCATAGCACTCTAAGACCGTGTCCCCCTATATGCCGACTACAAAAGTTCCACCCTGGCCTGGGCTCGCAAAAACATGCATGCGGCAAATGGAAAACACGAACTAAATGAGGCGATTTGGACGAGATGCGAATCAGGTCAAGTTGAGGGGGCGCCCATACTCGCTTCCCAAATGTGGGTAGTGCGCTCATCATGGATCAGTAGACAAGACCCTTTTCCTATTAGGGTCGACACTAGCAGGCTTCAAAACCTCTCATGGGCCTCCTGCCGGTGCCTTATCATCAAGTTTATTATTAATAGTAACATTAGCATGATTGATTGATTAAACATCGAGCCCCCACAACGTAATAGGAATAGTGACAGAAAGTAACGGGTAACAGACTCGAGCAAAAACAACCTAAGCATGCTAGATAAGACTAAGGCAACAAGCAAGGGGTTTTAGGTATGGAGGTGAGGCAATATCAAGGTTAAGGGATTCATGTGATGGGTTCGCAACAGAAACAACTACTACTAAGGCTTAGCAGAAAAGAACAACGGAAAGTATCGGTAACCAATGTTGAAAGGAACACAGTGGTTCATGTGAGTGATAACTTGCCTGCAAAACCCAGTAGCCTGGTACTGAGCTAAATCCTTAGAAGGGGTGTCGTAAGTATCGTCGGTCTCAACGTCGTCGTGTATCCAGGAAGAAGCAAACAAACAAGGCAGAAATATAAACAATCAATATCATGGCAGGGTGCACAATCAAAGGTGATGCATGACAGTTTAATTGATGCATCCAAAAGGAAATTGTTGACAAGATAGAAACAGGATTAAATGGACCCATATGCAATTGGATTGCATATGGAAAGCCCATGAATTATGGTTGAATTAATTGTTTTACAACTAATCATCATATGAAAGTGGATTAGCATGATGCATGGATGAGGAAAACAGCAAAATAACAACAATAGCACCAAATAGAAATAAGGTTTAACAAGTTTAGAAATTCATTTATTAAGTTATGGAATTTTGGTTTCTTAAAGGTGTCACACAAGCATTTGTTGTTTTCACCACTTTTAATTGTTCCAAATAGATGACAAAGTTTATATTTGAAAAGAAAACAAGATTTTAGTTGGAATACATGTTTCACTTGTTGAAAAAGGATTTCAAATGATTTATTGATGAATTAAACAAGTGTAAGCAAGAATTAAATGAATTTAATTCAAACATGAACTTATTTGAATTTTTATTTGTTCAAAACATGAAGTGAAGTTCATATTTGGCAAGGTTATGTTTTCATGGTTTGAAAACATATTTTATATGTCCCAAAAGAATTTGTTTTGATCAAGTTATAAATTTAGCAATATTAAATGAATTAAATAAGATTTAAATTACTTAACCAAGTTTAATTATTCAAATCATGAAACAAATTTTATATTTGGAAAGAGGGTTTAATTTTGCATGGAAAACATATTTCATTTGTGGAAATTGGATTTAAAATGAGCAAGTTATGATTTTGGCAATTTTAAATGCAATAAACAAGAAACAGTTGTTTTCAGCAATTTAAATTATTCAAAACAGCAAACAAAATTTATATTTGTAAAGTACATGAAAAATTGATTGGAAAACATATTTGGTTTGTGAAATTTGGAATTTTTATGAGCAAGTTATGAATTTTGCAAATTTAAGTGAATTTGACAAGTTTTCAAATTTTGCACCAATTTAAAATATTCAAAACAGTAAACAAATTTTATATTTGGATAGATCATTTAATTTGGTATTGAAAACATATAAAAAATGTTGGATTTGGAGTTAGGATGATTTATTTATGCAATTTCCAAAATGTAGTGCAAATCTGCCATTTTTTATGATCTAGGGACTTAGGAAAAAATATTTGCAGGGGCTAGATTAGATACCAGGGGCCTATGGGTGAATTCCAGAAAGTTTTGTGACCAAAAGCATGTAAAATAAAAAGGTGGGTTTTATTCCAGGAGGTGGGATTCGATCCTGGGACCTCCCACTGCGCCACAGGGGTGGAACCAGATGGGCTGACTTGTGTTTGTGATGGAAAGGGCAGTGGGGGGGGGGTATGTGGTGATGTTTCGGGGTTCTATTTCTCTGAACTGCAAACGAACAGGTACTGCACGTACTGGACAGGGCGGACAGAACAGATCGATGGCTGCAGCTGGGCTGCTCGCCGGAGGGCGCCATGGATGAGGGGCTCGCGGGTGTGGGGGCGTTGTGAGGGCGTGCTGCGGGTAGAGAGGAGGAGGGGGCGAGCGGAGCGAGGAAAGGTCCTCACCTTGGCAGCGATCGGGGGCAGGAGTCGGGCGGATGCAGGGCAGCAGCCGGCGGCGAAACGGCGATGGCGGCGGCGCAGCGTTGCCTCCCGGCCCGCGCCGAGTGGCCGAGGAGGGAGCCCGCGGTGGGGCGGCTCCATTCCCGCCCTCGCCGCGGCCGGAGGGGAACTCAACGCCGGCGATCACCGGGAGAAAGGTGGCGGTTTTGGTGGGAGCTTCAGGTTCAGACAACGAAGAAAAGCAGAGAGGAGGGAGAACTAGAGAGGACGGCGGCGATGGTGGATGGGACTAGCTAGGGTTAGGGTTGGTGTGGTTTTATGGGGAGGGCCTAGCATGTACGGCTGCACATCGGGAGGGGGAAGGAGGATCTCACGGTGAGGTGCCTGTTCGTACTGATGACGACGTCACGCTGAGGAAGACGACAAGAGGGAGGAAAGGGGTACTGGGCCAAAACAGAGAAGAGATGGGCTGGGCTGGTTATGGGCTGCTGTGCTCTCTCTCTCTCCCTTAGTTTTATTTTGTTCTGCAGTTTTTTTTTTGTTGTAACAAAAAGAAAAAGGGAAAGTTTGGAGGGTTTTAGTGTTAGCAAATTTCATAGAAAATATTAGGGTGAGATTAATATGTCAAATACAACCACTACCAAGTTTGGACTTCAAAATTATTTGAGTTTTTGTGATGTTTGGAAATAAACCAAAATTAGATTGTTTTGAAGATTTGAAATGATTAATGAAATCAACCTTTTAATAAAGTGACCCAAAAGAATTAATTTGGAAAACAAGGGATGAGAGAAAGTTTTGCTTATTATTTTTTATAGTTTCAAATTGGTTTTGTTTGAAAATATTTGATTTGAATTGGAATATTTTGTTAATTAATATAGAAACAACAATTTAATAGGGTGAACCCTGTTATTAGTTGGATTAGACACATTGGAAAGGTTTGATATTTGATAATTTCCAAATGAGGTGTTGATGATGATTTTGCTTTGAATTTGAAAACCAATTTGGAAAGGCTTAGTGGAATTGATAACACCATTTTATTAGTTGAACATTATGGGATAATTGGAAACAATTAAGGTTTTTATTTGGAAACAACTATTTGGATGTTGGTTTGGGATTTCAAATGGAAAACAAATTGAATTTGAAAAGGGTTTGATTATTGGATGCATTTTTATAGAAATGAAACAATAGTTTGGAATCACACTTTAATGGAAACAAATAATGGTTTTATTTTGAAATATCTTTTTAGAAATTGTAACATCACAAGGATGAAACAAAAGGTTTGAAATTTGAGTTGAAATTCAAATAGAAAACAAAGGAAAACAAAGGAAAACAGTTGGAAAACAAATGGAAAACAAACAAAACAAATGCAATCAACATGATGCCATGATGCAAAACATAAAATAACAGAGAGCAAAACATTCTAAAGGCTATTTTTCAGACTTGGGATGTTACAAAACGCCCCCCCTTGAAGGAATCGCGCCCCGAGATTCCTACTGAGAAAGGAAAAGGTTTTGTATGGAGGGTGTATAGCTGGATAGAACTTGATTCATTTGGAGAATAGACTATCTGTAATAAGGTTGGAACAGAGTTATTGACATCAATGGAACACCAAGGATGACATCAATGTCAGAATCAGCAACATGAGAGTAACGAGGAATATGTGGCCTCCCATTAGAATTGAATTGTTCTTACTTATGTTGGAAGTCAACAGTTGAGATTCCGGAGAGTGAACGGTGATTTGATTGCTTAGTGGAACCAGAATTGGGTTGTATGTTGTGGAAAAGATTGTTGACACAAAGGAATGTGATTCTCCGGTATGAAATAACACTTTAACTGGATAAGAGTTTACGAGGAAGTTTTGATTAGACGCCGGTAGAAGAATTGAAGTGGAAAACAACAACAAGATTTCAACGGACGAAAAGGATGTTGAGAAGAACAGGATATCAACATCGGGGAAAAACGAGAACAAAACTCCTGAGGTACTACGGAAAAAAAAAAACCCCATCCGGGCTTCTAAAGGATCAATATCTACTGCTTAAGGAATAGAGGATCTGCTTCCGGGGCCTATTTGCCACCGTTCTTAATCGTGAGTAGGCAACATGATAAATCATGTCACAACCACCTCCATTCCTATTGTCTAGTAGATATAACCATCCTAGAGAAACCAGAATACGTGAAATCCTAACTTGAAAGTTTAGATGAGAAGGGAAAAACAACGTTGCACTTCCTTACCAGAAAAGGGAGGGTGGGTGGGGAAAAGAAGAAAAAGAACAGAATTCCTACTCTCACGTTTTGTTTTTGCCTATATAGCTACAAAATATTTTTCTAGACTCAACTGCGACCAGTAAAAAGGGATCCTACAGGCAGACAGGCTCTGATACCATTTGTCGCACCCTGATTTCTAGGGGATACTCACCGTACGAACTGGATAGCAGATGCTTGGATGATGGGGCATAACTGCTCCCACGTCCTAGCTTCCTGGTAGGCCTGCGCTTATGCGCGACAACACAAGCCCTGCTATTCCATCGTCGATGTAAACTATCCACCAGAGATCAAAGGCACTTCCGTCGACGTACTTCAAACCATACACACATGGTACGTCAACGGCGTTTAACAAGTGGTATCACAACAGATCTCTACGACACAAAAGATTGAAATAAGTTGCAAATGGCTCTCATTAGAGCAGAGATAGCAAATACAATCATTCAGAGGGCACATGCCCCAACCATACATCATTACAATACAGCGGAAGCATTCAACATGTCTGAGTACAGACAAGAACCAAATAGGCCTAAGAGGCCGGAAACAAACAGACGGAGCCCATCCACGAAGTCTCGGATCCTGCCCGGGTCCGCTATCTACTCGTCAGCAGTCTCGTCAAACTTCACGTAGTTGCCACCATGTAGATCCTCGGAACGTCGTCTGCGTAAACCACAGCCCCAAAGGGGTCAGTACATAAACGTACTGGCAAGCAAGACTCACAGTTCACCAAAGTGTAACCCGTCAACACCAAGCACAGATGCCTTGGGTTCAACGGAGAGAGGGATATAAAAGATGCTGCAACTGGCTGCTCTAACCAACTACAGAGATTCTACCACTTCCGGCTAACAGAAAGGAGATAAGATCGAGGATTGTAACCAACTGAAAGATAACTTCAAACAAACCCATCCTGGATCTCGCCCCTTATCCAAAGAAGCAATCCGAGGAAAACTCACACAGTTGTATTAATGATGAATCAAGTTATTGTGACATAACCTATTACTAGTCAAGGTATTAATCATTGGGTGTAACATGTTTGATCATTATGTTTAAGTTGTCCTGAGTACTTGTTAGCCAGTACTTTCACCAAGTAATCCATAACCGCGGAAAACACGGCTTCTCGAGAAGATTATCCCTGCAGGGTTGCACCAATTTGGCCGTACACTCATGAATATCCCGCCAGATGGGATGCCTCCCACCAAGCGGGGCACTCAACACAACCAACCATTCTTCGCATCAAGCCCAAAGAACCTTGGGCGCACGGCTAATCAAGCCCCGAAGAAAAGGGACCCTCATAGCACTCTAAGACCGTGTCCCCCTATATGCCGACTACAAAAGTTCCACCCTGGCCTGGGCTCGCAAAAACATGCATGCGGCAAATGGAAAACACGAACTAAATGAGGCGATTTGGACGAGATGCGAATCAGGTCAAGTTGAGGGGGGCGCCCATACTCGCTTCCCAAATGCGGGTAGTGCGCTCATCATGGATCAGTAGACAAGACCCTTTTCCTATTAGGGTCGACACTAGCAGGCTTCAAAACCTCTCATGGGCCTCCTGCCGGTGCCTTATCATCAAGTTTATTATTAATAGTAACATTAGCATGATTGATTGATTAAACATCGAGCCCCCAGAACATAATAGGAATAGTAACAGAAAGTAACGGGTAACAGACTCGAGCAAAACAACCTAAGCATGCTAGTAAGACTACGGCACAAGCAAGGGGTTTTAGGTATGGAGGTGAGGCAATATCAAGGTTAAGGGATTCATGTGATGGGTTCGCAACAGAACAACTACTACTAAGGCTAGCAGAAAAGAACAACGGAAAGTATCGGTAACCAGGGTTGAAAGGAACACAATGGTTCATGTGAGTGATAACTTGCCTGCAAACCCAGTAGCCTGGTACTGAGCTAACTCCTTAGAAGGGGTGTCGTAAGTATCGTCGGTCTCAATGTCGTCGTATATCCGGGAAGAAGCAAACAAACATTGCAGAAAGATAAACAATCAATATAATGGCATAGGTGCACAAACATGGGATGATGCATGTCATGTTAATAGATGCATCAAAATAAACTACTTGACAAGATAACACAATTTAATTGGACCCATATGCAATGTGATTGCATATGGATGCAAATGGTTAAGGTGGAAGCAATGATTTACAATTAATTAACAAGTGTAGAGTGGTTAGCATGATGCATGCATGATGATAACAACAAAATAACAACAAATAACAATGACAGATGCAAGTGAAAAAGGATTGGAACAAGTTTTGGAAATCATTGATTAAGTTTGGAAAGTTTGGTTAATTAAAACATGTCACACAAGTAATTGTTGTTTTCAACAAGTTAAAGTGTTCAAAACAAATAACAAAGTTCATATTTGAAAAGTTTATGCTTTCATGGTTTGAAAACATATTTTATATGTCCCAAAAGAATTTGTTTTGATCAAGTTAGGAATTTAGCAATATTAAATGATTTAAACAAGGTTTAAATCATTTAACCAATTTTAATTATTCAAACCATGAAACAAATTTTATATTTGGAAAGATGGTTTAATTTTGCATGGAAAACATATTTCATTTGTGGAAATTGGATTTAAAATGAGCAAGTTATTATTTTGGCAATTTTAAATGCAATAAACAAGAAACAGTTGTTTTCAGCAATTTAAATTATTCAAAACAGCAAACAAAATTTATATTTGGAGAGTACATGAAAAGTTGATTGGAAAACATATTTGGTTTGTGAAATTTGGAATTTTTATGAGCAAGTTATGAATTTTGCAAATTTAAGTGAATTTGACAAGTTTTCAAATTTTGCACCAATTTAAAATATTCAAAACAGTAAACAAATTTTATATTTGGGTAGATCATTTAATTTGGTATTGAAAACATATAAAAAATGTTGGATTTGGAGTTAGGATGATTTATTTATGCAATTTCCAAAATGTAGTGCAAATCTGCCATTTTTTATGATCTAGGGACTTAGGAAAAAATATTTGCAGGGGCTAGATTAGATACCAGGGGCCTATGGGTGAATTCCAGAAAGTTTTGTGACCAAAAGCATGTAAAATAAAAAGGTGGGTTTTATTGCAGGAGGTGGGATTCGATCCTGGGACCTCCCACTGCGCCACAGGGGTGGAACCAGATGGGCTGACTTGTGTTTGTGATGGAAAGGGCAGTGGGGGGGTATGTGGTGATGTTTCGGGGTTCTATTTCTCTGAACTGCAAACGAACAGGTACTGCACGTACTGGACAGGGCGGACAGAACAGATCGATGGCTGCAGCTGGGCTGCTCGCCGGAGGGCGCCATGGATGAGGGGCTCGCGGGTGTGGGGGCGTTGTGAGGGCGTGCTGCGGGTAGAGAGGAGGAGGGGGCGAGCGGAGCGAGGAAAGGTCCTCACCTTGGCAGCGATCGGGGGCAGGAGTCGGGCGGATGCAGGGCAGCAGCCGGCGGCGAAACGGCGATGGCGGCGGCGCAGCGTTGCCTCCCGGCCCGCGCCGAGTGAACGGACAACGACGTCGCCTAGAGGGGGGGGGGGTGAATAGGCGATTAAAACTTTTCAGGTTAATGCTTGCTAAATGCGGAAATAAACTAGGTGTTTAAATTAACAAGCATACAACCTAAATATTCTAGGGTCAACTAGATGAACCAACAACTTATTCTAAGCAATACAAGTAACAAGGTGATAGCAAGATATATAACTTCAAGCTCGAAGGCTATCACAATGTAAATTGCATAAGTAAAAAGCTCGGGTATAGAAATAACCGAGGCACACGGAGACGATGATGTATTCCCGAGTTCCTCCCACAAAGGGGAGTACGTCTCGTTGGAGGGGTGTGAGCTCGCCACGAAGGCCTACTCAACGCCACAAAGGCCTCACCCTATTCTCCGATGAACCCCGCCACAAAGGCCTAGTTCACCTTCCACTATTGGCAACCTTCAAACCCGAGGCACGCATCCACAACTCAATTGGAGGCTCTCGGTGTCACCACAATCTTGGGGCACGCATCCACAACTCAATTGGAGGCTCCCAAGAACACCACAAGTCGTCTAGGGTCCAAGACCCAAGAGTAACAAGCTCACAAACTTTCAACTTCCACGAATCCTCGTGGAGAGAGCAAACCGATGCAACCGATGCAAATGGCAAGAGCACAAGTGCTCAAATCCTTCACTCTCAAATTCCAACAAAGCAACAAATGCTTATGGGGGAATAAGAGAGGAAGAACAATGGAGGAGAAACACCAAGAACTCCAAGATCAAGATCTACTAAGTTTCCCTCACTAAGAAGGAAGATGGATTGGTGGAAATGTAGATCGAGATCTCCTCTACCTTCTCCCTCAAAGATATGCAAGAATCATAGGAGGGATTGGGAGAGGGGCAAGCTTTCCAAGGTCAACAATGGTGGGAGAGAAGGGGAAAAACGTGCTTGGAAGACTTGGGGACCAATGGGGAAGAAAGCCCCCTTAAATAGGTCCCCACAAAAACTAGCCGTTTGTGCAGGAATCTGGGACCGGAATATCCGGTCCAAGTTTGGACCGGAATATCCGATCCGAAGATCTGCTCGAAACCTGTTGACTTTAACCGGAATATCCGGTCCCCTTGGAAAAATCCGGTACCAATAATCCGGTCCATGTCAGTGAGCAAATTGGTCTGAAAACTGCCCAAACCGGAATATCCGGTATGCCCCGAATAATCCGGTTCAAATAATCCGGTTCACTCCAGAAGGTTCAAGCTTCCCGTCCTTAGCCATTTTTCGCAGCAACCGGAATATCCGGTCCAGGATGAATAATCCGGACCAAATAATCCGGTTGACTCCAGTAGCTCCAACCTTCCAGTCCTTAGCCATTTTTCGCAACAAACTCCACAACCGGAATATCCGGTTTTGAGATGAATAATCCGGCTCCAAATAATCCGGCTCATCTCTGTCCCGAATATGGACCAAAACTACCCTAACCGGAATATCCGGTTGCCCGGAATAATCCGGTTAGAATAATCCGGTTGAGTTCTGAAACAGAGAGGCTGAACTAGAAACCCCATAACTTTTGCAAATGAACTCCGAACGAGGTAAATCCAATTGCAATGGAAAGATAACAGCAAGGAGTATCCAAACAAAAAGTGAAAATATTGATACCTCAAAGTATGGAGAAGTTACCACACATGGAAGGTGTGGGAACATTCTCAAAGACAAACGGAATATTTTCACCACCGAAAACGCAACAAGTTTTTCTTACGAAATCCGTTTTCGAGAAACCAAGGCTTGTCATGAAGATCACGACAAGCACTAAAACCCAAAGGAGACAAAAGCCAAATAAGAACCAAGAAAGATGATATGCAAAGTATGCAAAGGTTTGAACTCTCCATAACGATTCGATCGAGTTACTCACTTGAGAGCCCCTCTTGATAGTACGACTATCTATCCTATAACCCGGTCTCCCAAAGACACGAGACCGGTAAAATAGAAAACCTATCAAGATTATACCTTTGCCTTGAGCATTCCACTTGAGCTAGATGATGACGATCTTGACTCTCTCAAGTTGGATCTTCTTTCTTGATTGCGCTTGCTAGCACAAACTTCGCTTGATGAAGACTTGCAAGTTGCTCCCCCATACACCATTATGGGAGAGACTAGCTCCCCCATACACCATTATGGGAGAGACCCTTCGGCAAATCTTCACAAGGCCACAATCTCCAAAAGGGTGGCAAGCATCAAGCATAGGATATCTTCTAGATGCTTCACTTGAGCTTCCACGTCAAGCTAGATGACAAACACCGCTTGACGACGACATAGACCATGGGCTATATGAAATCTTCCTTTTGGTTCATGCCCATGGAAAGATACCTAACCACACATAGAGATGCGGCACACACATATCATGGGTTAGTTCACAAAGCTATATTGACAAATGCTTACCATACCGTGGGATACACAATCCCACTTGGTACAACTTGTAGCTTTGTGTGTTGATCGCTTGCTTGATCAACCTTGTATCTTTGCTTCACACTTCTAAAGATGATGTCTTGACGATGATAATGAAAGATCACCTAATCCTTTTCTTCAAGACATACTAGCAATAAGCTCAACTCAAACCATGACCATTCTTCATATAAATCCTTGAATGTAACAATGGCCATCAAGGAAGCTAATAGAGTTCAACACATGAACTCCATTATTTCCTATGGACAAGATCTACAAAGATAAACTCAATGCAAACATTAGTCCATAAGGATTGTCATTAATTACCAAAACCACATATGGAGGAACCATGCACTTTCAATCTCCCCCATTTTGGTAATTGATGACAATCCCTTTTTACGAGGGTTTATATGATGAATAAAGCAAACATGCTAAACAAGAGCAAGGATGCAATAGCATGGAAAGGAAAATGCTTAAGAACGAAACTAAAGCATAGAACCAAATTCCCTTAAACCCTCTAAACTTCTCCCCCATTGGCATCCATTGCCGAAATGGGCAAAAAGGTTAGAAGGCCAATATAGTAAGAGCTCCCCCATAGTGTATGCATTCCTCATGATATGAGTGAAATCAAGTGCATATCTCCAACTATGAATAGATGGAGGGAGGTCAAACTATATTGAGGATCCAAAGATTTACAAGAAAAATCAAATTGAAGGATACTTTCACAAAGAAGCAACCAACCAAAGGATCCGAAAAACCGATTGACCAAAAACAATATTTTGATAAGATCAACCAAGTGTTCTAGAAAATCAAAAGGGAACTCCCCAAGGTACATGCACAATGTTGGATTTGAATTACTATATAGTGTGCACAACATGGAATGATCACTCCCTTCTAGATAATTTTGAACACAAACAAGTGCAAGCGAATAGATTGGAAATGAATCAAAGCAACTTGCAAACAAACAAAAGTTGAGCAATGAAGATCAAGAAATGAAAAATAAAGACTTACTCAACCGAAATAGATGCGTGTGACAAGGAAAAACATTTTTAGGAGACTAATAGGATGATAGAATCATCAACATAGTCTTTCAATATAGGAGGCACATAGTGCATATCATGTCTTTCCCATACACACAAACCATCAAATGATAAAACACATAGGTCCACAAGCTTATTAAGATGCAAAAGGAATACCATAACAAAAGCAAAGCTTGTTCCTTTAGGAACCACCAAGGAATATAAAGCAATAAAAGGTGGTCACTAAAGAGATAGAATATCAATTAAAGATGTAACTATTATCGTGTGTATAAGTTTCTAAGTGGACAACAATCACAAAGATATATATCCACAAAGAAATATGCACACACAAAATAGGTACAAAAGATGAAGAACATGATATCCAAGAGAGGTTCATTAATATACCAATAAGATTTTTGCTTGAAAGCAAAGCACTAAGCTTAGTTTAATCTTAAGGGGATATAGATGAACACACAAAACTCATCAAAGCATCACAAATATCACAAGGGAAAAGTGATAGTTGGAATGCTTCGAGAAAGGTAACGCATATCACAAAATATTCAAATGGTTTTTGAGAATTCATCAATATTGCATATGAGAGACTTCGAGTAGAAGTTGCTAGATTAATATACTTGGGATTGGTGAATCATAAAATGATTATAAATATCCCCTAGATATGTAATCATCCCGGCTTACTCATATTTGCAATAAAGATGTTTTTGATAAGACATTTGCAAGAACCAAATGAAATGCAACAAAGGAAATCATGCCAAGAAGCAACCTACACAAGGTTGAAATCTAGAAATGTATGCATGAGATAGATACATATTACCGAGACGACATTGGTGATGAAGAGGATGCGAGTTTGATAATCATCATAGCTTGACTCCTATAATACCATGGTGAGAACACCTTCCTTATGAATGGAGCAAGCAACCAATGTATCTCCATTGTACCTAAAAACAAAATTCAAGTACAAAATGGTACCCAAACTCATTGGGTCCAAAGTAGTTAGAACAACTACAATACATAGGACAAACTCCACATAAATATGTGCATATTAATATGAATTTGAATTTCATGCACATCTTAGCCTTTTAGGATTTGATGGAGTTTATCCTATGTATTGGATCAACGAAAGTAAGCATGCCAAACGATATACATAGTAAATATGCATGCACAAAACTTTCAAGAACCAAAACAAGATACAAATTGGACAAAGAACTAATTAAACCAAGAAGCCACTCACAAGAGTGAAAAGAAAGAGAATTGTCCAAAAAATATCAAGACCCAAATCAACACATGATTGAGGAAACCAAATAGAGAGGATACCAAAAAAAAAAAACATAAAAGAGTGAACAACCCCTCTACACTTTTCATGATAGCACACAAAGTACCAAGATGAAAAGTGTTTGTCTTCCAAAGAGACAAGTCATTGGGAAAACAAACAAATTTAAAGACAACAAGTGTTCAAACGCATATAGGATAGTTCTTCCAATAATAGTGCATTATTTATGATCTTGCATTTGAATACAAAATGCACACAATGGAATCATTACTCTCCATATATATTATTCAAACACTAGTCATGTTTAAATAAAATCAATTAGATGCAATACCAATTTAAGGAATGGTGATCTACTCAATGTAGGATAGCTTCCCAAGAATAGTGCAACCCAAAGAAGTATGACTTTGAACACAAGTGCACAAGTATGGGATCATTGCTTTTCCTAACTCAAGAAAGCATGAAACAAATTTTGAGTAGAGCAAGGAAGACACAAAGTAGTTTGAACCAAACAAATCATTGGCAAGAAACAAGGAAATTTTAGAGAAAAGGCCAAAGTAAATATGATCAATAAACTTACCACAAATTATTATCACTTGTCAAAGACAAGAGATGTATGGAGATATTTCTCGGTGGTAGAATTGTTCACAATCATATTCACAAAACATAAGCATGTGGAAAAAGGTAAGAAAACATGCTTAGATAGAGATTCTTGAAGGCTTCAAATAAAACTTGAAAAAGCAAGGCAACAAGAAACTCTCTAACAAACAAGATACCAAAGAAGAGAGACACAAGATATTTTAAGTAAATATGGAACTTGTTTGAGCAACATGCCACTTAGGAACAAGATAACTAGAATATCAACTCTAGGTGGCAAAACCTCACATGTTCACATTTTCTAGGCTTGTAATATGCACATAGTTTATTACTCCACCATAATGTGATAATCCATTGAAATCAACAAGAGGCAAAAATAAATCCAACTAGAGAAAGTTAATGGACATTAGAATTTGAATTTCTCATGAGGAAGACATACCATATAGAGACAAGATAATATTGATATATCAACACTAAGTGGTATTCCTCATGTACACACATTTTAGGATAGTAAAGTGCAAAGCATATTACTCCCCCAAAATGGGATAGTCCATTAATCTCCCAAAGAGCCAACTAAGATAAGCAATAAAAGCAATGAAGGCTCAACGCAAAGAACACGAGCACATGGAGTGCAAACCAACAAACATAACTAGATTACTCAAGATAGGTAAGTAGGAAGCACAACATATACAAACACATGCTAGAAACAAAACTAACATATGCAAGGGAGCAAGCAACTTTCAATGAATATAGATTTAAATACAAGTTACCGCTTGGAGGAACATTGGGTAAGAGATATATATAATCCAAGTGACTTGGCTTGTGGAAATAAATGATGAAGATCCCTTAATTCTTCATGAGATAGCCAAGTCTCCAATGCCTTCCATCACCACCTATTGATCAAGTTTGAGCTTTTTGGTCCCCAACCAAGTTGGGTCCTAAGAGGTTAGTCACAATAGGTTTGGCAACCCAAATGGTTCTTTTCTTGACACCACTTGGAGTACCAACATACTTGGCAAACACATTGCCCACATTATCCTTCCTAATAGAATAAACATCATCAACAAGGATAGGGTTGGATAATGTACCATTAGTGCATGAAGAAGCAAAATGTCCCTTCTTGCGACAAAGGTAGCAACATCGACTCTTTTCTCTCTTCTCAATAGGCTTCTCAACAAGAGGAGCATTGGCTTGAGTCTTGTTAGGAGGTGGCCGTTGTTCAACTCGTGGTTGAGCATGAGATTGAACAAGAGGCCGCTTCCCTAGTTGCTTCTCACTAAGAGGCTTCTTCTTCAAAGGGCAAGATCTAACATGGTGCCCTTGAATCTTGCACTTGAAGCAAATAATCTTGGCCGGATCTTTGACTTGTTCTTGGCCCTTCTTCTTGTCAAAAATGGACTTGTTCTTGAGATGGGAGTTGAATCCAAGTCCACTCTTGTCATTTGGAAGTATTCGCACTCTCAACATCTTGTCAAGTGTGGAACTCCCTTCATGACACTTTTCCAAGTCTTTCTTCAAAGAAGTGACTTGGGCCTTGAGCTCTTTAATTTCCTCTACATGGTTAGAATCAACACAAGAGCTAGAGGAAGTAGATGCTTCATTGTTAGAGCAACAAGGAAAGGAAAGCAATTCATCACAAGATGTAGAAACATTATGGGAGGATGAATTACTAATACGAGCACAAGTCAATATATCATTATTAGAAGATATTGTGCTAGTAACCACATGAGGCTCACAAGATGTTACCTTTGTAGTGATAGCCTCAAGAGCTAATTTTAGCTTGGTATGGGATTCTAGAAGATCCTCATGAGAGCTAGATAGCTTTTCATGACTTTCTTCCAATTTCCCATACTTGCTAGTCATTAGCTCAAGTTGAGCCCTTAGCTCAACATTCTCCTTCAAAATAGATGCTTCACAAGATGTGGAGTTAGTAGAACAAGCATCATTAGAAATAGAAGAAGATAACTTGGCAAGCTCATTATTTAACCTAGAGTTTTCCTCAATTAGATTAGCATTGCCAACAACAAATTGAACCTTTTCATTTTTAAGCACTTTATATTTAGCTTTGGTATGGTCATGTGCTTTAGTGAGATAGGTTATTTGTTCATTATAGAGCTCCTCGATAGATTCAAGTTTCTCCTCAAGAGTGACTCGGAGCTCATACTCTTCCTCAAGAGACATAGTGAGGGATGCCTTTTCATCGGCATCACTTCTTTCAATCTCACCTTTCTTTTCAATGATTTTAGCGCTATAAATAGCAAAAGCCAATATTTCACTAAAAGGAGTGATAGCTTTACTACCTTTAGGGAGATCAAGAAGAACCAACTCACCCTTCTCCATTAAAGAGTCTTCGTCCTCAAACTCTCCATAAAATATATCCTCATCCTCATCCTCATCATCACAAGATGTAGTGGGTTCCAAAGGTGGAGATACCTTTGAATCCCTAGCCATAAGGCACATATGAGAAATGGATGGCGATGATGAAGATATACTAGAAGAGCCATTAAGGTCCATGTCTTGTTCCACAAAAAAATGGGATTTCTCTACATTGTTAGCCGCACAAGTACTAGAGGAAATGGAAGCATTATTTTCATGAAAACAAGACATAGGAAGCATATCATCATGAGATTTAGTTAAACAACTATTACATGATATGCAAGGACTATCAACACTAGCATGTATGGAATTTTGAGTGCTAGAAGATATTAAGTCCAAAGATAGATCATTGCAATGGGATAGAGATGAAGTATAGTCAATAGCAAATTCACTATCCACAATGCAATTTCTATCACCACTCACCATATCATTACCTTGTGACAAATCACATGTTGGTGGAGTGGAGAAAGATGTGAACTCATCACGGCCGGAAGTGGATGGAGAACAATCATCCTCAATAATATTGGACACATCATATATATCTTGAAGTTTTGTCCATAGCTCATGAGCGTTCCGAAAAGGCATGATTGATTTAATAACTACATCGCTCAAAATGCACAAGAGACCATTAGATACAAGAGTATCGAGATAAGAGTTTTCCTCATCCTCTAAAGATAAATCTTGAGAATCCTTTGGAGGAGGAAAATCCATATCTACAATTCTCTTAACATACTTTGGACCCATGTCCTCAAGAAAATTAAGAATGCGAATTTTCCAAGCATCAAAGTTTCTACCATAGAACATAAAAGCGGGATCATGTTCTATTTCTCTAAACGACATCGTACTCTCTAGGATGTAAAGCCTAATAAAGAGAGACGAGGCTCTGATACCAATTGAACGGACAACGACGTCGCCTAGAGGGGGGGGGGTGAATAGGCGATTAAAACTTTTCCGGTTAAGGCTTGCTAAATGCGGAAATAAACTAGGTGTTTAAATTAACAAGCATACAACCTAAATATTCTATGGCCAACTAGATGCACCAACAACTTATGCTAAGCAAGACAAGTAACAAGGTGAAAGCAAGATATATAACTTCAAGCTCGAAGGCTATCACAATGTAAATTGCATAAGTAAAAAGCTCGGGTATAGAAATAACCGAGGCACACGGAGACGAAGATGTATTCCCGAGTTCCTCCCACAAAGGGGAGTACGTCTCGTTGGAGGGGTGTGAGCTCACCACGAAGGCCTACTCAACGCCACAAAGGCCTCACCCTATTCTCCGATGAACTTCCGCCACAAAGGCCTAGTTCACCTTCCACTATTGGCAACCTTCAAATCCGAGGCACGCATCCACAACTCAATTGGAGGCTCTCGGTGTCACCACAATCTTGGGGCACGCATCCACAACTCAATTGGAGGCTCCCAAGAACACCACAAGTCGTCTAGGGTCCAAGACCCAAGAGTAACAAGCTCACAAACTTTCAACTTCCACGAATCCTCGTGGAGAGAGCAAACCGATGCAACCGATGCAAATGGCAAGAGCACAAGTGCTCAAATCCTTCACTCTCAAATTCCAACAAAGCAACAAATGCTTATGGGGGAATAAGAGAGGAAGAACAATGGAGGAGAAACACCAAGAACTCCAAGATCAAGATCTACTAAGTTTCCCTCACTAAGAAGGAAGATGGATTGGTGGAAATGTAGATCGAGATCTCCTCTACCTTCTCCCTCAAAGATATGCAAGAATCATAGGAGGGATTGGGAGAGGGGCAAGCTTTCCAAGGTCAACAATGGTGGGAGAGAAGGGGAAAAACGTGCTTGGAAGACTTGGGGACCAATGGGGAAGAAAGCCCCCTTAAATAGGTCCCCACAAAAACTAGCCGTTTGTGCAGGAATCTGGGACCGGAATATCCGGTCCAAGTTTGGACCGGAATATCCGATCCGAAGATCTGCTCGAAACCTGTTGACTTTAACCGGAATATCCGGTCCCCTTGGAAAAATCCGGTACCAATAATCCGGTCCATGTCAGTGAGCAAATTGGTCTGAAAACTGCCCAAACCGGAATATCCGGTATGCCCCGAATAATCCGGTTCAAATAATCCGGTTCACTCCAGAAGGTTCAAGCTTCCAGTCCTTAGCCATTTTTCGCAGCAACCGGAATATCCGGTCCAGGATGAATAATCCGGACCAAATAATCCGGTTGACTCCAGTAGCTCGAACCTTCCAGTCCTTAGCCATTTTTCGCAACAAACTCCACAACCGGAATATCCGGTTTGAGATGAATAATCCGGCTCCAAATAATCCGGCTCATCTCTGTCCCGAATATGGACCAAAACTACCCTAACCGGAATATCCGGTTGCCCGGAATAATCCGGCTAGAATAATCCGGTTGAGTCCAGAACAGAGAGGCTGAACTAGAAACCCCATAACTTTTGCAAATGAACTCCGAACGAGGTAAATCCAATTGTAATGGAAAGATAACAGCAAGGAGTATCCAAATAAAAGGTGAAAATATTGATACCTCAAAGTATGGAGAAGTTACCACACATGGAAGGTGTGGGAACATTCTCAAAGACGAACGGAATATTTTCACCACCGAAAACGCAACAAAGTTTTCTTACGAAATCCGTTTTCGAGAAACCAAGGCTTGTCATGAAGATCACGACAAGCACTAAAACCAAAAGGAGACAAAAGCCAAATAAGAACCAAGAAAGATGATATGCAAATTATGCAAAGGTTTGAGCTCTCCATAATGATTCGATCGAGTTACTCACTTGAGAACCCCTCTTGATAGTACGACTATCTATCCTATAACCCGGTCTCCCAAAGACACGAGACCGGTAAAATAGAAAACCTATCAAGATTATACCTTTGCCTTGAGCATTCCACTTGAGCTAGATGATGACGATCTTGACTCTCTCAAGTTGGATCTTCTTTCTTGATTGCGCTTGTTAGCACAAACTCCGCTTGATGAAGACTTGCAAGTTGCTCCCCCAAACACCATTATGGGAGAGACTAGCTCCCCCATACACCATTATGGGAGAGACCCTTCGGCAAATCTTCACAAGGCCACAATCTCCAAAAGGGTGGCAAGCATCAAGCATAGGATATCTTCTAGATGCTTCACTTGAGCTTCCACGTCAAGCTAGATGACAAACACCGCTTGACGACGACATAGACCATGGGCTATATGAAATCTTCCTTTTGGTTCATGCCCATGGAAAGATACCTAACCACACATAGAGATGCGACACACACATATCATGGGTTAGTTCACAATGCTAATTTGACAATTGCTTACCATACCATGAGATACACAATCCCACTTGGTACAACTTGTAGCTTTGTGTGTTGATAGCTTGCTTGATCAACCTTGTATCTTTGCTTCTCACTTATAAAGATGATGTCTTGAAGATGACAATGAAAGATCACCTAATCCTTTTCTTCAAGACATGCTAGCAATAAGATCAACTCAAATCATGACCATTCTTCATATAAATCCTTGAAAGTAACAATGGCCATCAAGGAAGCTAATAGAGTTCAACACATGAACTCCATTATTTCCTATGGACAAGATCTACAAAGATAAACTCAATGCAAACATTAGTCCATAAGGATTGTCATTAATTACCAAAACCACATATGGAGGAACCATGCACTTTCACCGAGTGGCCGAGGAGGGAGCCCGCGGTGGGGCGGCTCCATTCCCGCCCTCGCCGCGGCCGGAGGGGAACTCAACGCCGGCGATCACCGGGAGAAAGGTGGCGGTTTTGGTGGGAGCTTCAGGTTCAGACAACGAAGAAAAGCAGAGAGGAGGGAGAACTAGAGAGGACGGCAGCGATGGTGGATGGGACTAGCTAGGGTTAGGGTTGGTGTGGTTTTATGGGGAGGGCCTAGCATGTACGGCTGCACATCGGGAGGGGGAAGGAGGATCTCACGGTGAGGTGCCTGTTCGTACTGATGACGACGTCACGCTGAGGAAGACGACAAGAGGGAGGAAAGGGGTACTGGGCCAAAACAGAGAAGAGATGGGCTGGGCTGGTTATGGGCTGCTGTGCTCTCTCTCTCTCCCTTAGTTTTATTTTGTTCTGCAGTTTTTTTTTTGTTGTAACAAAAAGAAAAAGGGAAAGTTTGGAGGGTTTTAGTGTTAGCAAATTTCATAGAAAATATTAGGGTGAGATTAATATGTCAAATACAACCACTACCAAGTTTGGACTTCAAAATTATTTGAGTTTTTGTGATGTTTGCAAATAAACCAAAATTAGATTGTTTTGAAGATTTGAAATGATTAATGAAATCAACCTTTTAATAAAGTGACCCAAAAGAATTAATTTGGAAACAAGGGATGAGAGAAAGTTTTGCTTATTATTTTTTATAGTTTCAAATTGGTTTTGTTTGAAAATATTTGATTTGAATTGGAATATTTTGTTAATTAATATAGAAACAACAATTTAATAGGGTGAACCCTGTTATTAGTTGGATTAGACACATTGGAAAGGTTTGATATTTGATAATTTCCAAATGAGGTGTTGATGATGATTTTGCTTTGAATTTGAAAGCCAATTTGGAAAGGCTTAGTGGAATTGATAACACCATTTTATTAGTTGAACATTATGGGATAATTGGAAACAATTAAGGTTTTTATTTGGAAACAACTATTTGGATGTTGGTTTGGGATTTCAAATGGAAAACAAATTGAATTTGAAAAGGGTTTGATTATTGGATGCATTTTTATAGAAATGAAACAATAGTTTGGAATCACACTTTAATGGAAACAAATAATGGTTTTATTTTGAAATATCTTTTTAGAAATTGTAACATCACAAGGATGAAACAAAAGGTTTGAAATTTGAGTTGAAATTCAAATAGAAAACAAAGGAAAACAAAGGAAAACAGTTGGAAAACAAATGGAAAACAAACAAAACAAATGCAATCAACATGATGCCATGATGCAAAACATAAAATAACAGAGAGCAAAACATTCTAAAGGCTATTTTTCAGACTTGGGATGTTACAGAGGAGGTGGTCGCAGCCATTCGTGCTCCTCTCTGTCAACATGGACATGACCGATGTGGAGCCGTACGAAGAAGATGAAGTTCGAGGGGGTACGGGCCTGAGGGGGGAGAAAAATGGGCTGGGCCTGCGTGCTGGCTCCCCTCCTCTGTGGGTTTTTTCCTTTTTATTAATTGTTTTGTTACTTTTTTTTTTTTGCAGAAATGGAAATTGGAAGAAAAAGAATGGTTTTTGGGCTAGTAAAAATTAGGGAAAAATTTGTGACAACTTCTTATTGTAATAGCAACAAAATGACCACTTTGGTTTTCCAAAAAGTTCAATTTATTTTGCTGTTTTGTAATTGAGTGAATTTGTATGAATTTGAATATTGGGTGATTTATTTAAAAGAAGCATTTCCAAAAGTTTGAACCCTCAATTTTATTTGAAACAAATTGCTTAGAATTGTTTGTAGTTTTCATAAATTTAAATTGGTTGCTGTTTGCATAATGTGATTTGAATTTTTGAATGGGATTTGAGTTACATGAGTTATTAAATAAAATAACAAGTTAATAGTTCTATTTAAATAGAAACAACTAGTTGTTTTAATTGAACCTTTTATTTGGAAAATGTAACATAACAAGTGTGAACAATTATTTGGATGTTGGTTTGGAATTTCAAAGATTTTTGGTATTAGATGAAATTTTGTTAGAAACAGATCAATAGTTTGGGATTACAACTTTAATGGAAACAATTGATTGTTTTGATTTGAAATATCATTTTGGAAATTGTAACATCACAAGTATGAAACAAAAGGTTTGAAATTTGGTTTGAAATTCAAATTGAAAACAAAGGAAAACAAATGAAAACAGAGGAAAACAAATGGAAAACAAGCAAAACAAATGCAATGAACATGATGTCATGATGCAAAACATGAAATAACAGGGAGCAAACATTCTAATGGCTATTTTTCATACTTGGGATGTTACAATGGTGGTCTCAGCATTCTCAACAAACACATGGCAGTGCTTGTGCTCATCTTCCAGCGCCTTAAACTTACCTGCAGGGTAAAATCAGTTAAAGCAGAAAGCATAAGCGGGAGTAAACACAAAACGCATGAACCGCGTAGCTAAAAGCTTACTTTCGATCTCGGAAATCTTGAGAGTACGAGCCACGGCCTCCTTCTCTGTCACGGCATCACTTTTACGTTCTGCTTCTAGGGCCTCAAGGCGCCTGCTTGCAATGCTGTGATTCCAGAGCAGCGACCGATACAGATTTGTTCTCTTTAAGAGGCTATTCTGAGAGGCAGAAATAAAAGGAATCAGATGAAATTTTGAAGATTCAACCCGAGAAGACGGCAACTCGGTTGAGTATCCGTCTACTCGGCCCTAATCTCGGGGACTGGGTGATGGATAAGAAGAGTAGAAGAGAAGAAAAAAGCAACTCGGAACAGACAAGCAAAACTTACCGCGTAGGTTTGCTCGATGTCTTCTGCATTTTTGCGGTGGACGAACAGCTTCGCGGCAAGCGTACTGGTGGAGGACGAGATGGTCATGGGATTGTAGCCCATGTCTGCCTTGTTCCAGTCAGTGCGCCAGTGGTCCAGCTTGCCCAAGGCAAGGCCGTGCCAGGGCTCGTCGCCAAGGACGTCGCTGTTCCAGTCAGCTTCAATGAAGCTTACCCGGTCGATCATCTGCTCAAGCCTCGTGGACGTCACCTCGGTCTCCTGGACCTCGCGCGAGAAAATTGAAAGGGCCCTGTCCTTGTTCTTGGCTGGCGGCTTGGAGTCCACAGCCTGGGCCTGTTTGCCTCTGGTAATAGCAAGTTTCTTCTCGGCCGCGCTTAGCGGGATGCTGTACTGCTTGCTCGTCTGCAACATGTAAGGCGGGTAGGCAGGCGGATCGCGAAGGCTTGATCTAGCAGGTATGCCTTCAGCGCTGCCGGAAGCGCCAATAGTGAGCTGCCCACCCTTCACGGCAGGCTTCGCCTTTGGTTTAGGTGGCGGCATCGCGGCAGAATCTTGCGCAGCGCCACGATGAGGATTCCTGCGGACAGCGGCGTCTGGCTGAGCAGCTGGCTTCTCGGCGGCTTTCTTCTCGGTGGCCTTCTTCTCGGCGGCTGGCTTCTCGAAAGCCTTCTTCTCGATAAGTTTCTTCTCGGTGTCTTTCTTCTCGGCGGCGCTCTCTTCGGCGGCCTTCTTCTCAGCAGCCTTCTTCTCGGCCGCATCTTTCTTAGCTGGAGGGCTGGCTGTGATCTTGGTCTTCTTCACCGGCGGGGAGCTCGGTGCGGTGGATGACGTGCCATGCTGGGTAGGCGGCACCAAGGGCTCGCTACCCGGCGCAGCGTCCGGCTGCGCGTGGCTCTGCAGGTCTTGCTCCATGTCAACTGTCTCAACCTACTGCTCGGCAGCAGGATCTAGTTGTGCTTCTTCTTGTCCTTCTACCCGCGGCTGGGCCGCGGGGTCGTCTTGGGCAGCAGCGTCAGTGTCCTGCTGCTCCTGGTTTTCTTCCTGCCGCTCAAGGGCGGCATGATCTTGTTGCTCGGGGCCTTGCTCTGCGTCCTCCCCGGCTGCGGCAGCTGGGGGAGAAAGTGGTCTATCGTGAGCAGCATCCTGCGCTTCCTGTTCTGCGCGGGCCTGCTGCTCCTGGTTGGCGTCATGGGCACCAACATCCATGTCCTGGGCGTCGTCCTCGTCTTCTCCTTTCACAGGAGAGGGCGCACGCACCCTGTCCCGTGCTGCGACCTCGTCCTCTTCAGAGAGATCGATGAGCGCATCGAGGTCGATGGCGGATCTCTTCTTGGACTTGGACTTGGTAGGTGCGGCAGCAGCATTAGCGTCCAAAGGGGCGCTGAAGAGAAGAAAGAAGTTCATAAGAAGAGTGTGAGAAACAGAAGAAATCGAGAAGCAGTAGCAAAATAAGGAGTTCCGAGAAAGCAGCAACAGCAAACTGCAACTTGGAAGAAAATCGCTTACCCGGCACGAGAAGGGGGTAGCCGTCTCCCCTGCTTTACCTTCTTCACGGTCTTCTTGGCTTTCTTCGCGGTGGGCTCTTGAGCACCACTGCCCGCCCTCTTGCGAGTGGCGGGAGCAGCAACTGCAAGCGGATCGACGTCAAGGGCGTCCTCGTCCTCGTCCTCGCCCTCTTCTTCGGCATCAGCATCAGCATCTTCTGTAGAGTTGAGAAGAAGAAAACAGTCAGGAAACAGGAGGGAATCGGGTTGCGCTACTCGCGACCATAAAGGTGAACTCAATCACCTTCGTCGTCGTCTTCGGACCAGTCCCGAACGGACGCGTCGACATGATGCTTATCCGTCTGGGCGGCATGAGGGATGTTGAGTTTGTCCGTGGTGTCGTAGGAGACCTCGTCGTCCTCTGTCCGATCTGCGTGCAAATTGGCCTCGAAGCGCTCCTCGCTCTCAGTGAGCTGGCGAGAAAGGCGCTGGAGATATAAGCAGACAACACGAATCAGAAGAGCGGCATAAGGGATTCTACCCGGAGCGGGATGCTAGCACGAAGCATAATACTGCTAAGTGTCCTACTCGGTGTGGCGTGCAAACATAAAGCACATGAAGCCTAAGCAATACGACTAAGTGTCCTACTCGGTGTGGCGTGCAAACATAAAGCACATAAAGCCTAAGCGATGCTGCTAAGTGTCCTACTCGGCATGGCGTGCAAACATAAAGCACATGAAGCCTAAGCAATACGGCTAAGCGTCCTACTCGGCACAGAGTGCGGATACTAAGCACCCTAAGCTAAGAAGGCTATCTACTCGGAAGCAATACGTAGGAAACAGGATGAGAAGTACTAACCCGCTTGATGGGCTTCGTGCGGCTGTACGGCACAAAGCCGTACTGTCAGTTGTCCCTAAGGCCGGTGCTCATGATGGAGCGCGCCCAGACGGCCACATCCGCGTTGCTGAGCTCGAATGTGGTCGTCCGAGTGCAATCTCGGTTGCCGCCCATGTAGCACATGAGGTGTGCTCGGCGCTGCAGCGGGAGCACTCGCCTGGAAATCCAGCAGGCGATGGGGTCGTCGTCCTTGAGTCCACTTTCCTTCAGCTTGGCGAGGCGCGCGTTGATCTGTTTGATGTCGCCATCTAGCGGGGGCTTGAATCCCCAATTCTGCCCGGTAGGAGGCGAATTGGTCCACCGGGGAAGATTGATCTGGTCTACCACGGGCTCGTCCTCCTTGACAGGGATGTTCTTCACATAGAAGAACGTCCTCTTCCATTTGCGCACCGAGTCAAGCCCCTTGATGCGCGGGTGGTCGGTCCCGCTGCGCTGCACCATCATGGCGCTGCCGGTCTCGGTCACGCCGCGGCTGCTCTCCGCGCTACCCGGCTTGGCCTTGCTCTGCTTCCTGAAGAAGAAGAAGCGCGCCCAGGTCATCGGCGTGGGGCGCACGCCCAAGAATGCCTCGCACACCATGGCGTGGTATGCGAGCATCACTACCGCATTCGGCGGCAGGTGGTGCGGCAGGATCCCGAAGTGGTCGAGGAAGCCGCGGAAGAAATCAGATGCCGGAAGCCCGAATCCCCACGCGAAGTGCGCGAGGAAGACCACGTGCTCGTCCGCTTCCGGAGCGGGAACGAGCTCGCCAGCGGAAGGCCGGCAGCGGACGCCGGCAGGAACTCGCCGCGTGTTCACCAACCATTGGCACTCCTCTGCAGTGACGGTGGATCCAGACCACCCGGCGCGGGCGCCGTCGTCACGAGCCATCGAGCAGGGGAGGAGATTTGGTGGTGATTTGGTGGAACTTGGCGGAAAAGATTAGCCTTTCGGCGCTACGAGGGGCACGGCGGCGAAGAGCTCGACGGCGGCGGAGAAACGAAGAGGCGAGGGGAAAGTGAAGGCAGGAAGAGGAGAAGGGAGTTACCGAGGGGGTATTTATACCTCCCCTCAGGTTGCCGTTACGATTGGAATTAGTGGGATTAGTTATGCCCGAAGATCGTGAGGCGTGGGGTGTGTGGGCCGGTTAGAAACGCACACAGCGCAGAACGAGCGCGTAACGGCCACGATTGATCCCACGACGCGATCGTGGGTAATAACTGCACTTGATGGGACATAACGGGCTAGTGGGCCCGGGCCGTGAAAACTGGGCGCGTGGCCTGTCAGATCCCGGGCACCGAGGCGTCGGGGGTACGGGAACGCGACACGTGCTCAGTTGCGCTGCCGAAAGCCGGATTTTGCTCTGCCACGCAGAGATTCTGATTGGAAATCTCGCCAAGTCATTTTACTCGGCGACAAGGAAGAGAAGTGGCCCTATTCGGAAAAGGAGAAACTCGAGACAGAATAAAGAGCTACTCGGAGGTTCTACTCAGCAACCTAAGGCTCAAAGGCAAGATTGGTTTTTAAGCTGGCAGAGCCCCGTGAACAAGTTCGCATGACTTTACCAGCTTTGGGGACCAATGTCGGGGGGAAACCCCCGAGTAGGGTAAAGGCAAGTGCTAAGAGAAAGAACAGAAGAGACGCTTGGCAGAGTAGAGGCTACCCGGTACTCGCTACCTGTTCGTCCGCTATTCGGCCGTACACACTGAAGGCCAGGAGGAAGAATCAAGGAAGTTATTCTCCTCCGGGTAGAGGAAGTGGTCCGAGTAGAAATGGCGGTTTCCTACTCGGGCCAGAAGTCAAAGGAGCCGTTCTGACACAGGATCCCGCGTATCCCGGGTCCGTACTTTGGCACTGGCCTTCAGTGTGTACGGCCGAATA
Organism: Alopecurus myosuroides; assembly: GCA_028641055.1. Classification (NCBI taxonomy): domain Eukaryota; kingdom Viridiplantae; phylum Streptophyta; class Magnoliopsida; order Poales; family Poaceae; genus Alopecurus; species Alopecurus myosuroides. Next base: position 127,364,463 of record CM054057.1, on the reverse strand, counting down.
GCGGACGACCAGGTAGCGAGTACCGGGTAGCCGCTACTCTGCCAAGCGTCTCTTCTGTTCTTGCTCTTAGCACTTACCTTTACCCTACTCGGGGGTATCCCCCCCCGACAACAATGTCTGTTCCTTCACCTTCTTGATCATCAAGGTTCAAAAAAGAAGAGACTACATCCTCTTCTTGCTCATCTTCTGGGCCCGGCACATAAGGGCTCTCGTTGTTTATGATGCGCATTATATAACCTTGAGCCTCCTGATCCGTAAGCGGCAAGGCTCTATTGTCCGCCATATGTCACTCATGCAGACATGCATGTAGTAAAAATTAATTAAGTATAAAGGAGACTTAGCAAATATTGTCGTAGAAGGCTGGATCACCCTCCGGGTGTCGGTCTACCGATAACGAACAACATAGAAAAGAAGGAAAGCATTCAATACATGGTAACCGTGCAATGCGGAATATGTATGCACGATAAAACAATGCAAAGGATGTAAGCCCTAGGAGGGAAAACAGATTGCTAGGGTTTTGGGTGGAAGAACGATGACCACCGGAGGGGGAAAACCATACTTTAGAGGTGTGTCCAAGATTAGTTGATCAAAAGACTTGGAGAACCCCATAGCTAGGTTGCATTTGCTTTACTGGTCATTTTGGTATATTACACTTAATATTCTGAATTTATTGAATTAAAACTTATTTTCATTATTTTAATGAATTTAATTCAAATTGTTTTGACTTTTTTTTTTGACTTAGAAAAAAACGAGTGCTGAAAAAAAAAACTGCCAGCAGCCCAGGAGCCCAGCCCAACTGCGCCACCGCCCTGTCTAAAAAAAATAAAAAAACGCCAGCAGCCCGCGCCCCTTTCTCTCTGCCAGGTGGAACCCACCGGTGACGCCAGCGTGACGTCACCCTTCCTCTATTCGCGTCGCTGACGGGTGGTCGTCGTCGTCCTCACCGGCGCGCGGTGGTCGCCTTCCTCACCGGAGAGGGTTCGTTCGTGGTCCGTTCGTGGTCCGTTCGTGTTCGTTCGTGGTCCCGTTCGAGGGCGGCGAGAGGCCCACGAGGGAACCTACCGGAGACGGCGGCGCGGGGCGGGGGCGGAGCAGGGCGGGCGCGATGGAGAGAAGGGCACGGGCGACGGCGACGATGTGGTCCTCTATCAGAGTCTCTGCGCGGGCGACGCGCATGGCAGAATCGGCGCGAGGAAGACGAGCAGTGCGGAGATGCGGTTGGTCCTTAGAAAAATTTCGGGGCAGAGAATATATAGGGCCAGCCTTTAGTCCCGGTTGGGGACACCAACCGCGACTAAAGGTCCCCTCCGGGTACCATCCGCGGGCCTTTAGTCGCGGTTGGTGTCCCCAACCGGGAATAAAAGGAGTACCTTTAGTCGCGGTTGGTGTCACGAACCGCGACTAAAGGTTGCGGCGTTTTCGTTCCCGCGCGGAAAGAGCCTTTAGTCAGGGTTCGTGACACGAACCGCGACTAAAGGTGCTTTTTCAAATGCTTTTCTTTTTAAAATCTTACAAAATCAAAAAATATATCAGAAAATTCAGAAAAATAAAACTAATTCTTTTTAAAATCTTAAAAATACAAATAATATATCAGAAAATTCAGAAAAATAAAACCAATTCATTTTAAAATCTTAAAAATACAAATAATATATCAAAAAAATTAAGAAAAATAAAACTAATTCATTTTAAAATCATAAAAATACAAATAATATATGAAAAAATTCAGAATAATAAAACTACTTCATTTTAAAATCTTAAAAATACAAATAATATATCAGAAAATTCAGAAAAATAAAACTACTTCATTTCTTGCCGCCTCCTATCTTCCCGCCTCCTGTCTCCGGTTCGGGTTAATTTCGTTGGGAAACGGATCGTCCCTTTATTCCCGGCATGTTCTACCAACCGGGACGAAATGGTTAGGGTTTTGTTCTGACCAATAAGAAAGATTCACACACATCTTGGATATATATATAGATAGATAAAAAAGGCAGTACATAATGGCAAGAGTGGATCTAAACCTAAACGGAGAGCATAGATGATCTACATAATGGCAAGATTGTGGATCTGATATCTGATAGTCATACTCCTGCCTAGGCCTATAGTACTCCGACTCATAGTCGTCGTTGTCGCCGCCGTCGTCGTCACTATCGTCGGACGGTGCTCTGTACGCCCTCGGAGGGTCACGACTCCAGGACTGGGCGTGAGGGTAGCGCAGGCGGGGGTTATCGCCAGCCCTGATTTAGTTCATGACGCTCTGAAGAGTCCGTCTGCCGCCCCACCACAGCCGACGACCGGCCTCGTTGAAGTTCGAAGGAGGCGGGCCGTTTTCCTCGTACCTGGCGAGCGCACTCTCACGCCGTTTAATGAAGAAGGCGTCCCAAGTAGGGCGGTAGTCAGGATTCCAACTGGGATTCCTCCGCTGCTCCGACGTGAGATCGTGGTAGTAGTGGTTCATGATGGCCGCCCGACGCGCCACACCTTGAGGAAGAGGAGGTACCGGCACTCCTCCGGCGCTCAGCATACAACCGGCGGGAACGCTATAGCCGGGCGGGCAGGGGTAGTTTGTGGCGGAAAGTGCCTCCGCCTGGATGAATGTTAGAGTGGGTACGGGAGAAGCCATGAGAGAGTGGTGAGTTTGTATGTGTTTATGCCAATGGTGTGGCAATGCATACATATATATAGCGAGAAGAAAACATATATCCATTTAGTCCCGGCCCGTTTTACCAACCGGGACTAAATGGTACGGGTTTCGTTGGGAAACGGATCATCCCTTTAGTCCCGGTTGGGGACACCAACCGGGACTAAATGGGTTAGGGTTTCGTTTGGACCAATCAAATAGAATCACACGGATCGTGTGTTTCTTTCAAGCGCTTGTCAGTCGTTGGATCCGGGGTGTGTTTCTTTCGAGCTGTTGTGAGCCGTTCGATCAGGGCTACGGTGTGTTTCTTTTGAGCTGTTGTGAGCCGTTGGATGAGGGTGTTTCTTAACCGTTGGATCAAAACCCTAGCACAACACTTTGTGAGCCAGAGGACCCTACATATAGCCCACCTTCATACACCGGTCAGTTCATCGAGCAAATACAAAACATCCGGATTCGCCATCATACGTCATGTCGTGCATTTGGTATGCATATATGCACCCAGTAGACACGGTGGGGGCTGTATGATGGCGATACCGATTGTTTTGTTCTACACCTCCCTTTAAGGTTTGATACATCATATATTCAGTTCATCGAGCAAATACAAAACATCCGGATTCGCCATCATACGTCCTGCCGTGCATTTGGTATGCATATATGCACCTAGTAGACACGGTAGGGCTGTATGATGGCGATACCGATTGTTTTGTTCTACACCCCCTTTAAGGTTTGATACATCATATATTCAGTTCATCGAGCAAATACAAAACATCCGGATTCGCCCATCATACGTCTTACCGTGCATTTGGTATGCATATATGCACCCAGTAGCCACGGTAGGGCTGTATGATGGCGATATCGATTGTTTTGTTCTATACCCCCCTTTAAGGTTTGCCCCAAAACACATCAGAGATAATATAATTCACATGATCCATTCAACAAAGTTTGGCCCCCTTTAATGCTTGGGTCAGTGTTCACTTTGAAGGGCGGAATTTCACCAAACATATTATAATCTTCTGACATGTCTGTCTTGTCCTCCACTCCCACGATGTTTCTTTTCCCTGAAAGAACAATGTGGCGCTTTGGATCATCGCATGATGTACTGATCGTTTTCTTATCTTTCCGTTTCCTCGGTTTGCTACTCATGTCCTTCAAATAGAAAACCTGAGCGACATCTTTGACTAGGAAGAATGGTTCGTCAAGGTAACCAAGATTGTTGAAATCCACCATTGTCATTCCGTATTGCTCGTCCACCTTTACCCCACCTCCTGTTAGCTTGAACCATTTGCACCGGAACAAAGGGACCTTAAAGGAGGGTCCATAGTCAAGTTCCCATATCTCCTCTATGTAACCATAATATGTGACCTTTTGCCCAATCTCGATTGCTGCATCAAAGCGGACACCACTGTTTTGGTTGGTGCTATTTTTATCTTGGGAGATCGTGTAAAATGTATTCCCATTAATCTCGTACCCTTGGAAAGTCGTTATAGTCGAAGATGGTGTCTTGGCCAACATGTACAGCTAATCTCCAACATCATTGTCATTCATTAAATGTTTTCGCAACCAACTGCCGAAAGTTCCCATGTGGGCCTTTCTAATGCAGGATTCAGGCTTCCCCGGGTTGTCCGAGAGTAAAATATTCTTGTGTTGCTCGAAGTACGGAGCCACCAAGCTCGAATTTTGCAGAACTATGTGGTGTGCTTCAGTCATAGAATGACCGTCCATACATATCGTTGGTTTCCTTCCGATCGTGCCTTTTCCACTTAGTCTCCCTCGTGCCGCGATTGAGGAATACCAATCGGCTTAAGGTCAGGAACATAGTCAATACATAACTCAATTATCTCCTGATTTCCATAGCCCTTTACGATGCTTCCTTCTGGCCTAGCACGGTTACGAACATATTTCTTTAATACTCCCATGATCCTCTCAAAGGGGAACATATTGTGTAGAAATACAGGACCGAGAATGGAAATCTCTTCGACTAGGTAGAGCAGGAGGTGCGCCATAATGTTGAAGAAGGATGGTGGGAACACCAACTCGAAACTGACAAGACATTGCACCACATCATTCTGTAACCGTGGTAGATCTTCTGGACTGATTACCTTCTGAGAGATTGCATTGAGGAATGCACATAGCTTCACAATGGCTACTCGAACATTTTCCGGTAGAAGCCCCCTCAAAGCAATCGGAAGCAATTGCGTCATAATCACTTGGCAGTCGTGAGACTTCTGGTTTTGGAACTTTTTGTCCGCCATGTTTATTATTCCCTTTATATTCAATGAGAAGCCAGACGGGACCTTCATACTGCTCAGGCATTCAAAGAAAATGACCTTCTCTTCTTTGGTAAGAGCGTAGCTGGCACGACCTTGAAACCATTCCGGATGCTGGTCATCTGGGTCTTTCAAAAGTTGCTGGTCCTGCCGTGATTCCTTTGTATAATTTGTCTTCCCATACACGCCCAAGAAGCTTAGCAGGTTCACACAAATATTCTTCATAACATGCATCACGTCGATTGCAGAGCGGACATCTAGGACTTTCCAATACTGTAGCTCCCAAAATATCGATTTCTTCTTCCACATGGGTGCGTGCCCATCAACTCCCAGCGGAACTGATTGTCCGCCATGACCCTTTCCAAAGATGACTTTCAAATCCTTGACCATATCAAATATATTAGCTCCAGTACGTTCCGCAGGCTTCGGCCGGTGATCTGCCTTGCCGTTGAAATGCTTGCCTTTCTTTCTTACGTTATGATTTCGGGGAAGAAATCGACGATGACCCAGGTACACGTTCTTCCTACAATTATCCAAAAGTACACTTTCAGTCTCATGTAAGCAGTGCGTGCATGCTTTGTATCCCTTATTTGTCTGTCCCGAAAGTTTACTGAGAGCTGGCCAATCGTTGATGGTTACAAAAAGCAACGCTCGTAGGTCAAATTTCTCTACTTTGTGCTCATCCCACACACGTACACCAGGTCTGCCCCACAACTGTAAAAGTTCATCAACTAATGGCCTTAGGTACACATCGATGTCGTTGCCGGGTTGCTTCAGACCTTGGATGAGCACTGGCATCATAATGAACTTCCGCTTCATGCACAACCAAGGAGGAAGGTTGTAGATGCATCGAGTCACGGGCCAGGTGCTATGGCTGGAGCTCTGCTCGCCAAAAGGATTCATGCCGTCAGTACTTAGGCCAAATCTTATGTTCCTTGCGTCAGCTGCAAAATCTTTGAACTCTCTGTCGATCTTTCTCCATTGCGTTCCATCAGCGGGGTGTCTCAACTCCCCGTCGGACTTATGGTCCTCTTTGTGCCATCGCAACAACTTGGCATGCTCTTTGTTCCTGAACAGACGTTTCAACCGTGGTATTATAGGAGCATACCACATCACCTTGGCGGGAACCCTCTTCCTGGGTTTCTCGCCCTCAACATCCACTACTAGGAAAAGAGCTATAGGAGTGATGATACCCGTGACGCACCAGCAATACGGCGCGTCACGCCTAATAGCGATGGCACACGACAGTTTGGTGCGTCGCGCCTATAGCCTTACCCGCGGCGCACCAAACGGAAGGCGCGTCGCGCCTATTTGTGGGGCCGAGGTGGCGAGCCTCCGAGGCATACCCGCGACGCACCGAGCCTTTGGTGCGTCACGGCTATGTGGGATAGGCGCGGTGCACATGCCCGTGGTGTGCCACGGGTTAGAAATGCATGATGCACTAATGCGTGGTGCGCCACGGCTATGGGGAGTACAGGTATATGCCGTTCCCCTCTCTTCTCCTTCTCTCCACACACGCGTTGCTCGATCCCCTCTCTTCTCCTTCCTCTCGTCGCCCGCCGCCACCTCCCATCGCTCGATCTCCCTTCCTCTCCAGTGCCCACCGCCACCTCCCATCGCCCACCTCCCATCGCCCTAGCCGCCCACCGCCCAGCGCCGCCCATCTTGATCTGAGGAGGAGGAGCCGTCTGGTTCGTCCACGACAAGGAGGAGGAGGGGGAGTCACGCTGTTGCCGTCCACGACAAGGAGGAGGAGGGGGGTCACGCTGGTGTCGTCCACGACAAGGAGGAGGAGGGGAGTCACGCTGCTGCCGTCCACGACAAGGAGGAGGAGGGGGAGTCACGCCGCCGTCCACGACAAGGAGGAGGAGGAGCCGTCCGGTTCGTCCTCGACGCCGTCCACCTGCTTCCCCAACGTGAACGACTACATCGAGCCAAGGCCGCCATCTTCTTCCCCTACTTCCCCAGGTAAGCCCCTCCTCCACCCCTCCGTATGCTCACTGTCTTGCCAAAAGGTGTCATTGTTGATAAATAAAAGGTGTTATTTGTGTTGGATTAATTCACCTAGTGGATGTTAAATAAAAGGTCTTGCTCACTGTCTTGCCAAACTCCTAGTGGCTGTTATTTGTGTTGGATTAATTCACCTTATTTTGCTCTTGTTGCACTTGGCATTGTTGCTAAATAAAAGGGCCTCTTAATTGGTTTTCTGTTGCAAAGTGTGTGCAATGTAAATGATGGTAGGCCAATGCAAACAGTGTGCTTGGCAAGGAATGTTTAAATCTGTAGCATTTGCAAAGAATGGAATGTTGCAGCTTTGAGTCCCATGATTTATGTTGTGTAAAGAATGGAATGTTTAAATCTGTAGCATTTGCAACAACAAGCTGGTGGTATAGCAACTGTGCTAGGCAAAAAATACTGAAATGTTAAGTTTGGTATCCAAATTCAGAATAATGGCATGGGGCTAGCAGCATTCTTTTTCTAGGTGCTTAGCATATTTTTTGTCGGTTTTGTCTGCCCAAATGGGGGTGCTCATGGGAGTACACATGTGAGTACATACACACCAAATTGCAGAATAATATCCTCCTAGTTGCAGAAGAATATCCTCCTGGTTGTACAAATAATCCCCCAAGTTGAAGAATAAAACTCAACTAGTTCATGTACTTTCTTAAGTTGTTATTTCCAGCGACCACGTTTCCTTGTTGTACAAAAAAATTCCATCTAATTGCATACAGGCACCTCATAATTTCCATCTGGTTGAGGAACAAATTTCATCTAGTTGTATAATAGATGTCTCCCAACTTGGTGTGACAACAAACAAACACCCAAGTTGAAGAAAACTCAATTACTTGTACACTAAATTCATTTAAGTTGTACACTAAATTCATGATATAAGCTTACCAAATGATCACGCTGCATAACACTGTATTATTTTCATAGTGAATTTAGTTTTAGACTACTGCAGAAGGATGAAACATTCTAGTATCACCTGCTAAGTTTGATTGGTATTGCATTCTGCACTGTCTTATCTACTTATTATTTTCTGTAAGGCATAGTTCACTGTGTTGGTTAGCAAATAGCTTGTCTCTTGTATCGCTCTAACCTCTATGTCTACTTTCTTAATTTAATAGAACATGGCTTGCAAAGTATGTCGGTCCCTATGTGCCCAAGGACAATTCACCGGGTCTTCTTTTATGATTGAGCTGAAAGACGGTCACCTTGATTCTTTGGTAATTAACAAACGATTCTTTTTATGTTAACTTGCAACTTGTGTTCTTTCGTTTTACTATTCAGCTTAGATTGGTATGTTTCTTAACAAAAGATTCTTTTATATTTCTTTTTTAGATTGTACCATGCAATATTCGGGAAGAGTTCAACGAGTTAGTAGGAAATATCATGGATTTCGATGTTCACGGGACCACTTACAAAATTCGAGTGAAGAAAGAAAGAAAGAAGACCTACTTCTATGGGGAACAATTGGTGTCTATCATCGCCACCTATAATTTAAGCGGAGGTGATCTCTTTCACTTCTCTATGGCAGGACCGCAACCTCGTATCGTACTTCTGTATATGGGCGAGATTGCGAGCAAGGATAGCGAGAGTATAGAGGTGGATGGCGGGAGTGAGGAGGAAAGTGAGGAGGATTATATGGACGAGGAGGACCCATGGAAACATGTGGTGGTTGCTCAAAGAGCCAATCTTAGCGAGCTTGAGAAGGACCGTGTCCTTCAGAAACTAGCTCAGATAGATAGCTACATCGGGGTCCCTTTCGTGCATCGCATCACCAACACTAATATCTCCAATGGACATGTCATGGTATGTTTCTTAACACTTTCTTATTCCTATAGTTGCTTATGTTATAATGTGGCCGGTATGTGACATTGTGCTTTTATTCTTTCTTGGAATTGTGTGTTCTAGAAAATACCTATGGCGGTAGCGGACAGTGCTGGCATGGAGCAAGGTACCATTGGAGTACGCCGTGGAGAATCAGGAAATGTCACCGCAGTTCCGATCACCATGGATAATGCTGATGGTCGCGTCATCCTCAACTCTCAAGCATGGAGGCAGTTCCATTCCGCAAGAGTTGGTATGGAGGCTGGCCGAGCTATTCTGATCACCATGAGGAATAGTGACATCCCCAACTTGGACATGATGATGGTCATCGACTACATCAGCGCCCGCTAGATAGATGAACTATGTGGTGATGATCGAGACTATGTAATATGGTTGTTTTCGAGACTAACTCCTGGATTTATTAGTAATATATATGGTTGTTTTCGAGACTATGTAATATTTCTGCTATGAAACTTTATTCTGTCATTTTGCTGTCAATTGCATACCTGTATTTGAGCTACTGATATTCTTCTGTATTTTGTCTACTGATATTCTTTTGTATTTGAGCTGTATATACCTGTATAAATACGGTACTGCTTATTTTTAAAAAATACAGCATAGTATAGCCGTGACGCACCAAAAAGAGTACCCGTGACGCACCTGAGAGATTAGGCGTGACGCACCTAGCAGTAGCCGCGGCGCACCACGGCCGTGCGTCACGGGTATAAATAGGCGCGGCGCACCAGCTAGGTGCGTCACGGCTAAACCCATAGGCGTGTCGTGATAGCCGTGACGCGCCCATGTGCGTCACGGATAAGAAAATTGGTGCGTCACGGGTAAGCTTTTCCCTATTAGTGATCGTCACCAGGGTCATCGCCTCTGATCTTATAACGCAATGCAGTGCATACAGGGCATTCATTCAAATTCTCGTATTCACCGCGGTAGAGGATGCAGTCGTTAATGCATGCATGTATCTTCAGAACCTCTAAACCTAGAGGGCAGACAACCTTCTTTTCTTCGTACGTACTGGCGGGCAACTCGTTATTCTTCGGAAACATATTCTTCAACATTTTCAGCAAATTTTCAAATGATGAGTCAGCTACACCTTCCCGTGCCTTCCATTTCAGCAAATCCAGTGTGCAGCCCAGCTTTTTCAGACTATTGTCGCATCCTGGGTACAACGACTTTGGGTGATCCTCTAACATGCGATCCAAATTCTCCCTCTCCTTGTCAGTTTCGCAGCGTCTCCGTGCATCAGCAATGGTCCGACCAAGATCATCAGCGGGCTTATCATGTGCCTCTTCTTCACCTTCACCAAACCCTTCCCCACCTTCAGCATCATCCTCCATGAAAGTATCACCGAAAGCCTCATGATAGTTGACATCGATATCATCCTCTTCTTCATCTTCTTCCATTCTAACCCCTCTTTCTTCATGCTTGGCCCAACAATTATAGCTTGGCATAAAATCGTGCCGAAGCAGGTGCATGTGAACGACTCTTGAGGAGGAGTAACCCATCTGATTCTTACATTCAGCACATGGACAGATAATAAAACCTCGGTGCTTGTTTTCATTTTCCACTACGAGGAAATCTTTCAAACCCGTAGTTAACTCGCCGGAGAGTCGGTTACCGTACATCCATTGCCGATTCATCTGCATTATTATTATATAAAGTATATAATTAACCATCATGCATTTGTTAAACTAACTAGCTAGAAATAATAGAAATCATGAAAGGTTCAAGTTGCTAACCGCGATCGCGGAGGAAAAATAAATGACAAAGCTCAAGTGTGGCTCGGACACTTCATATCATGTGTGTTTCATGCTCTCGGGCATTTCATCGAACACCGTGTGTGCATAGGAGGAACCAAAAGCAAACCCACCACCCACTTGTGAATATTGTGAGTAGAAGTGACACCAAATATGGCTAAGTGCAGCGAGCTGAGTCCTATATAGGGATGGTCTTTTAGTCCCGGTTGTCCTGGACAACCGCGACTAAAGGCCTTCGGGCCAGCATGAGGACCTTTTAGTCCCGGTTGGCCAGGCCAACCGCGACTAAAGCCCCTCCCGTCCGCCAGCTGTGGACCGAGCGCGCTGGGCCCAGACAGTTGGTCGCGGGTCTCCTCCCGAACCGCGACTAAAGACCCCTTTGGTCGCGGTTCGATTATTTTGGAGACTAATGGGGGCGTACGGAAGACCTATTTTCTACCAGTGATATGGCATTTGATCAAACTATATCGTATGAACTATGTATGATGGAATCGAGTTAGTATGGAATAGAGTTTATTATTATTGGATCATAGGATGTTTAATCAAGAAGTTGTTATGAAATTGCATTTTATTAAGTTGAAATGGTACTGGATTTTGATTTCGATCGCGACAATTGGAGTTTGTATGAATTGAGTTCAATTAAGTGGATATGGTGTTGGATGCAGCCGCACCAAGATCTCTCCCAACTCGGATTGGACACTTAGTTCACCTAGGAGCCCTTTCCCGTGCCTACTCATGTTTGCGGTTAGATCCATTCCATCTATTTATAGTGGGTTGTGAGATTTGATATAGCCAACCGCTCCATACTTTCTGTTATATAGGTGGAGGGGGTAGGGTTACATGTAGAGTTCAAGTCGAATACAAAATAGTACTTGACTTGTACTCCGAAAAGATGAGATATCCCGAACCCCCGTGTACATTAGTTGATTCCTCATGTTGGGTAGTCCCATACCTGATGGGACTTGATCTACCCCTTGTGGGTACCCGAGCCCCATGACCTTGACTTTTACAAATGGTAACATGTGGCTTTTTTAAACGCATCTCTTTGTTTGGTTGAAAATCCAGCAAAATATACTTGTGTATGAACCACTTTTTTTCAAAATAAAAGTAAATCTTTGTGTCCAAAGGAATTGAGTTTGGAATTAATAGAATAAAATGTTGTGTATAAACCCTCGTATAGACCCGGCCACACACACGATTACAAAGAAGGAAAATCTCCAATTCAAATTATTGATGCTAAATATCGAGCATGTATTTCGAAAGTATTGCACAGGGAGAGACAGTCGACGACGGTATGCGGCGATGGCACAATCATATACGGCCACGGCAGGGAGTAATCTGCGATATAATTAGCACGCTTGGTGCTTCTATTTGGAAGATGGTAGGACTCGACTTCCCGATGGTGTTTCTCTTCCATTTCATAGCTGAAGTAGATAGTGTCACAGCTGATGAATGCGAAAACCGACGCGTACACCGAAAAGGCTAAAATCTTTACTCTGATGCTTACAAATTGTAAAATCTAACAAAATATTCTTGTATATCAAACACTTTCGAGAAAACAGTAAATAATTATGTCTTGAGGAATTGAATTTGGAATTAAAAGAAGAAAATATTGTGTACAAAACCTCATATAGACTACGCCACACACACGATTACAAGGAGGAAAACATACAACTCAAATTATTGATGCTAAATATTGAGCATGTACTTCAAAAGTATTGCACATGGAGAGACAGTCGACGACGGTATGCGGCGATGGCACAATCATATACGGCCACGGCAGGGAGTAGTCTGCGATATAATTAGCACGTTTGGTGCTTGTATTTGGAAGATGGTAGCAATCGACTTCCCGATAGTGTTTCTCTTCCATGTCATAGCTGAAGTAGATAGTGTCACATCTGATGGATGCGAAAACCGACGCGGACACCGAAAAAGAGCGATGCATTCCTAAGAACAGCGCCCGCCCGTTGAAGCTCTTGACTAGGTATAGAGTCTTCTTGCTCAGATCGAGGCGATACACGTCATACCTCTTTGAGTTACGTGGAAGCATATGGTGCACCAGCATCAACTCCCCATCGTTATCCACCAGATGCACGGTGCCCGTCGTCTCGCGATCAACCCAACATAGGTTGGCAGCCACCTCGAGGCATGGTGGCCCATCTACGCCCGCCTCCAGCACCATGAGATATTTCTCGGTGACGAAGTAGAAGCGGCCTGACAACATCAAGGGAGCCGTATCTTGTGCAATAATGTTGCACTGGAACCAAGACTTGTCGCCAGGCTTGGCGATGCCTAGGATGCGGAGCTTGGGGAAGTACAGAATGACTGAAGTAGAATCACCGGCGATGCCGGAGCACCAAGGTGTGAAGTGTCGCCCGGAAGAATATATGCTAGGATGACAAGATAACAGAGTGGTCACTGGCGGGAGCTCCGTGAGGTGGTGCGTGAGCGGGTTTAGTAGTCGTATGTTGGTGCGCTCGTGGAGCAGGACGAGGAGGCCCTCGGGGGTCGCGGCCAGCACGTCGTGGTCGAGGAGCTCGGGCAGACTCACTCTAATGCACTCGCCGGTAGAGAGGTTGAGGAAGCGACGGTGGTGGGAAGGGTCGAGCAACTCCCGGAGCATGACCCAGTGACGAGGGTAGAAGCGCTGGTCACCGTCCCTGCGGGGGTCGGTGGTGCACTGACGCCAGGCGCGGCACACGGCGCGAAAGCGGATGTAGTTGGCCACGTGGCCGGCGAGGACACGGTCGGCAACAAGCCCCGCCGGGCCATCGGGAAGATTCGCCCAGTCCGTCGACAACCGGTTGGCCTCTCCGTGGAACCTTTTCGCCGCCATCCGGCCGGGTGCACGTGGCAACCGTGATTAGGGTTCCTCTGCGGTGGCGGTGGGCTTTTCTCCGCAGCCCTCAGGCGTTCGGGGCTTCCGTTATTTGTGTATAACCCCGATCCGTTGGACTAGCTAGTAGTCTAGTACGTTAGGATTCGGATACCGACCGAGTATCCACTAGGATCTATCGGCCAGTCAATCTAACCGCCATGGAAACTGAATATGGCAGAGGTTCAGGACGGCCAGATCGCGATGTATGCTGTTGTGTGCGTGTGTATGCCAGCAATTAATTAAGCAGGTGTTCGGGCGTTTATTGTGCGGGGGCGTCGTTGACTGGTGCAAGGTAGAGTCGTGGACCGCCGTTTGGCCCGCCCGTTCCTCTGTGCGGAACTTGCCTGCTGCTGCTTTTATGCGTCCTAGCTAACCAAATCTTTGGTAGTACGATCCAGTTTGACTCAATCATCTCCAACACTCATCGCTCGTTCGCCCTTCCGTGCTTTTTTTTTTTCCCCTTCTTCTTAGCATAGCCTCAGATCCATATCTAAGTGCTCCATTCTCACGTAAAGTAACCACCTCCCTCACAAAGAGCAAAGCGAGCGCCGCCACGCAGTCCAGGAAACCGATCCATCGATCAGCTAGCTGGCTTGCTCTATACCTTTTTTTTTTTTTTCATTTGGCACGCTGAATTGAGCGCCCAGAGCTGCATGGCTGGCTTGCCGAGTGCTCAGGCAGCAATTCAGCGCGCGACCGGAAAAAAGGGCAAACCCTATATATATATATGCCTGTTGCGGTTTACAACACACTCCACTGAGTTTAAACATTTCTACTCTGCTCCATCCGTCCCAAATAAATTGTCTCAAAGTTAGACCGAAGTGGATGTATTAGACATGTTTGTGTTAGATACATCTACTTTTGTCCAACTTTAAAATACTCCCTCCGTCTCAAATACTAATAAGGCGCCCTTTAATTTCGCTGGTCAACGGTGTTCAATTTTGACCATAATTTTTTCTTATAACATATCCATAAAATTGGTAGTAAGATATATGAAACGAAAGAATTTTATAAGACGAATGCAACTATACCATTTATACGTTCTAATTCCATATAATTTATTATATATTGGTGGTCAAAGTTGATCATCAAAGACCAGCATAAAAATAGCACGCCTTGTATTTTGGGACGGAGGGAGTAATTAATTTGGGACATATAGCTAGGCCAAGCATTAACCAAGGATAAATGTTAACTTCGTAGCTTCGTGCATGACATGACATGGCTGTCTGCAAGTAAATCTGGGTGGGCATCGAATACATCGTTTACATAATCATACCATATCAACTAGATGATGGCGACAGACTTCACTACAACAACAAGACGCTACTGTTTCATTCATTCATCCTTGCTTACTACTCAATCCACACAACAAACCACTAGCTGCTGGACATCGAGCATTCAGCTTGTTTGGCCACATGAAAACATTCTGCCAACTGCAGCTCACAAACCATCCAACCAAAGCTCGCAACAAAAACTCTCTTGGAAGCTTCAAGGATTATTTAGTCTATACAACTTCCATCTGCAGAGAAATATGGGTATTACCAACCCAGGACTTGAGCCAAAGCTCACTATTCAACATTTTATTTCTCTACTTTACCTACAGAGTAACCGGATCATTTGGTACAGGCAAAACCTGAAAACCAAGCCAATGACCAGCGGGAACAAAACGATACGAAAAGTACTCTCTACTTAACATGCAAATGAATCCTAGTTCTCTCAGGTATGAGCTACTAGGACTAGATTAAATTCTATTCACCTGAAGCGCGTACATCCTTCCAATACATCATACAAGTAAATTTAGAATAGGAATCAGCTACAAGATTCTTATTGCACGACCAAACATCCTTCTTCTCTATAGTCTGGACCACTTTCACTAGTTCCCTGAAATATTAACTAATGTACACAGCTACAGCAGCCTATTCTACATGATTTCTATAGCCTGCATGCAATACAGTAAATCCAAGTTTATACAAATCCTAGACAGCGCGATCCAAACTGAAACATGATAATCAACAAGTTGATCTACAGAACTCTTGCCAAACCACATATACACTCTGTTTTGACAGCCTTCCAAGTCATCTGTACAAGAGTTCTACCTAATTTTTGTCTAATCTGTATGTAACATAGCAAGCTGGACTATATGTAAAATCTGGAGAACTGGTATCAATCTGCAACCAAACATTTTGCATCTCTCCTTGCAATTTATTTTTTAAAGGTGGGTGCACATCCTGCAGCAGGTGGAGGAATTGGTATCACCTGCTGACCATCGACGGAACCAAGAGGAGGAGGCCTGTCAACAAGTGTTGTCCAGGTGCAGGCGGGGAGCCACACCGGCGAAGAAGCCGCCGTAACCTCCTCTTCCTTGGAGAGAACTTTTGGATCGTCTCGGAGAAGCCGGCGTAGCAACTGCCGGCAGTAGATCGCCGGTGGTGACTAGGAACACCGTACTTCCCTCCTGGTCGGACTCCGGGGTGGCAGGCCAGGTCGTCTCCTTGTCGCTGGGTGTCGTCGTCCGTGGCCAGCTGTGGCCACTCCGCTGTCAGGACGTCGGCGCTAGCAGAGCAATCGCGAGCTCCCTTGCGAATATTGACGTCTTCCTCCTGAAAAACAACAGAAGATTCTTGTGTCAAACAAAACCAACAATCATAAACTAGAGCTTGCAGCTAGAACAGAACGAGACTAAACAGCTAGATCCTAGCTATGTTAAATCAGGATTACACACAAGAGGAATCGGAACTGGGACAGGATAGGGGTGCTAGCTGTGCAGGACTAACTACTAATGATACATGTCATTAGTACGCTCTCGCAAATATTAAGAGCAGATTGCAGTAATTTTTCCCAACTTCTTCGCATTCCAGGAAAACTACATGAAATTGCTGCTTCGATCTTCTGGTTTAGATGTAAAAAAGAGAGGGCGAGGTTTTGACACCACCAATCTAAATACCTAACGACTCGATCCCTAATTATCCCCCACCAAAATCTGCACCAATTAAAGCTAACAGGAGCGTCTAAAACGACAGAAGCTCGATTGTTTTCTGTTATATTTGTGCAAAATCCAAGTAATTTTCAGTCATACACGCATCAGGACCAAGCCCTAGCACTAGAACGACAATAAAATTTCATCGCTACTAATGTACATGGGGAAGGAGAAAAGGGACCTCACCTGCAGCATCAGGTTGGGTAGTGGGCCAGCAGCGGGCTGTCGCAGTGGTGGCCGGCGACGACAGCAGAAACTCGGCCAGGTGACGGCCAGCTCCTCCTCCCTGCCCGCCCGCCGCCATTCTTGCGCCCCACCAGCCGGCCGTGGTCACCCGTCGTGTACGAGAGCAACCGTCGCGCCGCCCTGCCTTCGGCTCGTTGGTCGTAGCTCGGCCGGCCACACGCACGAGAGTGAGGAGGAGGGCCACCACTCGAGTCTCCGTCTCGGCGCGGCGGACGGCGGCCGTTCGTCGTAGCCGGCAGGTAGGACCGAAACGCGCTCCCTCGGTCACGCGCCCGACGCGGTCCGGCGAGCTCGACGGAGCGCCGCGCATCGCTGCACGGGCGCGCCGGCGAGCAAGCCAGCCACGACTATGGCGACGGAGGGGACGTGCGGCGGCGGTGGGATTTGAATCATGGGAGATGGAGAGGTCCGGCCCCTGATCTGGGAACCGCGAGAGGGAGAGGTGGGTGGGTGGCCGTCAAGGTCTGCTCCGGTGGTCGGGGAGGATTGCCTGGGGTGGCCGGCGTCGGGGAGGAAAAGGGTGACGGCGTCGGGGTGGGTGAGATCTCGGGGCGGGGTTGAGACGAGCCACGGGAGGTTAACCCTCGCCCTGACAAGCCAAGATGGGCAGGCGGGTTTCGGCCCACAATAACGTGCAGTGTTGGCCCAGCTTTTTCCCTCCAAAACCGTAAGAAAACCCTAGAAACGCCCTTGAAAATAGCTAGTAGATGAATTTCTACGAATATTTTAGGCTCCGTTGAGTATCGGATCGTAACAAGAAAAACACCAAATCCCAAGTTACGTACAAAAAATCTTAGTTATAACTCAATTAAAGTCAATACTTAGGTGCAAGAATATCGCGGACCAAACCATGCGAGAGATCCAAATTAGAAATGGAGAAACCTGTCTTGAGATGTGGCTTCCCCATCTAATACATCTTGTTACTCGCTAGCATAGACTGGGAGCAAGTCGATGGTCACCAAGCGCAGCCACCGAGGTGGGTTGCCTTCCTCACATTAGCATGCATGGCTCGTAGGGCTAGCCCGAAAGACATCCCGCATTATCTCGTGTATATATGGAAGTGAGTAATCTCCCACACCGTATTACGTTTTTTTAACACAAAATATATTATTAACATTAACGATAACAACATAAGGTTACACAGCTCACAACATAGCAGAAACATGCATATGCATAAAAGATACTGAAATACTACAATTGGAGCCAAACATACTTTACTTGTCCGACAACCGCCCTGGCTCAAACTTGATGCAATTGCAATCTATACTAGTTGAAGCCCACGTGATATTGCGCTCGCTGGATAGATTGCCAATGCAAGCTGCCCGGGCGGCCATGCAGATAAGCAGATAAGCGAGACATTGGATCCATTTTTTTCTCACATGTCCGATGTCGATGCATGCATGCCTCAATTAGGGATGTGTCACATGATAACGTATATCAAACCAACATTTGCCTCAATTAGGGCATGTACAACTCAGTTGTCTAGTTGCCTTGGAGTTGAGCATCTCATGCCTCAACTTCCACACCAATAACATTCCTCGGCACCAGAAGGTCCAGCTAGTACCAGATCTGTTGGACCACCCCGCACCTCCAGTCGGTAGTGCACAACACCCCGCTACCCGAAACGATCGGGTCCGAAAGTGCCACAGCCTGGTGGCTTCATAGGAAAATCAATGCCCACCTCCTTCATGTGTCGTTGAGCGTGTGTCTGTCATCACACCCTCTGCCTCGCTGACCTCATCCTAGAGAAGGTAATCACCACCAACAACACGAAATAGCAAAAACATATGCATAAAAGATATTGAAGACTACAATTGAAGTCAAACATCAGTTGTTTGTCCGATGACAACATGAACTCGTACTTCCTAGCCGGAATTCCAACACAAGGAAATAATTCTTTAAAAGAAAAAATATATCATTTCAGACATCATCATGTTGTAGAGTACGTGAAATTATTTTATGCCATGTGTGGGCTATTGCCTATGGTACCTTTAGGGTTTTCCAGCCCCGTGATTATCTAAGTATTTTTTATTTTTTTTAGTTTGTAAGCAACTAGGTATAAACTCTTTCAGCATGAATCGGTACTTGGTTTTTTTCCGCCCGTTTTGAGCTCACACACTTTTTTGTGTTTCCCACCCGATTTTTAGCTGTCGGTTATTATCCAAGTAAACATTATGAATTCTGTAAGCATAAAATGTTAAGGTCTTCACGTGATCGATAGGCTTATCGACTTTCCCTCAGCATGCACACACACACGTGTAGGGTCTTCCGGACGATTTTTCCAACCCACGGACATCTAAATAGGCATTATCTAGCTTTTCTTGGCACATGCATGAAATATGAATTTTGCCACCAAGCGTCACTTGCTTGGGGAGCGACGCGTGTTTCCCATCGCTGTGAATTTTTCTTACTTAGTTTGGTTAATTATAGTTTGATCATCATCTCGTCTAGGGCGATAGGTATACCCATCACTTCACATGTCATCTTTTTCTCATGCGCTATTATTTTATGACACATGGTGAATATTTTTATGATACTTTTACGGTTTCCCCGCCTGTTTTTCAAACCAGTGGTTACCTAAGTAGTTGCATTTTTCTAGTTTATAAGCACCCAAATGCCAACTATTTCTACATGCATGATATATTTGTTTGTTTTCCAACTATATATCATTTCAGCAGATTTCTCGCATGGTTTCACCTTTGAGAATCTATTGCCTATCGGCCCGTCACACACGTATTCATTCATTATAAATCAATATATTTGGCACATAGCGATTCATGTCAACCAAATGTTATGTTCGAGGTAGGGTTTGGTTTGACGTGGACTACAACACATGGCAATACGCATGGTCGCTAAACTAAAAAGGATTTACAACCCTAGGCTAAAGTTCAACACAAGGGAATAACTATTTAAATGAAAAATATATCATTTCACACATCATCATATTGCATAGGGTAACTATTTTATGCCATGTTCCAAGCTATTGACTATGATACTTTTAGGGTTTTCCCGCCCGGTGATAATCTAAGTATTTCCGTTTCCTTGTTTGTAAGCACCTAAGTATCACCTTTTTCAGCAAGCATGAAGTTGTTAAATTTTCTTCCTAGAGTATATCGTTGTGATAATTTCACGGCCATTTTCAAGTTTGGCGGTTTTTTCTTCCATTTTTAGCGCACACGCATTTTCCCACTTCCCGCATGACTTTTAGCAATCGGTGATTTTTCGAGTAGACATTATAAATTTCGTAAGCACAAAATTTTAATTCCTTCACATGCACGAAAGACTTGTCAACTTTCCCTCAACACACACTTGTAGGGTCTTCCTGCCGATTTGTGCGACCACAGTTATCTAAATAGGAATTATCTAGATTTCCTTGACACGTGCATGAAATATGAAGTTCTCCCCAAGCGCCGCCTGGGGAGCAACCCATGTTTCCCATCGCTATGAGTTATGCTTACTTAGTTTGCTCAATCTTGTTTGATCATCTTCTCGTCTTGGGCGATAGGTATACCTATCATTTCTCATGCCATCTTGTTCTCATGCGCTATTATTTTATGGCACACGGTGGATATTTTTTATGATACTTTTACACTCCGTCTGCCTGTTTTTCAAACAGGTGGTTACATAAGTACTTGCATTTTTCTAGTTTACTAAGCACCCAAATATCAATTATTCCAGCGTGCATGAAGTATTTGTTTGTTTTCCAACTATATATCATTTTCGCAGATTTCTTGTATGTTTTCATCTTTGAGAATTTGTTGCTTATCGGCCCATCCTCGTGCTCACGCGCATTCATTCATGATAAATCAATAAACTAGACGGAGCAGCGCGCTTCGCTGCGCCGGCTGCATCTCGTCCTGATACAACGTGGCTAGCATGGCTACCTGCTTTCTATCTACGTTGCTTGAAGTATGAGAAGTGGCATGGGCTGAATTTTATCCAGTTTTGAGATCAAATCTGCAACTAACAAGTCACCATCTAAAGTTTCCTAAACATTGACAGTGATTCTTTATTGATCATGTAACAGCAAGAACAAAAATAGATTGACAAACTGCAATGTATGCTCCTGTCTGGTGCAGATCTAAGCATAATATAGGTGCAACAGAAGCACTTTAATCATGGCCAGTTTTTTTAGCCTAGAAAACCCTGAAATACATAATATGTTCAATGTTCTAGTTCTATACCAGTTTAACAAACATCCAACTTGCGACAGGTCAAGTCGAATTTAATTTAGCATAACGCGAATTCTCATCCATTACATGATTTCAATACATCGAAGCGTAAATCATAACACCAATAATATCATTCTTCATGTAGTACCTTCACTTCTTGCTCCTTTTTCGGTCCTCCTCATTGGCATCTTTTTCTCTTTATTGTTTTGCATCTTCCCACTGTATGAACATCAGTCAGCGGACGGTATATTTTCAGCCAATACATACCTCATGTTCCTCTTGCATAGTGTGCTTGGTAGCTGCAGGGACTATTTGGTCCAGATGTGCCTCAATGTTCAACACACTTGATGGTAGTATTTAGAGAAAATTGTGGCCAATACAATGTTTAATGTATGGTGTATAATGCAGATCTAAATATTCAGCCACCGCGATCCGTTTATCCACCAAAGAGATACTGTGACGTTACAGGTTTTGAGGTAAGTTTCTCCCCAGTACTGAACTCCCCCTATTGATATCCTGGATTTTTTTAAATGATAGGATTTGAAAATTGAAGGTATTTAGATTTGAGATAGATCATAATGCCGTGTTCTATGTTTACTACTAAAATGTCCATCTTTATGTGTGCAACCTATCATTTAAAACTGCATGATTGGTTTTTGTGTAGGTTGGAACCAGATAGACAGTAGTAAGTTTAATGTCCGATTTTCTGAAACTTGACTATATTTTGTGACTTGTAAGCACTGTACAAATACCGCCAAATAGTGCGAAATATGGCTGACAGTATATACGATCCATCGAAAGATCTAAGTCAACATTGTTCTAGCTGGCTTACCCCAACTTTAATTTTTCTGCATGTACATTTATCTATGTGTCAGGGCTCAGGACCAAAATGATGCCAGACTAATATAATATCGTTACAACCTTTTAAGGGGATAACTGCACACTGCATTTCCGAATTAATAATTTCATCATCATTTTTCATGCATGTATAACTAAATGGATGTCAACATCCAAAATGAATGTTGGTTTAGTCGGATATAGTCTGCTATAGTGCAAGATGCTATCAGGTTTAGTTAAGTATAAATTTGATTTTTTTTGAAAAGGCCGCCCGCCAGAATTAAACTACAGGGAAGCTAAGACAAGTTATAAAAATATCATGACTTCTCCAACAGCTGGGTGGAACTTTAATTTAAGATAACTTAATTATCATTTAAAGCTAATGAGTTTATCATGTAAAGCAATTAGCAATTAACCAAACAAATGAGAAACATTCGTAGTAATATTTGTCCAGTCCTACAGGAAAAAAATAGACAACCGAAAGCAGGGCCTACACTTCTGCAGCTTGGGGGTCTACTAAAACCTGCCCTATTCATATGCATTCATATAACCGAACACACAGCTACACGATTCAGATTTCACACACGACAGACACACACGCTGAATATTTGTATGTCTTACCTGGAACTTGTGGTATCCCTGATCCCTACTTATGCAGTGCACTTGATGATTGATCTTCTTTGGTCGTTGCCACACATCTCTGAAATAGAATATAACCGGATCTCGGAGCAGTGTTTAAGTGCCCCGGGAAACAAGGACAAAACAGTTTGTGATACATCAGGAGTTTACATAAATGGAGCGCCTACTGGTGGACATCGGCATCGCATCAACCGATCAGCGTTGGAGCATCAGCAAGCACTGCATTCGCCCATGCTTCATGTCGTCGGATCGTATCAACGTAGGAATGATACTGTTTGGCAGCAAGGATGGTTTATAAAAACAAAATTACTCGCTGGATTTAGATTGAGAGGTGTCGGATCACATCAACATAGAAATGATAAAGCTTGCGAGCCACAGGGTTTCTATAAAAACAAAGTTACTGCTATGGATCGGGGGCGGACGTCTTAGCGAAAAATTACTGCATACTATGCTGACTCGATGGATTTAGATCGGGGGCTGAGAACCTAATGGATGGATAGATACACACAAATAATCAGGATTGACAAAATATGTTGCCTACAATATAAACAATTAAACACATAGGTAAGTTAGGTGCACATCAGCAACTGAACCTGGAGAGGATATGAACGGTTAAATTTACCAGAAAACCATGTTCCAGTGGCTGCATAATATGAATTTAGTATAACTCATGATTGTTTCCCGAAACAATAGCATGCACATTAAGGTTCCAAAATTCGGAGTTATTGAAATCGAAAATTGAATTGCTACTTCTAACAAATAATTAGGAGTTTAGAACTACATGATATGTAGGATAAAATGGTCGAAAAGTTTAAGCATCATAAACATGTTGAGTAGCAGGAACTATACCTTAGTTTGACGTGCAGATCTATAATCTGAAAGCTATTAGATTTCTTCTTGATAACAAAGAAAAAATGTAATTAGTTTGCGCCAAAAAAATATGTGCAATTACCTGGAAAAAAAACTAACAATAAGCACCATGGTACGCTACAGACATCACCATCAGGAATCTGGCACCAAAAATAATGTGAGGAACCATCAACCATGAGATGTTCATAGTCTACAGGAATGTATATATAAGCAGATGGATTCATAATCTAAGTACAAAAAAGGAACTTCGCAAAAAGAGAAGAAATATGGGTGGGTCCTCGGTTAGGCTGAGTGTACAGTTAATGACACATAACCACTGTTTACCGAGATGAATTTTCACACTATAAATAGGTCAATAACATGGAAGTGGTATGCTTTAGAGAGGAAACAACTCACCGAAATTTAGTGGATGTATAAGCCCACCCATTATACTTGCAGCGGCACATGTAAAGGTCCATCTACCTGTATCTCATTGTTGTAAGAAATCACACAAAGTAAAAGAAACCAAACAAAGGATTGGTTGACAGCAACCTTGCCACTATTTTCTATATATTGACATATGACTCTGGACGCCAATGGCTTCGCCATGCTCACCTAGGAGAAGGTTCTAAGTTCTAACAAAAGCATGCTTAGGATATGAGCTTACATATAGATTGAGAAAAGATCACCTACAACACTGAGAAGGAAATTAAAATCTACAGGGAGAAATACACTTCATTCTGGGGAGCACCATTAGCTATCTAGTAAGTTTGTTTTGATTTAAGAGGCAAAAGAAGATCACTATGTTTCAGATTCTACATAAACATCAAAGCAATTTTGGGCACTGCAAACCAACTAATCCACTCCTACGTACTCACATCCTATAGAAACGATACCAAATAAATCATTCTAAAGCTCTCAAAATCTACAGCAAAAATATAGGATGGCAACTCTGATTTTCATCAAAAATAAAACATGTATATTCAAATGAATATGATAGCAATTTTGATTATCATCCAAAATAACATATATACCATAAAAAGAGAATATAAAGGCAACTGCTCTTCACTGCATCCATCTCTGATGCCATCCTATCCATCTCTGATGTCATCCTATCCAACTCAAAAAGAAGATATAAAGACAACTATTCAGCATGCTACCAAATTCAAAAATCGAAGTGATCTCCGCAATACTCTAGTACCATTATTTCTATTTCATAGATGTAATACACATTACAGATGCAATCAAAATACAAATAATTTGAGCAGAAACCTACCAGAACTAAGATCATAACACATAAGTGAACTGAAACCAAAGGTTAGTTCTTGCAGCAAAGGACAACGACGGGCTGTGGAGCTGAAGCCTGACGGAAGGCATGAGGAGGAAGGGGAGCAGCTGAGGGCACCGATTTGGGTGGGATAGGCGTCGATCGATCGAGAAACTCACCTGCTAGTAGCTTTGTATTCATAGGGTGGTATAGCTGAGACTTTCTTTTTAATTCCAAGCGCCTTTGTGAGAGTGAAAGCTGTTAATACCCTACCTGCATTGTGCATACACAACTACGATCGACCATTTCCAGCAAGCAAACCTCTTGTTTCTTTTAACATCATTAGCACATAACAGATCCACCAAGCTAACCTGAAATTCATAATGATACATGTAGACATGAAATTAATTTTTTCTCCATAAATCAAGAAGATATATATAGCAAGAAAAAATATTAGGATTTGGTAATTATTTATTATACTTTGCGGCACACCACATGGTGCAGGTACGTGGGCGCCCTCGCTGAAAATAATGGTTTTAGCAAAGGCTAGCCACACCATCATGCCGAGCGGCGTAAATCGTCTATGCATACCAGATATGAACTTTGAGGGCATCCTTCGCTGAAGAAAGGATGTCAGCATGCTCTAGTCGTGCACCTCTTTACTGACATTGGGCACAACAACCTCAGCTACCTACCTTAGCCCCTCCCTTCCTCAACCTGCTTGATATGTATCTCTGTTACGGCTATCCAACCTAGATGACGCAACGATCCAAACCTGGTACGCCTGGTTGCACAAACAAAACAAACAAATGTTTTAAGTAAAGTTCATCTTTTCTTTGGTTCTAAATATGAAGGATAAAATTCTACATTAATAACATCAACATTAAAGAGCAATCTGGATGCATGAGAGAAACATTTTACGTAATAAAGTATTGGTACAAATCCTTCTCTTCTCTTCTCTTCTTTAGTGTCTAAATAAAAGATATATGTTAACAAGCACAGAGACAGAGGAGCCAATATGTAAAGAAAGAAGAGCAACTATGACTGCTTGTTGTGGTTGTTGATGTAGGATCCTTGTAGGATCGTTTGGCTCCTCCTCGATGTCTCATATACAAAGCCCAATGACCTCTCTTGCTACCACACGCAGCCATCACCATCTCCGACCTTTAGATCATCATGATCCCCGCCTGGATACTTCCTCATATCATCTCACTTGGACCCGAACACGACGTGTTGAGAAAAAACATCAATTGGCAATTAAAATCCTAGAGAGCTGAATGGAGAGAAGAGGAGGAGGCGTGAGGTTTGGGGAAAACAAAGATGTGCCCGCGGCGGCCCTCAGTCAGTACCAAGCTTCCCTCCGTACGATTTGCGGCCACCACCTGATTTGCTCCATATCGAGAGAAAGGGGACGGGAAGATACCAAGCCGACATATGCGTTTCAGGGCTGTAGGAAGAACAGTAGGTAGAAGGGTAGGCGAGTCATGGAGATAGCGTATCGCACGATGAAGAATCCCCATCGCCGCCAGAAGAGGAGACCTCCAGCCCTAGGCGGCCGTGGTCGACCTTCTGAAGCGCACCGGACCGACGTTGTACAACCACTGGCATGTCACTGCCCTCCTCTCGAAGGCGCTCCCATGGTGCCTCTTCCCGACAACCACCATGTCCGTCTCGTCCGTCTCTGTCTGCTCGCCCTTCGTGCCGCACCCTCCTCCAGTACGTGCTCTTGCAGCGCTCCTCCGACTCGCAGTCCGGTCGTCACGCATGGAGAAGGAGAGAGGAGGCGGGGGGATTGGGGGAGATGGAGGAGGCGGAGCTTGGGGAGATGGAGGCGGCGGCGGATTGGCTGGGGCCGAGATTGGCTAGGGTTTCACCGCACGGGGAGGCCGGTACTGGGGCGGGGCGGACCATTGTTTTGTCTCACGCGAGGCTGATTGATCAACGGATGTGACCAGAACGGTGGACGGGCCAAAATACGCCACGTCGCAGCTCGGCTCGGTGGGGCGCAAGTCGCTGAGAAGCCGCCGTCGGCACCAGGCGTAAAGCCTTAGATAAATTTGGCACATAAAGATTCATGTCAACCAAACGTTCTGTCTGAGCTAGGGTTTGGTTCGACTTGGACTGCAACACATGGCAACACCGTATGGCCGCTAAACTAAAATGGATTCACAACCCTAGCCAAAAGTCCAACACAAGGGAATCATTCTTTAAAAGAAAAATCAATCATTTCACACATAATCATGTTGTAGAGAGTAATTATTTTATTGCATGTGTCGGCTATTTCCTATGATACTTTTAGGGTTTTCTCGCCCAATGATTATGTAAGTATTTTCATTTTCTTGTTCGTAAGCGCCAAAGTATCAACTCTTTCAGCATGCATGAAGTTCTTGGATTCTTTTTCCTAAGAGTATATCATTGTGATAATATCACGCCCATTTTCAATTTCCACAGTTATTTCGCCCGTTTTGAGCGCACACACATTTTTCCCGATTCCCGCCCGACTTTTAGCAATCAATGATTTTCTGAGTATACATTATAAATTTTGTAAGCATAAAAAGTTAAGTCCTTCGCATGCACGAAACACTTTGTCAACTTTCCCTCATCACACACTTGCAGGGTCTTCTCGCCAATTTGTTCGACCATGGTCATCTGAATAGGCGTTATCTAGATTTCCTTGACACGTGCATGAAATATGAAGTTCTCCCATTACTATGAGTTCTGCTTACTTAGTTTATTTAATCTTGTTTGATCATCATCTCGTTGTAACACGTTATTGGGTGATAGGTATACCTATCATTTAACATGCCATCTTGATCTCATGCGCTATTATTTTATAACACTTGGTGGATATTGTCTATGATACTTTTAGGGTTTTCTCGCATGTTTTTTCACGACTAGTAATTACCTAAGTACTTGCGTTTTTGTAGTTCATAAGCACCCAAATATCAACTATTTCAGCATGCATGAAATACTTGTTGGTGTTCCAACTATATGTAATTTTGGCAGATTCCTTGCATATTTTCACATTTGGAAGTGTTTCTGCCCGCGTTCAGCACACACATGTTTTTGTGTTTTCTCGCCCGATTTTGACGACTAATGATTACCTAAGTAGCCATTATACAATTTTTAAGAAAATATCAAGTAATTTACATGCAAGAAACATATATTAGTTTCCCTCAAAACACAGACTTTTTAGGTCATCCTGACCGATTTCCGTGGTCGGTGTTCACCTATGTATGTTTCATCGATATTTTCTTGTACCATTCAAATATTAATGTACATGTATATCATGAAGGCATGGTTCATGTACTAGCAGCGATGATAAGGTTCGCCCTAAGCCTCGCTTGCTATGCGACACATATATTTTTTGCGACGGTCATTCTAACTTAGTTTTGTTAATTATTATTTTATGTGTCATTTTGTTGCCGTGCGTCATTGTAGCTCTTCTTTTGTTCTTGGAGATAGGTTTACCTATCATTTCACACGTCATCTCGTTGTTGTGCGTTATTATTCTATGACATGTGGCTACTATTTTTATATGGTACTTTTAGGGCTTTCATGCATGTTTTTCTGACCGTTGATTATCCAACTATTTGCATTTTCTAGTTTGTAAGCACTCATATATCAAATCTTTCAACATGCATGAATTATTTGGCCATTTTGCAACACTTACATTTCCGCTGTTTTTAGCTCGTCTTCATCTTTGACACTTTGATTGCCCTTTTTAAGCATGCGTATCTTCTGAATTTTTTCACCGGATATTTTGTCGAGTGATTGTTTACTAGCCATTATCTAGTGTATAAGCATAAAATATCATGTCCTTTGACATGCATGCAATACTTTCCAATTTTCCATGAGCACTCACACCTTTATGATCTTCTTGCCTAATTTCCTCTACTGGTAATCATCTAAGTAGGCATTATCTAGATTTTCTTGTACAATGCATGAAATATGAATATACATGCCTACCGATGATGGTGTGGTTCAGCAATAAGCGATGCAAGGGTTCACCCTAGGTGTCATTTGGAGAGTATGTGTGGTTTCTATCGCTACCGGATGACATGCTGGACCATTAGGTGGCGTCTGCGCAACGGATCTCCACCTCATCTACGAGCTGAGCGCCGCGGACAGGTGGGACCCTTGCCCCTGGCACCCTTCCCCGCCCCCTTTCTCTCATGTCCAAATCGACACATAATTCAAAGGTTTTCACCTAGAGTGACACGACAAATGTAGCCATAACAATGTCCCCAATAGGGTAACGACACCCGCAAGCATCGCCTCCATTGGCACCGAAGCACTTGGCTTTCACCCAGAAAAACCTTGGCCGCCCCTTATATTACAGACCGCCCACCGTCATCGACTGAGGCCTCCAGGACGCGATCTGGGAGTTGCCTTAGTCAAAACGCTGCCACCCAAGGGTTTCCCGCCACCCGCTTAATTTCGGTCATCCACGTGGCCGAAAAGCAAGGTCATAACCACTACAACATTGCGCACTGAAGAGACATGCGCTCAGTCCACCTTTCGAGGTTGCTGCCTTGGCGTCCGGGATCGCTAGCCCATAGTGAGGCTGCGCACTAGAACGGCAAGTGAAGCAGAACGAAAAGGAGAGGACGACCCAGCCAGCCAGTTCTCAGACAATGCAGGTAAAAATAGCATCCGGATCTAGTCCCGATTGGCCCTAATCCAGGGGCCACAACCAACCATGGTCAGGGCATGGAATTCCAGACTGGAAGACCTTGAAACCGAGGGACCCAGCCAACCCGACCCATAGTTCTGGTCCGAGGTCGGGCGCCACCGTCGTCACCGTCCAAGGGCCGTGCTAGCCTAGCCCCCATCGTCGCAGGCTCTGTTGAGTCGTTGCCGTCGGGCCTAACTGCACCCAACGACAAAGATCCAAGGCGAACGAGCTTGGCCTACTACGGCTTTCACGGGACGCAGCGGCCACAAGCTCTGCCCCAACGCTGCCTCCATGTGCAGGAGGTCACCCTTAGCGTCATGCTCCATCCATCACCACACCAGGCCTCACCCACCTTCTCTGAACATCGCCGGCACTGCACGGGCTTCGCCCGACGACATGCACCGGCAATGGCAGGGGAGGGAAGAGGGAGGGAGAGAGGGGTCGCCAGACGTCAGGTCTACCACACTTGGTCGCGCGGGAGCGACCAAGGAGTGGGCTCAAGACACAACCTTTCACTTGACGATCGATTTGTAGTTGTTAAGCTAGGATAGCGGAGCCCGGATTTTTGTATCGGCGGTGATGGACCTGAGTGAAAGTTTTTGGCGATGTCAGTGGAGGATGGCACGAGATGTGAGGGACGATATATGAAGAGTTATTTTCTCCATGCATCGTACCTCAACTAGCTACGACGTATAATTTAGTAGATGTGCGACCGAGGAATATATATAGGGATCATGGCCGTGGTCATGTGATGCCATGATATGATTGTACATCTTCTCTAAGAAAACAAGAAAATACGCACGGACGTCGCATGTCCCTGTTTGAAATCAGATCGATCACCGTATTTTTTCCCATCGTTTCCTTTTTTGTTTGACATAATCAGTTCGTAATTTGTTGCGCATGCATTAGGCAGTTGATTTCTCCCTGCAAGCCATCCGAGGCGTTTGAGTAATTAAAGGAAATTCAAGTGGGCTCTGGGAATTAGGGACTTTATTAATAAGGTGGGACTGGGATTACGTCCAATGAGATGGGTAGACCACCCGTATCCACGGATCGAACAATCGGCAAACGATGAAACGCACGCTAAATATCGAAAGATACGCTTAACCGCTTCAAGATGACTTTGTCGAGGTGAGGCTTGAAACCTTGCACATTTACCAACGCTATACATAATATCGGGTCTAGATGCACAAAGGTAAAGCAAAGAGCCAATCATGGAGCGGTATACCTTTTGATCTACCTCTTTACCATTCGGATCGGGTTTCAAATCAACCGTCGTGGACATGGGAGTCTTCATAGGTTTAGCATCATGCATATTGAATCGCTTGAGCATATCTTGAGTATACTTGGCTTGCTTGATGAATGTGCCTTCGGGATGTTGCTTGATCTCAAAGCCAAGAAAATACTCCAATTCTCCCATCATAGACATCTCGAACTTGTCCGTCATAAGCTTGCAAAACTCATCATTGAATGCAACGTTAGTGGAACCAAAGATGATATCATCCACATAGAGTTGGCATATGAACAAGTCGCCTCCGACCTTTTTGGTGAAAAGGGTGGGATCGATTAAACCAACATTGAACCCACGATCTACCAAAAACTCTTTAAGGTGCTCGTACCATGCACGTGGAGCTTGTTTAAGCCCATATAGCGCCTTATCGAGTTTGTAGACATGATCGGGGTGGTTGGGATCTTCGAAACCCGGAGGTTGCTTGACATAAACCAACTCATGGATGGGACCATTCAAGAAAGCACTTTTAACATCCATTTGTTGCAATTTGAAGTTATGATGAGAGGCATATGCAAGTAAGATGCGAATAGATTCGAGACGAGCAACGGGAGCGAATGTTTCACCGAAATCGACACCTTCGACTTGAGAGAAGCCTTGAGCAACCAATCTAGCCTTGTTGCGGATGACGATGCCGTCCTTGTCTTGTTTGTTCTTGAAGATCCACTTAGTGCCGATGACGTTCTTGCAATCTTTGGGCCTTGGAACCAATTTCCACACTTGGTTGCGCTCGAAATTGTTGAGTTCATCGTGCATAGCTTCAAGCCAATCTTGATCTTCAAGAGCTTCATAGACCTTCTTTGGCTCAATGTGCGAGACGAATGCATGTGCTTTGCTAAAGTCCGCTAGTTGCCTCCTTGTGACGACCCTTCCACGAACTTGTCCAAGAATCATATCCTCCGTATGGCCGGCACGAGCAAGATTATCGAGCCTTCTCTTTGCTCTACGAGCTAGCATCTCCTCCAAAGTTTCCTTGGATAGGGCTTGATCATCACCTTCATCATCGGAGACATGTCCACCTTGGTCTTGATCATTGATGGGAGATGGATCCCTAACGTGATGAGTTGCATCATCACCATGTGTATCTTGTTCTCCATTATGAGCTTGGCCTTCATCATGAGCTTGGCCTTGATTGTTTGCTTGGCCTAGTGGTGAGGCATGAGGGCTTGGTGCATCTTGTTGGGTAGCATGGTTATCAATGGATGTAGTCAATGGCTCCACTTGAGTAGAGCATAGTCCTTCTCCCTCCGTCATCCGGTTTTCCTCAATGGGGATTATTTCACCAATCCCCATTCTTCTTATGACGATGGGAGGAATTGCATCTCCTACAATACCATGATCTATACGGCCCCCTTGGGACCCATTATCCTCATCGAACACCACGTCTATAGCTTCTTCAACTTGTCCGGTGGATTTGTTGTAGACTCTATAGGCGTGAGAGTTTGTGGCATAACCAACAAAGATACCCTCATAGGATTTAGTCTCGAACTTTGACAAGCGTTTTCCTCTTTTGCGAATGAAGCATTTGCATCCAAAGACCTTGAAGTATGAAACGTCCGGCTTCTTGCCCGTGAGAATCTCATAGGGGGTCTTGTACAAGATCTTGCGGAGATATAATCGGTTGCTAGCATGACAAGCGGTGGAGACGGCCTCGGCCCAAAAGTTGTAAGGAGAAGAGAACTCCGCAATCATGGTACGAGCCGCATCCATAAGAGTCCGATTCTTTCTCTCCGCCACACCATTTTGTTGAGGAGTGTAGGGAGTGGAATATTGATGAGCAATGCCTTCCTCACTAAGAAATCCCTCAACGGTGTAGTTCTTGAACTCGGATCCATTATCACTCCGGATCGCCATGATGCTCGTATTATGTTGTCTTTCCACCAAAGTGATGAATTCGATGACCCGCTTTTGAGTCTCACTCTTTCTCTTGAAGAAGTACACCCAACAATATCGTGAATAATCATCCACAATCACCAAGCAATACTTTTTGCCTCCAAGACTATCATATGATAGAGGACCAAAGAGGTCCAAGTGAATGAGCTCGAGGATTCTTGATGTAGTGATGTTCGTCTTGGTGGGATGTGCTTCTCCATGTTGCTTTCCTAGAACGCAAGAGCTACACACACGATCTTTGGAAAACTTAGCATTTGTTAGTCCTAGAACGTGATTGCCACTTTGAAGGTCATGCAACGTCCTCATATTGGTGTGGGCTAACCGGCGATGCCATAGCCAACCCACATCAACTTTAGCCATTAGGCATGTCGCGGCACACGTGTCTCCTTTGGAGAAGTCCACTACATACATGCCGTTCTCGACATGCCCAACAAAGGCTACTTTAAGAGTCGTTTCCCAAGTGACAATCACATTCTCTTTATTAAAGAAAGAGGTAAAACCACTTTTAGCAAGTTGAAGAACCGAGATGAGATTGTAGCCAAGGGACTCAACAAGAAGAACATTCTCAATTGACAAGTCATTTGAGATTGCTACCTTGCCTCGTCCCAATACCTTTAGTTCGGAGTTGTCACCAATAGTGACGCAATTGAGATGAGGTAGTGGAGGAAGAATATCACTCATTGCGTCATTGCTTCCGGTCATATGTTGGGATGCACCACTATCCACCGTCCATTTGCTCGTACCGGAAGCACTCCCCTACAATAGATTAGTTGCTTGATTTAGGGACCCATTTTTGAATGGGTCCTCTCATGTTAGTGACAAGGGTCTTAGGAACCCAAATACTCCAATGGTAATCGTCACCATAAGAAGTACCAACATATTTAGCATATACATGACCATCTCTAGATTTCATAAGCACATAAGATGGATTGTATTTCCCGGCAAAGTTATTGTGAGTGGTGCTCCCCCTAGAGGTCTCACCACCCACAATAGTGTTGGTCTCCTTCCCTTTGGTCACCTCTCCCTCTTTCACAAATCTTACTTCTTGTGAGGAGGAGGTGACTCTCTTCTTGTTCTTCTTCTTGTACTTCTTCTTTGACTTGGCAACATAGCCAAGTCCCTCCTTTCCATTGTTGGCATGATGAGAAGCAATCTCATGGAAACTCTTCTCATTTCCTACAAGATTAGTTGTACCACAAGTATTGCTAGACAAGACATTCAAGCTAGAAGATGAAGTGGACACTACTTGCTTGTTTGATTGTTGAGCTAGAAGATTGTCACGAGATTTGGTTAACTTGTCATGAATTTCCTTAAGAGACATGAACTCTTTTTCAAGTTTTTCATAACGAGTGCCAAGTTCCTCGTGAGCAATTCCTAGCTTTAATTCTTCATGCTCAAGAGTTTTAATTAAGGCAAGAGATTGTGCATTTTCCTTCCTAAGCTTAGAGACACTTATGGCAAAGTTTTCTTCAAGACAAGACAATTTCTCCTCAAGTGAGGCACGAATGGAACGCTCATTATCAAGAGCTTTTTCAAGCTCTTGCTCATTGCAAGTATGACCTCCATGGCTTTCTAAGGTCATGATGATCTCCTCCTTTTCATCAACAAGAGAGTTAGCCTCATCAAGTTGCCTCAAAAGGGAGTTCACCTTTTCCTTAGTCTCCCCCTTAAGGCTAGATAGCCATAAACTTAACTCATTAGTCTCACTATCCTCCTCAAGAGCATTTTCAACACAATCCAATAACGAAGGAGGGTTAGTGACAATGGTCTTAGAGTTGGGAGAGCATACCGAAGTGGCTTTTGCCATAAGACATGTAGGTCGGGTTGCCACATTCTCATTGGGGGATTCGAATAGAGAGATCGAAGGTGAGGATGCGGTGGCCTTGGCGATGTGAGCTACACCTACCACCTCATCTTCTCCTTCATCTCCGGAGATGTAAGTCTCAAGAACCGCCCCTTCTTGTACGTAGAGAGCTCTTGGAACCTTCCTTGCAAAGTTCTTGTTTTGAGGAGGCTTGGTCTTGTTCTTGCGAATGAGCTTGCCTTCGTTCTCTTCTCTTGGCTCAAAGGGGCACTCCTTCACGAAGTGGTTAGCGCTACCACAATTATAGCATGTCCTTGAGCGCTCCCCCTTCTTCTTGTAGTTCTTGTTTCGTGGAGGCCTTGGAGATCCGGCCTTGTGAGCTTCCCATCTCTTCCAATATCCATGCATAGCAAGGGCAATGCACTTGTGAGCTCCTGTGTAAGTATCTTCATAGTCTTCCTCATCATCATCATCTTCTTCACTTTCATCGACTCGAGCCATTGCTTTTGACTTTAATGCAAGGTTGGGAGACTTTCCCATCCCTCTAGAGCGAGCTAGAGCATCATCCGCACTCTTGTGAGAGAGAGAGATTGCGATGAACTCACTAAGAACACCGATGGAGTTGAGAGTATTGTAGTCCGCTCTAGTCCGGATGCTAGTGGCAAGATTCTTCTCGAAGGGTGTGATAGCCTTGACAAACTTCCTCTTTATCCATTCATCCGTGATCTCTTCCTTGCCAAAGTCTCTCAGTTGATTGGCGAGAGTGACAACTCGTCTATAGAGCTCTTCAGGAGTCTCATCTTCTTGCATAACAAAGTTCTCGGAGTTGTCAATGGCCACATCATACTTGGAGGACTGAATACTAGCATTCCCTTGAAACAGGGTATCAAGTTTGTCCCAAGCTTCCTTGGCGGTCTTGCAACCGCGAATGTGAGTGAGATGCTCCCTTGGGAGAGCCTTCTGGATGATAACAAGAGCAGTTTTGTTGAGTTGAGATTCAACATCCTCCCTTGGAGTCAAGTTGCTTGGATCATGAGGATGAAACCCATGGATCACGCTTCTCCACAAAGCCGTACACGATCCTGAAATGTGAGATTCCATTTCAAACTTCCAAGAGGAAAATTCGTTAGTGTTAAGGATGGGTGGAACTCCAACATTAAGGATGTGTGGCATGGAAACGATTGGGTGGATGGAATCATAGTTTTGCGGTGGTGGAACTTTTGAGTTGGACCCCGAACCATTAGCCGTTTGAGACTTGGAGCCACCTTCACTCTCCTTAGCTTTGGCTTTAGCCTTTTGAGCGGCTTTAGCCTTAGCTTTAGCAATGTTTGCTTCGATTTCGGAAATGTCCGGATTTGTTTCCTCATCCGAACTATCCTCGTCGGTGACATGGGGAGAGTGGGACGGCTCCTTGGTTCTACCCATCATGTTCTCCAACATCTTCTTGATGGAGGAGACCTCCGAGCCCACACTAGAGCTAACCTTAGACAATTGGGTTTGTATGGTACAAACCGTTGTCTCAAGGTTGGCTATAGTGTCGGCCATTTTGGAGAGCTCCTCCTTAGAAGTTTCGGGAACATCCGCGTTGACCATGATTACTCTTAGGCGGTTAAGCCCGATACAAGAGCCGAGGCTCTGATACCAATTGAAAGTGCAATATGGTCAACTAGAGGGGGGGGGTGAATAGGTGACCTACAAATTTTACTCCTTTTTCACTTTTAATGGGGCTTTTAAGAAAGTAAATGCTTGATTACCTAAATGTGCAACTAAGTGAAAACCCTAGGTGATAAAAAGCAAGTAGCAGCGGAAATAAAGGAGCGGTACAAGATGACAACAAGTGAAAACACGGAGACAAGGATATGTTTCCCGTAGTTCCTTCTTAAAAGAAGTACGTCTACGTTGGAGAGGTGGGGAGCCACCTAGGCGCTCCTCAATAGCACGGATGTGCACACCTTGTTCTCCTTGAGCTTCTCCGGTGAGGGAGATTCTCGTTTCCACTATGAGGTCGACTTGAAGGCGTTGACCAAACCTTTACAAGGGGGTTGAGGCTACTCCACAAGTGAGATGGAGGCTCTCAACAATCGAAGCTTCTTGCTACAAGGTGGAAGCTACAAGCACTAGGGTTTCCCTTGGATGACAAAGCAACCAAGAGATTACAAGATCCCAAGAGTTGTGGTGTGGGT
Source organism: Alopecurus myosuroides (assembly GCA_028641055.1). NCBI lineage: Eukaryota > Viridiplantae > Streptophyta > Magnoliopsida > Poales > Poaceae > Alopecurus > Alopecurus myosuroides. The sequence continues at coordinate 127,328,244 of CM054057.1, read as the reverse complement.
ACACACGTTTTGGCTTGGTGGAAAGGTAGATCTAGACCTCCTCCATGAGATCCTTGAAGGGCATCGAGTTTGGTTGGAGGAGGAGGGAGATCGGGGCGATTTGAGCTCTACAACAATGGAGGAGAGAGAGGAATGGACGAGCTGCCTATCTAGAGGAAGAAGACAGCTATTTATAGGCTCCTCCAGAATCTGACCGTTGCAGTCTTGCGGGACCGGAAATTTCCGGGCTAAAGGCCGGAATATTCCGGTCGGAAGGGCCGGATATTTGAAAAGTCCGGGGGGCGGATAATTGAAATATCCGGGGGCGGAATATTCCGCCCCAAAACTCCGCCCCCATCTCTGTGCGCAGGCACCAACTCATTGACGAAAAACTGCTAAGGACCAAGGGCCGGATTTTTGCCACGGAAATTTCCGGGGCAAATTTCCGCCCCACCTTCTGTGCGCGGGCACCAACTTCAGGTGTAAAAATTGCTAAGGACTTTTGATGCCCGGAATATTTGAAATATCCGGGGGGGCGGATAATTGAAATTTCCGCCCCCATCTCTGTGCGCGGGCAATACGAAGAAGACCAATTTCTGCTAAGTCTTTGAGGCCGGATTTTTGGCCCGGAAATTTCCGGGGCAAATTTCCGCCCTGGCTTCTGTGCGCGGGCAGGGAAATACTTAGTCGTTTTTTGTAGAAGCCAGAAGGGTGGCCGGAAATTTCCGGTGAGGGGGCCGGATAATCCGCCCAGTAGGATCTGGAATTTCCGCCCAATAAAACTGAAAAATCCGGTGGCTAAATTTCCACAACAGTGATCTTCTCTTTGATCTTTTGATGAGAATATATCGATGATCATCTTAGAATAACATCTGCACATTCTGAAACACATTGTTAGATAGACAATATCCGTGTTAGCATCATCACCAAAATCATTAGAGGGATCATGAGCTTTCAACCAGCACATGGACTTTCCTGTGTATGAACTGTGAGTGCTAGTCTAGACGTCCTCAGAGGACCATATGTATTTATATATTTTCACTTATCTGACTGTCATCAACAGTTAGTAAAAATCGTAGGTGATGATGTTGTTCTTCTTTGTCCATTTTTTTGGTACTTATGGAGAAAATAATGGTCCAGGGTCTGTCTTGTTGCCTTTGCTCTTCAAGTATCTCTGATTTTTTCACACCCTAGGATTGATGAGTGCATTGCGCATAGCAATTAAGTCGAGCGGTTTGGCATGGTTCTCTGGAAGAATGAATCCTCACATGGCTTCTTCACCACATCAAGATACGAAATGTCGGGTCTCTTCGTATTTTTAATTAGTTATTATGTGATGAGACCTAAAATCAGTGTTGCTTAGTTACTACTCGGTCATGAATAATGATACTAAGATGTCTTTTCCTTGATTTTGAAATCTGCATGCACATTTACATAAATGAAGATCAACCTGTGTTGTGCTGGAAAGTGATATCGTGACTTCCCCAGCTCAACCAGCCTTGTTGATTCTTTTGTACATGGCTTCACTAGGTAGCAACCGTAATTGGTTGGTACCTATACGGCTATACCGATCCTGCTTTTCTTACTGCAGCTTTAACCAAGTTGACCCGCCGCGATCGAGAGAACGGCCCCAGAGAGGTTGCTATTGGCTATCCATAAGGCCATGAAGGGTCTGTATTTGGTCTCTTTTTGACATGGCTTCACTAGGAAGCAATCGTCATTGTTTGGTGCCTATACGGCTATACTGATCCTACTGCAACTTTAACCATGCAGACCTGCGATCGAGAGAACAGCTCCAGGAGAGGTTGCTATTGGCAATTACAAAAGGCAATGAAGGGTTTTGTATCTGGTTAATCAGTCACACCCGCACTTGTGCATGCGGTGTTGGGTATTTGTACAGATAGTATAGGATTTACAGCAATAGCCAATGCAGTTGAGACCGTAATATACTCGACATCAGGAGTTGTACTAATAATTGTTTCATTTGTAAGCTTAAACACTTTGTGGCCATATCTTTTTGATTGAAACTTTGGAATGAATTCCTGTAGTCACGGGTTATTATCTGTTGTTATTTGCTATGTAATCCAAAAGTAGGAGAATTAGAAAAAGGCCAATGATGAAATATGTTTTAAAAGAAATCCGATGTTTCACTGCTGGCATGGGTTGTCGATTCGAGTGGGTCGCTGTGATGGCGTTGGTTAGGCATGAACAAGCGCGTAGTGGGTAGACAAACTATTTTTTGTAGCGGTGATTATCATCCTTTTTAAAAAATGTAGTACTGTACTAGTAGTATGTTTAACGAGCTGACCTAAACATGCATTAGCGATGCCACCCCAAAGAAACTGCTGGTAGTTGTGGAATATCATGCAAACGAAGCAATATTTCTAGAATTGATTGATTGGTTTTTACGCGAAAGTAATCAAGCCCCTCGACCCCCTCCTAAATTAGTTACACTATGTATGGCGGGGAAGCACGCGACCAATCCTATGTTCCACTGTTGGCCTAGGTTGTCGATTCGAGTGGCTCGCTGTGATGGCGTTGGTCAAACAAGCGTCGAGTTGGTGAGAAACTATCTTTTGCAGCCGGGTGACATATTGCCATCAGTTTAAAAAAAAATTGTATGCCCAACCAAACGAGCTGGCACGTCAAAGCACGTACCGGCCGGTATTCAATAGCCGTGGAATTATAGGAAACCAAGCAGAACAATTGATTGATTGGTTTTGATTGCCCTTCCTAAATTAACTACAGGATATATATGGCGCGTCATGCGAGCAATCAGAGGAGCAATAAATTCACCGAGCCACGTCACGGATCCGCGCATCATGAGGCATCTCAGCCGTCTGTTGTCTACCTCGCTCAACAATCAACGGGCAGAGGAGATTAGCAGCCTTCCCCTTCCCTCCGTTTGTGCGTTGAAATTTCACTACATTTTTTTTCGTTTTTTGCCTCCAAAATCCATCTAACACAGGGTCTATAAGTAGAAGGTCGCCGTGAGGAACCGCGTGCGGGTTGCGCGTGCGACTTAGGACTTTGGCGTGGCGGCCGAGGGGGGAGAGAGACGACTCCATGGGGGCCGTTGTGGTCGAATTGATCATCCTTGAGCTCTTCTCTGGAATCAGGTAAACATCAGGTGCGGTTCGATCTTGTCCGGATCGATCCATCGATTCAACTTCTCTATTTTTCTTGGTTTGGTTCCGTGAGTTTTGATCCGTGGATTATAGTTAATCCGCGAGCAGAGGCTTTGGGTAGGCGATGGATGGATGCAGCAGTCTTTTTGTTCTTATCGCAGGCGATGGCTGGTCCAGGAGAAGCACGTTTCGGCCTGCCCTGCATCGGCGAAAAAAAAAGTATCGAGCGCCTTCCATGGTTCCGAAACGCACAGACTATACGAGCCTAGGTGCGATCTTGTAGCTGCGAGCGCGAGAAAGGGATGCACGTTTCGACCTCTCTCTTGCCCTGCATATTTCTTTTTCTCATGCTCTCCATCAGTCCATCTCATGTTATGAGAGAAAAAAAAAGATACGCGTGATGATCTTGTAGCTGCACGTTCCGGAGGGGCGAATCTGTTGCAGGGGAGTGGGGTGAGGACGACGGACGCGGCTGGCCTCGCGTGGCTCTGGACTGGCTGTGCTTTCCGGCTGCCTCTGGTGTTCCGGCACCGACGTCGGCGGTGCTGCTGCTGTAGTGGTGTTGTTGAATCGATGAATTCTTATAGCCTAGAGCAATGTTCCAAGGAGGGAGTTGTATATATGGTCGGCCCAAATGAGATGTTGTAATAAGTTTGGTAGATGCATTTGGAATTATAAATCTGACTAGCGCTGTCATGTATATATGATGCACGTGTTTACTGGCAATATATGTGACCCAAAGTTTGCAAGAGTTGGAATGGGTCATGCTGAAATAATTGTTTGTTAATTGAGTAATAATTAGCTTACATATGTTTTGACTTTTGATTGACAAGAAAGATGTTTTTGGGCGAGACAATTCTGAGTATCACTTGAAATTAGGCATGAAGTGGAAAAAAAAAAACACAGTTTTATGTTTGGCTCAATCTATTTTTTTTTTTTGAAAATGTTTGGCTCAATCTAGGTTGAGCAATACTATAATATTCGGGTGATTAGGTGGATACTAGTTTCATCATCATTGCGTAAAGTGGATAAAAACAACGAACTGGGTCGTTTCATCGGCCGTGAAAAAACAAGACTATACTATTTTGATTTGGAAATCCGGGATTCATGGCCTAAGAATGCGATTCAAACTCTCCCTCTCCTTGTCAGTTTTGCAGCGTCTCCGTGCATCAGCAATGGTCCGACCAAGATCATCAGCGGGCTCATCATGTGCCTCTTCTTCACCTTCACCAAACCCTTCCCCACCTTCAGCATCATCCTCCATGAAAGTATCACCGAAAGCCTCATGATAGTTGACATCGATATCATCCTCTTCTTCATCTTCTTCCATTCTAACCCCTCTTTCTCCATGCTTGGTCCAACAATTATAGCTTGGCATAAAACCGTGCCGAAGCAGGTGCATGTGAACGACTCTTGAGGAGGACCAACCCTTCTGATTCTTACATTCAGCACATGGACAGATAATAAAACCTCGGTGCTTGTTCGCATTTGCCACTACGAGGAAATCTTTCAAACCCGTAGTGAACTCGCCGGAGAGTCGGTTACCGTACATCCATTGCCGATTCATCTGCATTATTATTATATAAAGTATATAATTAACCATCATGCATTTGTTAAACTAACTAGCAAGAAATAATACAAATCATGAAAGGTTCAAGTTGCTAACCGCGATCGCGGAGGAAAAATAAATGACAAAACTCAAGTGTGGCTCGGACACTTCATATCATGTGTGTTTCATACTCTCGGGCATTTCATCGAACACCGTGTGTGCATAGGAGGAACCAAAAGCAAACCCACCACCCCCTTGTGAATATTGTGAGTAGAAGTGACACCAAATGTGGCTAAGTGCAGTGAGCTGAGTCATATATAGGGATGGTCTTTTAGTCCCGGTTGTCATGGACAACCGCGACTAAAGGCCTTCGGGCCAGCCTGAGGACCTTTTAGTCCCGGTTGGCCAGGCCAACCGCGACTAAAGCCCCTCCCGTCCGCCAGCTGTGGACCGAGCGCGCTGGGTCCAGACAGTTGGTCGCGGGTCTCCTCCCGAACCGCGACTAAAGACCCCTTTGGTCGCGGTTCGATTATTTTGGGGACTAATGGGGGCGTATGGAAGGCCTATTTTCTACCAGTGATATGGAATTTGATCAAACTATATCGTATGAACTATGTATGATGGAATCGAGTTAGTATGGAATATAGTTTATTATTATTGGATCATAGGATGTTTAATCAAGAAGTTGTTATGAAATTGCATTTTATTAACTTGAAATGGTACTGGATTTTGATTTCGATCGCGGCAATTGGAGTTTGTATGAATTGAGTTCAATTAAGTGGATATGGTGTTGGATGCAGCCGCACCAAGATCTCTCCCAACTCGGATTGGACACTTAGTTCAACTAGGAGTCCTTTCCCGTGCCTACTCATGTTTGCGGTTAGATCTATTCCATCTACTTATAGTGGGTTGTGAGATTTGATATAGCCAACCGCTCCATACTTTCTGTTATATAGGTGGAAGGGGGTAGGGTTACATGTAGAGTTCAAGTCGAATACAAAATAGTACTTGACTTGTACTCCGAAAAGATGAGATATCCCGAACCCCCGTGTACATTAGTTGATTCCTCATGTTGGGTAGTCCCATACCTGATACAACGTAAAAAATATATTTATATTAATTCCAAACGATACAACGTAAAAAATATCTTAATAAAGGTATATGTTTATGTAAGAAAATATAAAGAATCTTCCGGAGTGTAAATTTAATAGTTTGCATGATCATTTCTTTTCTTAGTCAAATATATCTAGTAAATTAAAATTTATTTCATATAAATTTTTTGACGATCTATAGTTGTGGTTGAAGTAGCACTGAATATATTGATTACTGTGTAGTATAAAATATTATGGGTTCTACTCCTTTTGCACAAATTCAATTACTATATATGGTCAACTCAGTGGTTATCTGTATCACATGTACTTGATCAAAATATTTAATATAAGAGATGAAATTCGTATTAGTATATGACAATTGATCAAACTATATCGTATGAACTATGTATGATGGAATCGAGTTAGTATGGAATAGAATTTATTATTATTGGATCATAGGATGTTTAATTAAGAAGTTGTTATGGAATTTCATTTTATGAAGTTGAAATGGTACTGGATATTGATTTCGATCGAAACAATTGGAGTTTGTATCAATCAAGTTCAATTAAGTGGATATGGTGTTGGATGCAGCCGCACCAAGCTCTCTCCCAACTCGGATTGGACTCAACTAGGAGTCATTTCCTGTCCCTACTCATGTTTGTGGTTAGATCTATTCCATATACTTTATGGTGTTGTACGGCTGTATGAGGCCTAGTGGAGGGTTGTGGGATTTTATATGGCCAAGCGCTCCATACCTTCTAGTCGAATAAAAATCAGTACTTGACTTGTATATTCCAAAAAGACAAGATAGCCCGAGCCCCCGTGTACATTGATTCCTCGTGTTGGGTAGTCCTATACCTGACGCGACTTGATCTACCCCGTGTGGCTACCCGAGCCCCATGACCTCGACTCTTACAAATGGTAGCATGTGGCTTTTCAACGCATCTCTTTGTTTGGTTGAAAATCCAGCAAAATATACTTGTGTATGAACCACTTTTTTCAAAAAGAAAGTAAATCTTTGTGTCCGAAGGAATTGAATTTGGAATTATTAGAAGAAAATGTTGTGTACAAATCATCATATAGACCCCTGCCACACACACACACGCGCGATTACAAAGGAGGAAAATCTGCAATTCAAATTATTGACGCTAAATATCGAGCATGTAATTCGAAAGTATTACAGAGGGAGAGACAGTCGACGACGGTATGCGGCGAGGGCACAATCATATACAGCCACGGCAGGGAGTAGTCTGTGATATAATGAGCAGTCTCCTCTACCTACGAGGAGGAAGCTTGTGCTGCAACGCACGTGGTCCTACCGGCCTCATGCTGCTCTCCCGTGGGTGACGTGAAGCTTCACGCTCACTGGCATCACCATGAAGTACATGTAGGAGAATCCGACGAATAATTGTTTCATGTGTAAGCTTAAACACTTTGTGGCTATATCTTTTTCGATTGAAACTCTGGAATGAATTCCTGTAGTCACGGGTTATTATCTATTGTTATTTGCTATGTAATCCAAAAGTAGGAGAATTAGAAAAAAGGCCAGTGCTGAAATATGTTTTAAAAGAAATCCGATGTTTCACAGCCCTGGGTCGTGGATTCGATTGGCTCGCTGTGATGGCGTTGGTTAGGCAGGAACAAGCGCAGCGGTAGACAAACTATCTCTTGTAGCGGTGATTATCATCCTTTTAAAAAAAGTCGATTTCTCGATACCCTTCCTAAATTAACTAGAGGATATATATGGCGCGTCACGCGAGCAATCAGAGGAGCAATATATTCACCGAGCCACGTCACGGATCCGCGCGTCATGAGGCATCTCAGCCGTCTGTCGTCTACCTCGCTCAACAATCAACGAGCAGAGGAGATTAGCAGCCTTCCCGCCGTTTGTGCCTCCAAAATCCATCTAACACAGGGTCTATAAGTAGAAGGCCGCCGCGAGGAACCGCGTGCGACTTAGACTTAGGGTTTAGACGTGGCGGCAGCGGCCGAGGGGGAGAGAGAGCACTAGTAGAAAATAGGCCTATAGTCCCGGTTCGCCGGGGCCAGTAGTCCCGGCCGCGCAACCGGGACTAGCTATGCGCGACTAAAGACCCCCCCCCCCCCTATAGTCGCGCCGCTTACGAACCGGGACTAAAGACCCGTCCACGTGGGCGCCAGGAGTCCGTCGCGGCGGAGGACCTTTAGTCCTGGTTCTTGTGGCTAACCGGGACTGAAAAGCTCCTGTGCAGGTTTAGGGTTTTAGGCCCCCTAAACCTGGTTTCTTTTTAATTTGTTTTGTTTTATTTTTCTATATTTTATTTTGTGTTTTATTTTAATTTTGATGAAGTTTCAGTACACATATATATTTTTTACGCTACTATATACATGCATATATATATATGAAATTTCAAACAAAAAGAATTCAATAGGAATATATAATATATATTCAATCTCGGGTGACCATATACAACTTCGAACAAGTTTCTATATACACAATTAAGATAGATGACCATACACAACTTCGAACAAGTTTCAATCTCGGAGATGCATATAAGCATCATCGTCGATGGACGCATGGTGTTCTCCTTTGGAATCGACGACATGCCTAAGGAAAAATCCTGCTATTTCCTCTTGAATTGGTCGGAAGCGAGCTTCTGGAGTAAGCGCCCTCCGCAAGTTATTGAGACTCCTCCGCGTGCTCTCGTCCTTCTTCCTCTCAGAGATTTCTTTCCGTATGTTCTCACAAACATAGTATCCACATAGACCGGTCCCCGCTGGCTGCTTATCCACACCACGAACCACATTTTTAAATTCTAGCTGATGTTTGAATCCACCGACATGTTCATGTGAGAACCGTCTCCAAACTCTACAGTGCAAATAAAATTAAATGAACAAGGGAGTTATTAGCTACTGCATATTAGGAAATGAACAAAAGAGACCGATCGATATAGAGCGGAAATGATTGAAAATAATTACCTTTACATCATTTTTCTCATGTCGATCCAAAGCTTTGTATCTGAATTCATAGAGTCCATGATAAAAACTGTGGAGCTCTGAAGTTCAATTTTTAGCAGAATCCAGTGGAACCTGCGGACACGTTACATGCACAGGCATAACTTATCGATTAGACATACCATGCATGGAGTAAACAAAAGAGAATGGGCACAAAAGAGAAACACTCACCCAAAATGGTAAGGAAATAGAATATGACTTTTGAGTTCATGCTTTTTAAGAAAATTGTACAAGTCTTTCTCCACGTCTTTGGGGTGATGCTCTAACATAGTTCCATTAATGATTTGTGGGTCAATGAACCCAACATCATGGATGAGTCTTATTTTGCATTCCCAAATCTTCAATCTGCATAATAGCGTACGCAACAATATAGTTAGGACAATATATATATATATATATATATATATATATATATATATATATATATATATATAGTGTAGGCAATGAAGAACGAGATGAGGTAGAAATAAATCACTTACAGAACGTAGCAACTCAGGATAGATTTGTCGAGCTCGCGCAGATTGAACAGCTGGAACAATTCACTCATCTCAACTGGTACAGTGTACTTTTTGGTGTGATGCTCCTCTGTAACATCCACATACACAAAGTCTCTGTCGGACCATGATATGAATTGTTTGTACCAACGTAGCAGACTTTGCATTAGTGGTGGTAGATCCTTTTTCTGCGTAGGCTCGACGAGAGGCCCTTTCTTCTCATATTGTAATGCTACCTCAGCCATTGGCGCATCGTCCAGGCCTAAAAAGGCACGAAGAGACATACTGGCCTCGGACGCATTTTTCATGGCAGTAGCTACAGTCAATCCCATTGCTGCCACAGCTTCTCTGACCTCGGGGTCCTGTTCCGGACCAGCTTTCACTATGAGCGGGGGGATCGATTGTTTACTCTGCATCCCGAGCTGGTCAACTTGTTTCCCGCTTTTTTTCATTTTTTCTTTCTCCTCCGCCAATGCTTTTGCTTGCGTACGAAGTTCATTATCATAGTCTTTAGGCAAATTCTTCTCGGCTTGGGACGGTGTCGACAAAAAACCCGTAGCCCACTTGTCTACTATCGGAGGGTATACTTCCTTGGGCTTAGGCTCCTTTCGCGCCTTCTGATGGGCCTTCCATTTCTCAAGGTCAGCCTTCGCGGCCAATTTGGTTTCATCATCACTAAGTTCCCAAGGCCTTGGGGGGATAGGCTTCAGTGATGGCTCCGGTACCCGTGTGGTCTTAGGTACATAAGGCTCCGGGTTAATAGTCCAAGAGCAGGTTCCCTTGCTGTCCGCCTGCTTCTGTTTCTTCGCCGGAGGAGGAATGGGGGGCGACGACTGCTTATCCTCCGGAGGAGGAATGGGGGGCGACGACTGCTGCTTATCCGCCGGAGAAGGAATGGGGGCGACGGCTGTTGCTTATCCGCCGGAGAAGGAATGGGGGGCGACGGCTGCTTACCCGCCGGAGATTGTGGATCGGGGGACGGCATCGAATGGCGTGAAGGAGGCGTAGGTGAACCAGCACCACCACCACCACCACCTGCACCATCGGAGGGGGGTAGACTTGTTAGCCTTGGCGTCTCGCCTGGAAACACTATGTACTTCTTTTTCCATAGAATGAACCGGCGCTTGACATCTCCAAGTCTTCTCTACCCTTCGGGTGTAGCTATGTCAATCTCCAGGTCCTCAAACACTTGGACTATGTCTTCCACCGTGACACGAGCATAGCTATATGGAATGGGGTTGTTGTGATGGAGTGCTCCAGGTGTATAGGGTAAAGCACTGCCTGTAGCTACCTTCATGGAAATGTTCCCCATGGGATAATGCAGATCACATTCTTTCATCTCCTTTACATCATCCACGGGGTAGTGAGGCTCCGGTGCACGACTCTCGATCATCGGTGCATTAGCACCTGCAGGCGGGGCCTCCGTGGAAGCCGTCTCGACGCAATCTACCTCTACGTGGCAGCGCCGCCCTCGGAAGGTCGACAACGGCGAGCCGCCGTGAAGTAAACGCGGCGGGGCTCTCGGGTGTCCGGCGAACGTGTCGATTCCGGCCACGGGGGAGGGAACGGAGACGACGGGGAGGAGGCAGGGACGAGGAGCGCCGACGAGGAGCGGCGGGAGGTCGGTCACGGCGGGCGGATGTCGTGGCGGCGGGAGGACGGTCACGGAGGGCACGGCCGAGGAGCAGCGACGGGAACGGACGAGGAGCAGCGGGGATGACGGGCGCAGGGGCGGCGGGCACCTACCGGAGATGACGGCGGCGCGTCCTCTGTGTCTCTGCGGGCGGAATCGGCGACGGCGGCGCGGAGAAGACGAGCAGTGCGGCGCGGAGAAGACGATGCGGTTGGTCCTTAGAAAAATTTCAGGGGCGGGAATATATAGGGCCAGCCTTTAGTCCCGGTTCGTGACAGCAACCGGGACTAACGGTCCCCCGGGGTACCCTCCGCGGGCCTTTAGTCCCGGTTGGTGTCACGAACCGGGACTAAAGGTCCCCCTAGTCCCGGTTGGTGTCACGAACCGGGACTAAAGGTGCAATTTTTCGCGGCGTTTTCGTTCCCGCGCAGAACGAGCCTTTAGTCCCGGTTCGTGACACGAACCGCGACTAAAGGTGGTTATTCAAATACTTTTCCTTTTCCCAAACTTAAAAATACAAATAATATATCAGAAAATTCAGAAAAATAAAACTAATTCTTTTTAAAATCTTAAAAATACAAATAATATATCAGAAAATTCAGAAAAATAAAACTAATCATAAAGATTATATAATCATAAAGATTCACACACATCTTGAATATACATATAGATAAAAAAGGCAGTACATAATGGCTAGAGTGGATCTAAACCTAAACGGAGAGCGTAGATGCATGATCTGATATCTGCTAGTCATACTCCTGCCTAGGCCTATAGTACATGTACTCGTAGTCGTCGTAGTCGCCGCCGCCGTCGTCGTCACTATCGTCTGACGGTGCTCTGCACTCCCTCGGAGGATCACGACTCCAGGACTGGGCCTGAGGGTAGCGCAGGCGGGGGATATCGCCGGCCCTGACGTAGTCCATGACGCTCTGTAGAGTCCGGCCGGACCACCATAGCCGACGACCGGCCTCGTGAAAGTTCCCAGGAGGCAGGCCGTCCTCCTCATACCTGGCGAGCGCCCTCTCACGCCGATTGATGAAGAAGGCATCCAAGTATCCTGGTTATCAGGATGCCAACTGGGATTCCTCCGCTGCTCCGGCGTGACCTCGTGATAGTAGTGGTTCGTGATGGCCGCCCGATGCGCCAAACCTTGAGGAAGAGGAGGGACCGGCACTCCTCCGGCGCTCAGCATCCAACCTGCGGGAACGTTGTGGCCGCACGGGCAGGGGTAGTTCGAGGCGGAAAGTGCCTCCGCCTGGATGAATGTTAGAGTGGGTACGGTAGAATCCATGAGAGAGTGGTGAGTTTGTATGTGTTTATGCCAATGGTGTGGCAATGCATACATATATATAGAGAGAAGAAAACATCCCTTTAGTCCCGGTTGGGGACACCAACCGGGACTAAATGGGTTAGGGTTTCGTTTGGACCAATCAGATAGAATCACACGGATCGTGTGTTTCTTTAAAGCGCTTGTGAGTCGTAGGATCCGGGGTGTGTTTCTTTCGAGCTGTTGTGAGCCGTTCGATCAGGGCTACGGTGTGTTTCTTTCGAGCTGTTGTGAGCCATTGGATGAGGTGGTTTCTTAACCGCTGGATCAAAACCCTAGCACAACACTTTGTGAGCCAGAGGACCCTATATATAGCCCACCTTCATACACCGGTCAATTCATCGAGCAAATACAAAACATCCGGATTTGCCATCATACGTCCTGCCGTGCATTTGGTATGCATATTGCACCCAGTAGCCACGGTGGGGCTGTATGATGGCGATACCGATTGTTTTGTTCTACATCTCCCTTTAAGGTTTGATACATCATATATTCAGTTTATCGAGCAAATAAAAAACATCCGGATTCTCCATCATACGTCCTACCGTGCATTTGGTATGCATATTGCACCGAGTAGCCACGGTAGGGCTGTATGATGGTGATACCGATTGTTTTGTTCTACACCCCCCCTTTAACACATCCATCCATGCTTGGGTCAGTGTTCACTTTGAGCTCGGGTAGTAATGTGCAACTATTTGCTTGGTTGTGTTATGGTGGCGCGTGGCGCGGGAGTTGTGACGCGTGGCCAGGAGGGCGCGGTATAAATTGTCGCGCCTCGAGCGCGTCTTCTCCTCTCCACGCGCCCACTCCTCTCCACGCACCGTCGCGCTTCCACCATGCCTCCGAGGAGGAACAGCACCACCGGCTTCCGCGGCGTCCGAGCACGGCAGAACGGAATGTTCAGCGCAGATATCCGCTGGGGGAACGACCGCATCCCCCTCGGCTCCTTTGCGACGGCGGCGGAGGCCGCCCGCGCCTGGGACGCGGCGGCCTGGCACCTCAACCGCCCGCGGTCGCTGATGAACTTAAACGACTGTCACACCGTCTGGGAAGCAGGGGGCCAGGGCGCCGAAGCCGCAGATCGTCACTGCCGCCGACCACCTCCACCTCCGTCACCGCGCGTTTCAGGGCCTAGTCGACGCCAGGGAAGAACGCGTCGTCCGCGAGTATTACCGGAACAACCCGGGGGAGGAGAGCACCGACGAGGAGCTCTGGCAGACCCGCGCGGCTGAGCGGGCAGAGCGCCGCCTCGAATGCCACCTCGCGTTAGATGCCGCTCGGGAGGCGAGGACGAAGGCGCTGCAAGAGCTTCGTCGGGCCGACCGCGCCGGCGAAGTCTGGGCCTCCGACGATCCGAGGTGGGGGCCTATCTCCGACATACCATCATGCACCTCCGACGACGACGAGGAGGTCACCGACGAGTTCGCCGACGACGATGACCCGGAGGAGGTCACCGACGAGTTCCCCGACGACGACGACGAGGAGTAGTGTTCGTATGTTCTCTCTTTTTAATAAAAGAATTTGTATTCCGGCGACACTGCGGCGCGCTAGCGCGTCTGTTTTCTGTTTTTAATAAAAGTTATGAAATCAGATATTTTATCTCACAAGGTTTTGAGACATTTAAGTAACCTTCTGTTTTCCATGTTTTCCACTCGTTTTCTCAAATATTTTGCAAAGGAGTTAGTCTTAAACACATCAGAGATAATATAATTCACATGATCCATTCAAAAAAGTTTGGTACACAATAAATTATTACACATCAATTCTTCCCTTGTGTCCCCGCTTTCTTACGATTTGGCCGTATCCATGGAGCATCCTCATTATTTAACTTAATGCTTGGGTCAGTGTTGACTTTGAAGGGCGTAATTTCACCAAACATATTATAATCTTCTCACATGTCTGTCTTGTCCTCCACTCCCACGATGTTTCTTTTCCCTGAAAGAACAATGTGGCACTTTGGATCATCGCATGATGTACTGATCGTTTTCTTATCTTTCCGTTTCCTCGGTTTGCTACTCATGTCCTTCAAATAGAAAACCTGAGCGACATCTTTGGCTAGGACGAATGGTTCGTCAAGGTAACCAAGATTGTCGAAATCCACTATTGTCATTCCGTATTGCTCGTCCACCTTTACCCTACCTCCTGTTAGCTTGAACCATTTGCACCGGAACAAAGGGACCTTAAAGGAGGGTCCATAGTCAAGTTCCCATATCTCCTCTATGTAACCATAATATGTGACCTTTTGCCCAATCTCGGTTGCTGCATCAAAGCGGACACCACTGTTTTGGTTGGTGCTCTTTTTATCTTGGGAGATCGTGTAAAATGTATTCCCATTAATCTCGTACCCTTGGAAAGTCGTTATAGTCGAAGATGGTGTCTTGGCCAACATGTACAGCTCATCTCCAACATCATTGTCATTCATTAAATGTTTTCGCAACCAACTGCCGAAAGTCTCCATGTGAGCCTTTCTAATCCATGATTCAGGCTTCCCCGGGTTGTCCGAGCGTAAAATATTCTTGTGTTGCTCGAAGTACGGAGCCACCAAGCTCGAATTTTGCAGAACTGTGTGGTGTGCTTCAGTCATAGAATGACCGTCCATACATATCGTTGATTTCCTTCCGATCGTGCCTTTTCCACTTAGTCTCCCCTCGTGCCGCGATTGAGGAATACCAATCGGCTTAAGGTCAGGAACATAGTCAATGCAGAACTCAATTACCTCCTCATTTCCATACCCCTTTACGATGCTTCCTTCTGGCCTAGCACGGTTACGAACATATTTCTTTAATACTCCCATAAACCTCTCGAAGGGGAACATATTGTGTAGAAATACAGGACCGAGAATGGAAATCTCTTTGACTAGGTGGACCAGGAGGTGCGTCATGATATTGAAGAAGGATGGTGGAAACACCAACTCGAAACTGACAAGACATTGGACCACATCGTTCTGTAACCGTGGTAGATCTTCTGGACTGATTACCTTCTGAGAGATTGCATTGAGGAATGCACATAGCTTCACAATGGCTACTCAAACATTTTCCGGTAGGAGCCCCCTCAAAGCAATCGGAAGCAATTGCGTCATAATCACGTGGCAGTCGTGAGACTTCAGGTTTTGGAACTTTTTGTCCGCCATGTTTATTATTCCCTTTATATTCGACGAGAAGCCAGACGGGACCTTCATACTGCTCAGGCATTCAAAAAAAATGACCTTCTCTTCTTTGGTAAGAGCGTAGCTGGCACGACCTTGAAACCATTCCGGATGCCGGTCATCTGGGTCTTTCAAAAGTTGCTGGTCCTGCTGTGCTTCCTTTGTATCATTTGTCTTCCCATACACGCCCAAGAAGCTTAGCAGGTTCACACAAATATTCTTCGTAACATGCATCACGTCGATTGTAGAGTGGACATCTAGGACTTCCCAATACTGTAGCTCCCAAAATATCAATTTCTTTTTCTGTCGATCTTTCTCCATTGCGTTCCATCAGCGGGGTGTCTCAACTCCCCGTCGGGCTTACGGTCCTCTTTGTGCCATCGCAACAACTTGGCATGCTCTTTGTTCCTGAACAGGCGTTTCAGCCGTGGTATTATAGGAGCATACCACATCACCTTGGCGGGAACCCTCTTCCTGGGTTTCTCGCCCTCAACATCGTCACCATGGTTATCACCTCTGATCTTATAACGCAATACAGTGCATACAGGGCATTCATCCAAATTCTCGTATGCACAGCGGTAGAGGATGCAGTCGTTAATGCATGCATGTATCTTCAGAACCTCTAAACCTAGAGGGCAGACAACCTTGTTTGCTTCGTACGTACTGGCGGGCAACTCGTTATTCTTCGGAAACATATTCTTCAACATTTTCAGCAAATTTTTAAATGATGAGTCAGCTACACCTTCCCGTGCCTTCCATTTCAGCAAATCGAGTGTGCAGCCCAGCTTTTTCAGACTATTGTCGCATCCTGGGTACAGCGACTTCGTGTGATCCTCTAACATGCGATCCAAATTCTCCCTCTCCTTGTCAGTTTCGCAGCGTCTCCGTGCATCAGCAATGGTCCGACCAAGATCATCAGCGGGCTCATCATGTGCCTCTTCTTCACCTTCACCAAACCCTTCCCCACCTTCAGCATCATCCTCCATGAAAGTATCACCGAAAGCGTCATGATAGTTGAAATCGATATCATCCTCTTCTTCATCTTCTTCCATTCTAACACCTTTTTCTCTATGCTTGGTCCAACAATTATAGCTTCACATGAAACCGTGCCGAAGCAGGTGCATGTGAACGACTTTTGAGGAGGAGTGACCCTTCTCATTCTTACATTCAGCACATGGACAGATAATAAAACCTCGCAGCTTGTTCGCATTTGCCACTATGAGGAAATCTTTCAAACCCGTAGTGAACTCGCCGGAGAGTCGGTTACCGTACATCCATTGCCGATTCATTTGCATTATTATTATATAAAGTATATAATTAACCATCATGCATTTGTTAAACTAACTAGCTGGAAATAATACAAATCATGAAAGGTTCAAGTTGCTAACCGCGATCGCGGAGGTAAAATAAATGAAAACGCTCAAGTGCGGCTCGGACACTTCATATCATGTGTCTTTCATGCTCTCGGGCATTTCATCAAACACCTTGTGTGCATAGGAGGAACAAAAAGGAAACCCACCACCCCTTGTGAATATTGTGAGTAGAAGTGACACCAAATGTGGCTAAGTGCAGTCACCTGAGCCCTATATATAGGGATGGGCCTTTAGTCCCGGTTCACCTGGACAACCGCGACTAAAGGCCTTGGGGACCTATTAGTCCCGGTTGGCCCCCTCCAGTCCGCCAGCTGTGGACCGAGCGCGCTGGGCCCAGACTGTTGGTCGCGGGTCTCCTCCCGAACCGCGACTAGAGACCCCTATAGTCGCGGGTCGATACTTTTGGGGACTAATGGGGCGTATGGAAGGCCTATTTTCTACCAGTGGAGGACTCCATGGGGGCCGTTGTGGTCGAATTGATCATCCTTGAGCTCTTGTCTGGAATCAAGTAAACATCAGGTGCCGTTCGATCTTGTCCGGGTCCATCGATTCACCTTCTCTGTTTTTCTTGGTTTGGTTCCGTGAGTGTTGATCCATGGATTATAGTTAACCCGCGAGCAGAGGATTTGGGGAGGCGATGGATGGATGCAGCAGTCTTTTTGTTGTTATCGCAGGCAGAGATCGAGAGCGCTGGAAGATGCAGAAAGGTCGCACTCACATTCAGTTTGTACAGGTAGGACGTACTGTACATAGCGAGGGTTTGGGGGCGTGGATGACTAGGGAGCACGAGTGCGGAGCTGACCAGGTCCAGGTGCGGAAATGCAAAACCACCGGGGCGTTGGGACCCGGCACTATCATATCCGTAAAAAACCTGGAGATTCGTGCGAATTATTTTTCAGAACAGACCTTCCACCTCTGGCCAATAACTTTACAGTGCACCGCACAAACTTTCATGTTTTTACAAATTGGCCCTCTACTCCCATGAGATAGTGAAATAAATATTTATCAATACTTTCACGGGCACTATATTCATCTAATTTTTTTTCTTTGCAGAATATTCAACAAAACAATAAGTATTTTTTTTTTTTGAAACGAGCCAAAGATTCCACGTAGTATTCTGTTTCAGGAATATTCAACACTACTAAAAAACATGAATAGAATAATTTTTATATAAGTTAAATTTGTTGACATTTTTTTTCGCAGAATATTCATACAAGATTTATACTCAGTATTCACAACACTCACGGAACTTTCTTCCAAGACAAGTTTTATACAGGATACACAAATGTTTCAGACGGGTATCATCACAGATTTAATGTAGAATCATGGAAAACCTAATTTTTCTACTGCCTCGTTGCATATCCAAACAAAGTTCATAGATGAACTAATTAAAAAATAGAAAAAAAAAGGTAAAGAAAAAAAGGCAAAAAACAAAGGGGACACTGGTCGGATTGGTTCTCTAAATAAGTGCCTATAAGCCCAGATCCAGGGCATCATTGTGAATGGAGTATCCTGCCTCTCCTTTGCCAAATCCATACAAGAAATAAATCATGAAAAAATTATAACAGGGACATCGGTTCGGCACAGATCTAAAGAAAACCAAGAATTATACTAAAATTTTATACTTTTTTTAATAATACTGTGTATTTAACAAAGTTATGTTCTTTTAAACTTATTTAGCATTGTTAACCATATAATTATTTTCCCAACTATTTTACTTTACATTGTAGCGATGTATATCGCTGAAAATATATTCGAGTTGTGCAAAAAGTTTTTCCTCTATGAGATATTACACTAAATTAACATGATATACAACCACCTAAATTCTAGAAAAAAAACGCACACCTACTTGACTTCTTTCAAATAATAAATTATATAGTGTGTATATGTATTATTGTGTGATTTTTCTTCTCCAAATTTTGCATTATTTAATATATTTGTGTTGATTCCAAATGATACAACCAAAAAAATATGTTAATAAAGGTATATGTTTATGTAAGAAAATATATAGAATCTTCTGGAGCTTAAATTTAATAGTTTGGATGATAATTTTTTTCATAGTCAAATGTGTCTAGTAAACTAAAATTTATTTCGTACAAATTTGTTGACGATATATAGTTGTGGTTGAAGTGGCACTGATTATATTAATTACTAAGAAGCATAAAATATTATGGGTTCCACTCCTTTTGCACAAATTCAGTTACTATGTATGGTCACCTCAATGGGTATATGTATCACATGAACTTGATCAAACTATTTAATATAAGAGTTGAAATCTGTATTACTATATGGTATTTGATCAAACTATATTGTACGAACTATGTATGATGGAATCGAGTTAGTATGGAATAGAATTTATTATTACTAGATCATAGGATGTTTAATTAAGAAGTTGTTATGAATTGCATTTTATTAAGTTGAAATAGTACTGGATTTTGATTTCGATCGCAACAATTGGAGTTTGTATGAATCGAGTTAAATTAAGTGGATATGGTGTTGGATGCAGCCGCACCAAGCTCTCTCCCAACTCGGATTGGACTCCTAGTTGAACTAGGAGTCGTTTTCCATGCCTACTCGTGTTTGTGGTTAGATCTATTCCATATACTTAGGGTGGTGTATGGCTGTATGAGGCCTAGTGGAGGGTTGTGAGATTTGATATGGCCAAGCGCTACATACCTTCTGTTTATAGGTGGAGGGGTAGGGTTACATGTAGAGTTCTAGTCGAATACAAACCGGTACTTGACTTGTACTCCAAAAAGATGAGCTAGCTCGACGACCCGTTGGTGACTCCCAAGTACAGGAGATCAATTGCAATACCTTTTGATTAGAAAAGGCTATCAAACCCAAGAGGCGCTGAGGGTATTGGTTAGCAAGAATGATAAATGAAACAATGAAATATGCATGTGTTTTTTTGGATTTTTGGTTGTACAGTTGAAAATAGAATATGCAAGTGTTTTTGGTACTACACACCCATTTGTACCGGTTTTTAACTCAACAGGTACTAAAGGTCAAATCATGCGGCTGTGATCGGAGGAAGCCGATGCGGTGCCCGCTGTGCGCCCGCGTGGCGGGGAGGGCGGCCACGGCTCGCGGCGGCGCGATGCCGGAGGCGGCAACCATGGCCCGGGCGGCCGGAGATCTCACTCCTGCGACGGCGGCCCCGCGGAGGAAGAGTGGCTGTGTGGAGGTAATCAGTTGCGTTAGAGGACACGGAGGTTGTGGCTCTCTCTCGGCGTCACCGCCGACCCGATCTGCCTGATGACGGCGCCGCCGCTGTGGGAGAAGCCAAGGGAGGGAGTGGAGGAGGAGATGCCACGGACCATGATGGCGCAAGGCGAGCCGAGGTGATGAGGATGGGAGGGAGTGGAGGAGGCGCTGGATCGGGATCGAGATCGAGGGAGAATGAAAAGAGGATATGTGGCGGCGGCGGAGAAATGAGTGAGGAGGGCGGGTGGCAACGTGGATTTTTAGGGTTAGAGGGTGGGGGAGATGCGATGGTTTGAGGGAGTCAGCGGGCACTTACATCTATACTATACTTACCTCTACTCTTTCGTGCTGACCGACAGTAGGGACACGACACTAATGGTCCCACGGGTCAGCCTCATTTTTGAGGTGAGTGTGGTATATTATGTGCTGAATATAGTAAATAAGAAAACAGTAAATAAATCTCAGGAAATAGTAGAAAAGAGAAGAAAAAAACTAAATTAAAGTAAAAGATGATTAAATTCATTCCTCTCAAAAGATTTTCATCTACCTCATTTTGACGAACAAATTTTAATTTTTCTGTAAAGCACATACCAAAAATATGCGAAGCATTTTCCATTTTCCATTTTCGGAGTGCAAAAAATGTGTTTTTTTTGTGAAGCACATACCAAAAATATATTAAAAAAATGGTACACAATAAATTTATAAAGCTATTATGCAATATTTTATCTACAAATAACCAAACTTCTTCCTCTAAAAAGAGTTTCATACGCCTCTTTTGAAAAAGAAAAATTTCCGCTCATTAAGCTGAAAGCGGTTGAAATTTGAACTACAACTGCATTGTAGTTTGCTTATGATTTTTCATAAAACTTATTTTTATGTACAAAAGTACATATTTCATCAGAGATACAACAAGAGCTTTGCGAGATTCAAGACATAGCTATAAATGGTCATGTCCCCCGTTTTGACCGTACTCCGAAATCAGCATAAAAGGTTCAAAAAATATTTAAAAAAATGGATGACCTTCGCAATGTGTTATCATATGTGACACAGTAACCATAAAAATTAATAAACTTGGAATACGCTAATTATCGCGAAAAAAAAGGTTCATAGAAATGAGCTATCATCTACGAAGATTCTTGTCTTTTGGGCCAAATGACGGATGTTATGGCACATTCATGGCATAGTTTTTTTAAATGTGCCCATATTCCATACAAACATGCATATTGGGACAACAAAGAATGTTCACGAAGAAAGTTTTATTGTTCTTTCAAGAAAAACATCATTTTCCATTTTCGGAGTGTAAAAAATGGTTTTTTTTGTGAAGTACATACACAAAATTGTAAAAAGTAAAATTATAAAGAAAATATGTCATATTTTATCTACAAACAACCAATTTTTTTACTAAAATTTTATACTTTCTTAATGTTTTTTAATAATATTTGGTATTTAACAACGTTATGTTGTATTATACTTAGTTAGCATTGTTAATCATATAAATATTTTCCCAACTATTTTCCTTTACATTGTTGCGATGTATATCAGTTGTGCAAAAATATTTTCCTTCATGAGATATTACACTAAATTAACAAGATATAGAACCACCAAAAATCCGAAAAGAAAACCACACACCTACTTGATTTCTTTCAAATAATAAATTATATAGTGTGTATATATATATATATTATTGTGTGATTTTTCTTCTCTAAATTTTGCATTATTTAATATATTTGTATTGATTCCAAACGATACAACCTAAAAAATATCTTAATAAAGGTATATGTTTGTGTAAGAAAATAAATAGAATCTTCTAGAGTTTAAATTTAATAGTTTGCATGATCATTATTTTCATAGTCAAATGTATTTAGTAAATTACTATTTATTTCGTATAAATTTATTGACGATCTATAGTTGTGGTTGAAGTAGCACTGATTATATTAATTAATGAGAAGCATAAAATATTGTGGGTTCTACTCCTGCTGTACAAATTCAATTACTATATATGGCCACCTCATTGGATATCTCTATCACATGAGCTTGATAAAACTATTTAATATAAGAGTTGAAATCCATATTACTACATGGCATGTGATCAAATTATATCATATGCACTATGTATGATGGAATCGAGTTAGTATGGAATACAATTTATCATTATTGGATCATAGGATGTTTAATTAAGAAGCTGTAATGAAATTGCATTTTATTAAGTTCAAATGGTACTAGATTTTGATTTCGATCGCAACATTTGGAGTTTGTATGAATAGAGTTCAATTAAGTGGATATGGTGTTGGATGCAGCCGCACCAAGCTCTCTCCCAACTCTGCCTACTCATGTTTGTGGTTAGATCTGTTCCATATAGAGCCCGACCCCCCGTGTACATTGATTCTTCGTGTTGGGTAGTCCTATACCTGATGGGACTTGATCTACCCCGTATGGTTACCCGAGCCCCACGACCTCGACTCTTACAAATTGTAACATGAGGCTTTTCAACGCATTTCTTTGTTTGGTTGAAAATCCAGCGAAATATACTTGTGTATGAACCACTTTTTTCCAAAAGAAAGTGATTCTTTGTGCCCGAAGGAATTGAATTTGGAATTAATACAATAAAATGTTGTGTACAAACCCTCATATAGACCCTGCCACACACACGATTACAAAGGAGGAAAATCTGCAAATCAAATTATTGATGCTAAATATCGAGCATGTATTTCGAAAGTATTGCACAGGGAGAGACAGTCGACGACGGTATGCGGCGATGGCACAATCATATACGGCCACGGCAGGGAGTTGTCTGCGATATAATTAGCACGTTTGATGCTTCTATTTGGAAGATGGTAGGACTCGACTTCCCGATGGTGTTTTTCTTCCATGTCATAGCTGAAGTAGATAGTGTCACAGCTGATGGATGCGAAAACCGACGCGGACACCGAAAAGGCTAAAATCTTTACTCTGATGCTTACAAATTGTAAAATCTAACAAAATATTTTTGTATATGAAACACTTTCGAGAAAACAGTAAATAATTGTGTCTTGAGGAATTGAATTTGGAATTAAAAGAAGAAAATGTTGTGTACAAACCTCATATAGACTACGCCTCACACACGATTACAAGGAGGAAAACATACAACTCAAATTATTGATGCTAAATATTGAGCATGTACTTCAAAAGTATTGCACATGGAGAGACAGTCGATGACGGTATGCGGCGATGGCACAATCATATACGGCCACGGCAGGGAGTAGTCTGCGATATAATTAGCACGTTTGATGCTTCTATTTGGAAGATGGTAGGACTCGACTTCCCGATAGTGTTTCTCTTCCATGTCATAGCTGAAGTAAATAGTGTCACAGCTGATGGATGCGAAAACCGAGGCGGACACCGAAAAGGAGCGATGCATTCCTAAGATCAGCGCCCGCCCGTTGAAGCTCTTGACTAGGTATAGAGTCTTCTTGCTCAGATCCAGGCGATAAACGTCATACCTCTTGGAGTTACGTGGAAGCATATGGTGCACCAGCATCAGCTCCCCATCGTTATCCACCAGGTGCACGGTACCCGTCGTCTCGCGATCAACCCAACATAGGTTGGCAGCCACCTCGAGGCATGGTGGCCCATCTACGCCCGCCTCCAGCACCATGAGATATTTCTCGGTGACGAAGTAGAAGCGGCCTGACAACATCAAGGGAGCCGTATCTTGCGCAATAATGTTGCACTGGAACCAAGACTTGTCGCCAGGCTTGGCGATGCCTAGGATGCGGAGCTTGGGGAAGTACAGAATGACTGAAGTAGAATCACCGGCGATGCCGGAGCACCAAGGTGTGAAGTGTCGCCCGGAAGAATATATGCTAGGATGACAAGATAACAGAGTGGTCACTGGCGGGAGCTCCGTGAGGTGGTGCGTGAGCGGGTTTAGTAGTCGTATGTTGGTGCGCTGGTGGAGCAGGACGAGGAGGCCCTCAGGGGTCGCGGCCAGCACGTCGTGGTCGAGGAGCTCGGGCAGACTCACTCTAATGCACTCGCCGGTAGAGAGGTTGAGGAAGCGACGGTGGTGGGAAGGGTCGAGCAACTCCCGGAGCATGGCCCAGTGACGAGGGTAGAACCGCTGATCACCGTCCCTGCGTGGGTCGACGGTGCACTGTCGCCAGGCGCGGCATACAGCGCGGAAGCGGATGTAGTCGGCCACGTGGCCGGCAAGGACACGGTCGGCGACAAGCCCCGCCGGGTCATCCGGAAGATTCGCCCAGTCCGTCGACCACCGGCCGTCCCGTCCGTGGAACCCTTTCGCCGCCATCCGAGTGCGCGCGGCAACCGTGATTAGGGTTCCTCTGCGGTGGGCTTTTCTGCGCAGCCCTCGGGCGTTGGGGGCTTCCGCTATTTGTGTATACCCCCGATCGTTTGTATGTTGGGATTCGGATACCGACACCCAATCAATCTAACCGCCATGGAAGGTGAATATGGCAGAGATTCAGGACGGCCAGATCGCGATCAATCGATGCTGTCTGCGTGTGTATGCCAGCAATTAAGTAACCAGATGTCATATACAGTTGTTGCGTGTCAATCGATGCTGGAGCGAGGGTGCTGAGAATTTTGCTTCCGGCTGCAGGTTGATTTTGCTTCCGGACAGGCTCGTTAACTGAATCTTACATGTTGGTGCTGCTAATTCCTAGCTTTAGGAGATTATAATTACTTATGATTTATCCAATTTCCTGCTTCTTCCCGAGTACTTACTCAGATTCAAGATGTAAGTTTACTACATGGCTGGTCTAGCTAGTTATATAATTATATGAAAAACATTTATGATATTTTCTCCCTTTTTTCACACATCTTTCTGTTTCCTTTTATGAATCCCTACAAAGAATAATCTGATTTTTATTTTAAAATTTTCATATTTTTAGTCTTTTTTCGTCATGACTTTTATTGCCTTTTCGAGATTTCCGTAAATCATATCTTTGGTTTCTCTAAATTTCTGAATACCCCTTAGGCGCATCACCATATGACATGATTCAAACAAACTGGGACAATGAAACATGTGTTTCTTTTTCTACGGAAAGCCTTATGGTTAGCTTTATTGATTGGAACATGTTTTTTGTTTTTTTTTCTAGCGAAACGTCAAAACTCTGCTCTAAGCTTTATTAATAAACAAAAATAGTTACATCGTTTATAGGCTTTATATCGGTGCATGTCTTGTGTAGTTTAGAAGCTGAGGAGAAAATAGACAAACCTTGGATTTGGGCGCCTTATTTTTATAAAAAAAAGTAAACTTACTCTCACCCCGCAAAATGAAGGTTTTGTAACATATTTTACCCATTTAAATGAAATGGCACAAATCTACTACATTTAACAAAGTTACTTCCATATGTACCTCTTTTAACAATTTAGCTGGAGGCCCAATAGTGGACAGTATTCTGGGTGGGTGGGGTTTGGTACTCCTCTTTGCCACAAACATTGTATCTATCTATCTATCTATCTATCTATCTATCTATCTATCTATCTATCTATCTATCTATACTTCTTATAAAGCAAAACACCACTAACATGCATTAATTTTCTAATTTAACATGCAAGCTATCCACATCATCCATCCTATTAGCCAATCAATATTCCATGTCATCTCCAGTAATATTTATTAATTATTACATGCAACCTACATATCATCCATTTATCAAAATCATCCATTTTTTCAAATAAAAAATTTATAATGCATCATCACATGTTTATTCAAATTTACTATCTCGAGATCAACTGATTTTTACATGTTTCTTTAGACAATATAATATATCATACATGTGTTTTTAGAAAATGACTTTGAGACCCCCACCCTCAGCATTGAAATGGTGCATATGAAATTTATTATAGTTCCTAAATAGATCCCGCTGCAATGCGCGGGGTATCCTTCTAGTTTTATGTATTTATTGCGCAAGATTTTTTGGTGTGCATTGTGAGAGGCGCCACATTGGCACAAGTGCGTCGGAGAAACCTATGACTGATAAGGAAAATGAGTCGTCTTGCCATGCCACACCGAAAAGGGCCCCGGGTTAAAGTGTTAGAAAGGGTAAAGAGAGGAAATAATTTTGCAAAGCGGGGGCATCTTTTTGCTATTTGTGTTAAAGTAGGGTAAAATACGTCACACACCGCTTCATATGCGGTTAAAAATAATAGAATCTACTCTCGGAAAAATAAATGTTGAGATGGGGTGTTCATGTGTCTATTTCATATAGAGCTTTTCAAGATGTGTTTGGCCGGTTTAACCATGTGTTTCGCCGGTTTTCACCTCTGCACTAACCAAATTACTTGGAAAACAAATAAACCTTGTATTCATATGTGAGTTTCAGGTATGACACATCTTATCAATGAAATGAAGCCATAAATGGCGGACTTGGAGCAAACAACCAACTCTTTAATCAGAGGAATTCACATCCAAATTCGCATAAGATTAACAACATGTGGTATAGCCGGAAGCGACCATATGCGCACCACCTTTGTTTCTTCAAAAAGAGAAACTTCGATGGCGGCAACAACGAAAACCATTCACCGCAGTGCCAAACAGAACTAGATCATAGGTGAAGTGATCCGGAGAGGAAAGATATCTTCCCCGTCTGCTGTGTGGTCATCTTCTTCAAGACTCAAAAATCCATATCACCATCGTTGTAAACTCTACTCATATTTAACTTTTTTTCCAATCTTACAACTATTGTGTCTAGCTATAAAAACTAATACCAATATGAACCATATTCATTTATTACGTAGTTTATGTGTTATTCTCTTCTCATGTGCAAGTATTACCCCTCGGCCTTGGGGATGCATGGGATGGGTGAGATGTGTTTGTACCTATTTTATTTCATCTATTTGCGAGAGTCTTCTAGTATTGATTATAGGATTTATTATACATGTTTTACATAATGCTTGTTGTCTAATTTGAGGTCCCCCACGACATGATCCATCGACGTACATGGGTAAGAACTTATTTGTTAGTGAATCCGCGACCTTCAGGTGACATGTGTTCATATCAAAGAGGAGAGAACACAACCCAAGGGTCACGGTAAATAACCAAGGGCAAAGCATTGGTTAAGTTTCATGACTTTAAATGCTTAGCTGACCATTGCATGTGGTAACAAGATATTGGCATACGTAGAAAAATTTAAAATTTTCCGTCCTACGTAGCACACAGGATCTACTATGCAGGTAAAGGCGTGGATAGACCTGATTATTAACGACATGGAGCGCCGAGGTGGTGTCAATGGCGATGTCGATGAAGCCTGATGAAGAGTCCCATGGCTAAGCCTAGCGGTGGGACTGTTGCCGACTCCTCGTACCGTGCCTTCAGGATCCATCAGAGTGAGAGTATCACGTGTTATCCCTCTGAGTTCGCACACGTACGTCCCTCAAAGTCCGGCAGCGCTTCGCCGTCTAGGGCTAATCGTTACCAGCTCAGAATTGAGGTGGAGAGATCCCAACACACATGGGAGAGAGAGAAAGATTAGAGTTAGGTCTAATCAAGAGATGATCAACATCTCCTAATTAGAAGAGGCTCTAAACCAATTAGATGGTCTCTAATCAGAATTTATAATCCAATTAGAAGCGTTTCTAATTAGAGGATCTAATTATTATAGTGGTTCTAATTAGGGGACCGCTAATTAGATCTTTAATCCTGAGAGAGAGACAGAGAATAGCATGGAGGCTATAAATTGTGTCAAAACAATGAGGAGGGTCAAAGTAGAATATGGTCAACTAGAGGGGGGGTGAATAGGTGACTAACAATTTTTCTCCTATTCCTTTTTAGATTGGGCTAAACAAGTAAACACAAGGTTATCTAGATGTGCAACTAGGTGGACAACCTATGTGATACAATACAAAGTATGCAATGGAACCAATATATAAAGTAACAAGATAAATCACAAGTGTAAACAAGGAGACAAGGATATGTTTCCCGTAGTTCCTTCCCAAGGGAAGTACATCTACGTTGGAGAGGTGTGAAGCCATCTAGGCGCTCCAATAGCATGGATGTGCACACATTATTATCCTTGAGCTTCTCCGGTGAGGGAGATTCTCGTTTCCACTATGAGGTTGAGTTGAAGGCATTGACCAAACCTTTACACAAGGTTGAGGCGACTCCAAAAGATGGATGGAGGCTCTCAACAATCCGAACCTTCTTGCAACAAGGTGGAATCTCCAAGCACAAGGATTCTACTAGGGTTTCTAGGACCAAAATAGATTTCTAGATCTACTAGGATGTGGTGGATGGATTTGCAATTCCTTTGGCGGAGTCACAGATCAAGCTCTCCTCAAGCACTCCACGAAATATGGTGTCGATTGGATGGACGGAGTGGGAGATTCATGGGTAACGTTTGTAAACCCCAAGAGAAAGGTTGTGAAGAGTGCAACGACAAGTTTTCCCTCAGAAAAGAAAACAAGGTTGAATCGACCAGTTGGAGGACAAGCAACTTCTGAAGGTTGATGCAGTTGATGTGGTAGGGTGAACTACCGGTTCATAAGCAACGTGGAACCTACACAACACAATCAATTCATTTTGCCCCAATGAAGCAGTGAGGTTGTCAATCTCACCGGTTTCGCTGAAAACAAAGCGGTTAAAGGTATGTTGTGGATAACAGTAGGAGAACAATGTGAAAACAATAGTAGCAGTCTGAAAACAGTGGAAACAGTGTCAAAACGGTAATTGCAGTGGTTGTATTATCAATATGAGGAAATGTACGAGGGTCCACAGTTTACTAGTGGTGTCTCTCCATAAAAGATAGATAACATGTGTGGTGAACAAATTACAGCTGAGCAATTGGTAGACATTGAGACATGCATGACATGATGATTACTATGTGATTCATTCGGGCATTACAACAAGACTCATAGACCGTCACCCAACTGCATCCATGACTGATAATCCACCCTTAGAATATCATCCAAACAAACCTTGGGTATTAAGCTGCAAGCAAAAAATAATCACATTAACCATAGTGTGTAATGTAAACATAATTTTTTTTTACCCTAATGGAAACAACACATTCTTATCTGTTACGTTTTTGTCACTCGAGCAGAAATGCAAAGGAGGCATGAACCCACTATCGAGTATAAATACTCCCTCTAGGAGTCATTAGCATCTACTTGGCCAGAGCATCTACTAACAACTGAGAGCATACAAGATCATAAATAACATACACATGAAGATAACATGATAGATTTATAATCAAGAGACATAACATTCAACATTCATCGGATCCCATCAAACACAACATGGGCATTACAATAAGATGATCTCCATAATGTAGGGCAGCTCACGAGATCTAAACATGTGGCATAAAGAGGAGAGAACAACCATCTAGCTACTGCTATGGACCTGTAGTCCAAGGATGAACTACTCACGCATCACTCCGGAGGCGGGCATGGTGGGTACAGCCCTTCGGTGAATATTTCCCCTCTCGGCAGGGTGCCGGGGAGAACTCCAGAACCCTTCCAAACTCGGGTTGACGATGGCGGCGGCCTCGGGTGTTTTTCGTGGAAACGTGGTATATTTTTAGGGTTAACTATCCGAGGGGAATAAATAGGCAAAAGGGCGATGGCGGTGGGCGCCTGTCGAATATGAGAATCTACAAATCCCTCGGGTGAACCCATAGGGTTTCGAATAGGAGAACCCATGAGCGCTGGTGGCGATCGTCGGCTAAACAGGGGGCAAGATTTACCCAGGTTCGGGGCCCTCGTAGAGGTAAAACCCTTACTTCTACCTCCGTCGATCTGTATTAACGAGTAGATCGGTTACAACGGTGGTTGCTCAAGTCGAGAGTATGATCTCGAGCTCAAGGCTTTGGTGGTGCGGTCTTGCTTGGTCCTTTTCCGGTGGCTCTCCTGGCCTTATATAGGTGGCCAGGTCTCAAACCCTACCCGGAGAGGACTCGAACTCTAACCCTATGTCGGTTACAAGTTTCCTAACTTAACCCGCAAGGCATTGCGGGTGGGCTTCATGTGGGCCTTCCGGAATACTCCAAGGGCTTCCCTTCTTGGGCCTTAACCTTCGGACTGAGACAGGGTGTCCTTACCCGCAGGGTCTAGGATCCATGCCTTCGTTAGCGACCAAGAGGCCCACCACCCCATGGCACGGCCAAGGGGCGTGCCACCCTATAATGTGCCCCCCTCCGGGTCTCTTCGGGACTCCATGGAACCTTCGGGGATTCTAAGACTTCTGGGCTTCAAAATTTCTAATTCCAAGAATATTTCGAGAACAACTTTTCTGAAACAAAAAACATCAGAAAACAGGAATTGGCTGTGTGGCATCTTGTCAATATGTTAGGCACAAAAAATCGATAAAAATGATATAAAGTGTATAGCAAACATGTAGCAAATAACATGAAAAAAACATGGAACATCAGAACTTATGGATACGTTTATGACGTATCAACATCCCCAAGCTTAGTTCATACTCGTCCTCGAGTAGGTAAACGACAAAAATAATAATTTCTGAGGTGACAGGCTACCAACATAAACTTTCGATCATCATAATTGTAAAAGCATATGTAAGCTGAGATTATAGTACTTTAAACATAAGCATGATAGATATAATTTTAACAATGAAACATAGAAATTATTTTGCATTATGAAAAGTAACACAGATAGAAGATCATGAGTAATAATGCATTTGAAAGTCATACGTTTTTTTCTAGCATCAAGAAAACATGGAAAAGTGTTATTTCGCTTGTCCTTAAGAGTGGGACAAAACATAAATTCCAAGATACCTTCAAAGTTTAAGAGGATGACTAGAACCAATAATTTGAGAGTAAGTAATAACAAGATATGAATCAATCAATAATAGTTTTGGGAAAAATGCACATTAAACTCAGAATGACAACTATGCTCTCTCAACTGTGCATAAAATTAGAAGATGGAGAATCAACATAAAAGTAAAAGAAAGGCCCTTCGCAGAGGGAAGCAGGGATCACTCATGTGCTAGAGCATTTTATTTTATTAAACAGAGGTATAAAATGTTTGACACTCCTCCCAACTTTTTTCTTACACAAACCATGGCTAACCGAATCCTCGGGTGTCTGCCAACAATCACATACCATGGAGGAGTATCTAATTTTTAGGGAGGTGTGTATGTCTATGTCAACGAATGGTAAACAGAAAATATAGTACGTCACAAGCCAACTAGACTTCACAAGAGCGGCTCCCATAGAAGGTCACATCTGGGTAGAAGGTCATCTCTTTCTCTTTTGTTTACACAATTATGTTTTGACTCATAAATCAGGGACAAAAATAGTGAAGATAATTTGTTGTATTAAGTTTGGGGCTGGGCACCCCGCTGCCAGCTCTTCTATCAATTGGATAAGCGGATGAAGTCACTAGTCCAAGGTGTGAAATCCAATTAACAAGTGAGATAAATATTCTCTATTCACGTCGTCATGAGCTAAAACAGGAGTAATTTTGAAAGTTTTAAAGGTAACACATGAGCAATTTACTTTGGAGCGGCGGTTAAATACCGCATGTAGGTAGGTATGGTGGGCATATTTGTTAAACTTTGGTTTTTGAGAGTTGGATGCACGGTTAGAGGTCATACTCAGTACAGGTGGAGGCTAGCAAGAGACTGGG
This sequence comes from Alopecurus myosuroides, assembly GCA_028641055.1. Classification (NCBI taxonomy): domain Eukaryota; kingdom Viridiplantae; phylum Streptophyta; class Magnoliopsida; order Poales; family Poaceae; genus Alopecurus; species Alopecurus myosuroides. The sequence goes on along the minus strand of CM054057.1, from coordinate 127,296,738 downwards.
AGCGACAAATCAAGAGAGCATAATGGTCATAATCATGCATAACGACAAAAACATTATTAATCAAATCATAAGTGGTATTACAAGTCAAAAACTAAATGACTATAGGGGCTATAAGTGACTAGTTTGTAGTCATAAACATAAAAACAGAGCAATGTCAGTCGATTCTCAACTTCAACCGGGCCCGTCAAGTTACCGAGACAGCACGAAGACGCAATCCACCACCACAACCACCACCACCATGAGATGAACTCAAGCCACCACCATCACCCAAACCACCATGAATACCACCCCCACAAGCTATCCCATCGTGAAATCAAGCTATCCCTAGTCTCCCTAGGTTTCCTCTAACCGATTTATGGTGAAAAATCCGGAGCAAATTGGTTAAAATGGGGGGATTAATTCGGGCCTTGAAGTTGAACATAGATAAAGGGGAAGAACACGCAGGAAAGAAAGAAGATGAAGAAGGGAAGAAGAGGGACCGATAGTGCCGATACACGCTCAGCCACTAATCGGGCTTGGCAACCCCGATTTGTGTTGCGGGCACCCTTCGCGTCGCCTGACTGGCCGCGGTGACGTGGCCTGGCTAGTAATAGGCTTACGCGTGGCGAGAGGCTGGAATCGGGCCTAGCTTACCCGACATGACCAGTCGGCTCCAGCTGGCCTGCTTAGGTAATATATTCGAAAATAACGAAAATTGCGTACTATTTTCCGAATTACGTAATAAAAATGTATTATTTTAAAAAATAGCCTTGTAAGGTAGCCTGGGCTGACCATGATGTCTGGGGCGCATCCCACATGCCTATTTGGATGCCTAGGGCCGAGTACACCAAGCCTCACCTTGGTAACACAATGTCTCGCTCCGGCGGACAAACCTTCATGATAAACATGAGCTCTCCTCATGGCAATTACAAGTTTAGGGTAACATAATTATACTGAAATTTTATACTTCCTTATTTTTTAATAATCTTGTGTATTTAACAAAGTTATGTTGTATTATACTTAGTTAGCATTGTTAACCATATAATTATTTTCTCAACTATTTTCCTTTACATTTTTGCGATGTATATCACTGAAAATACATCCGAGTTGTGCAAAAAGTTTTTCCTCTATGAGATATTACACTAAATTAACAAGATATACAACCACCTAGAATCTGGAAAAAAACCACACACATGTTTGATTTCTTTCAAATTATTAAAAATATAGTATGTATCTATATTATTGTGTGTTTTTTTCCTTCAAATTTTGCATTATTTAATATATTTGTATTGATTCCAAACAATACAACCTAAAAAATATCTTAATAAAGGTATATGTTTTTGTAAGAAAATATATAGAATCTTCTAGAGTTTAAATTTAATAGTTTGCATGGTCATTTTTTTTCATAGTCAAATTTGTCTAGTAAATTACAATTTATTTCGTATAAATTTGTTGTCGATCTATAGTTGTGGTTGAAGTAGCACTGATTACATTAATTAATGAGAAGCATAAAATATTATGGGTTCTACTCCTTTTGCACAAATTCAATTACTATATAAGGTCACCTAGCTCAATGGGTATCTGTATCACATCAACTTGATCAAATTATTTAATATAAGAGTTGAAATTCGTATTACTATATGGCAATTGATCAAACTATATCGTATGCATTATGTATGATGGAATCGAGTTAGTATGGAATATAATTTATTATTATTGGATCATAGGATGTTCAACTAAGAAGTTGTTAGGAAATAGCATTTTATTGAGTTGAAATGGTACCGGATTTTGATTTCGATCGCAACAATTGGAGTCTGTATGAATCGAGTTAAATTAAGTAGATATGGTGTTGGATGCAGCCGCAGCAAGCTCTCTCCTAACTTGGATTGGACTCCTAGTTAAACTAGGAGTCATTTCCCGTGCCTACTCATGTTTGTGGTTAGATCTATTCCATATACTTATGGTACGGTGGTGTATGGCTGTATGAGGCCTAGTGTAGGGTTGTGAGATTTGATATGGCCAAGCGCTCCATACCTTCTTATGTTATAAAGGTGGAGGGGGTAGGGTGACATGTAGAGTTCCAGTCGAATACAAGCCAGTAGACTTTTACTCCAAAAAGATGAGATAGCCCGACCACCCGTGTAGATTGATTCCTCGTGTTGGGTAGTCCTATACCTGATGCGGCTTGATCTACCCCGTGTGGATACCCGAGCCCCATGATCTCGACTCTTACAAATGGTAACATGTGCCTTTTCATCGCATCTCTTTGTTTGGTTGAAAAACCAGCAAAATATACTTGTGTACGATCCACTTTTTTTCAAAAAGTAAGTAAATCTTCGTGCCCGAAGGAATTAAATTTGAAATTAATAGAAGTCCTCAACCATTATCACATCTAGCCTCACAACCTACCACCGAATTCCATTCTTTACTTAGCCGGCTTCCATGCCCTTTTTGAAGGGTATTTAGGAATAGCGCCTAGACTAGACTTGTGGCAGTATTGCTTTGGAATTAAGCGAAACCCCCGCTCTTCCAACCTGTGGAACCATATCTTTCACCCTTCGTAGATTCAGCGAAGATTGGTTCCCGAAGATAAAAATGTCTGAATCCGTCAAATTCTGTACGGGTTCCTTTTTCTATCATCAAGATATCCCATTTCCTGGAAAGGAAAACGGGGTTCCACCATTTTTCAATACTGCCGCTATTCCCCAAGATAACTGGGCTGCAGAAGCAGTGCAGACCTTGCCGGAAGATTTAATGAAAATCAAACGGCACATCGCCAAGCTCACCTCCTCAAAACCTCCTCTTACCGGAACCGACACAGTCTTGTGCTTGTTCGAAAGACGTATCCAACCTCTTGCACATCGAACCCGTCTTGTACGCGAATACAAGGGTCCGGAAGACAAGATGAGGGGAACGGATAAGGCTTTCACGAAAAGGGACTTCAAAAAGCGGGTCAACCATTTGGTTGCTACTCGCGACCAATATGAAGAAAGCCGAGAGATGTATCATAAAAAGAACAAGATTCCAAAGGTACGCTTTCTTCTCTTTGGACAACCTTGTCGGATTTTTTTCTTTCTCTGCTTTCTTAACTTAGTCGGATATTTCACCATTTCCATAGTTCGATGACCTCACGGAAAAGGATCTTGCAACTGACGCCGAACTTGACGAACTGCACGCCAAGTTTTATGGTGGTCGGAAGCGCAAGAGGCCAGCAACCACTGAAGAGGTGGTGGATCTTGACGGGGTTCCCGTCGCTACATCCAGGTAATTCTCTGGGTATTTTGTACTTTTGCCTACTTTTTGTTGTATAAGCTGTTTTGGTTTCTCGGAATATTAACTTCTCGGATTTTCTTCTTTCTCCTTTCCCCTTTAGCCTTGCTCCCACTTCTTTGACATCAAAGAAGTTGAAGAAGCATAAGGCCACTGTCGGAAAAGGAGCGCCATCTCCTGCTGTAGCTCCCTCTACCCTAGTTACTCTCTGGGGAGAAGATCATTCTGCAAGGCCGGAGGAATACCCACTGCTGACCAGCCAGCCCATTGCGTCCGAGATGGATGCGAGGGAAAGGGCGGAGCCGGATATTTGCGGTCCTTCTCGTACACCTGAGGAGGGACCCATTCCTACTTTTAACAAAGAATTCAAGGTAAAGGAAGAACCATTCGACGAACTCGGATATATTTGTCCATGGGCTACCAAGTTCTTCGCTCCTGCTCCTCTGATCTGTCCTTGGCCGCAAGGCGGACTAATAGTAAGGAATAACTTCGTATTTTCACCTCGGCAGGTCATCCAGGACGGCCTTCACCACGTTGGGATTCTTTTTGCAGAGTATGCAAAAGAATTCAACGAAAACCTTTCGGGTTTGCAGCGGATGAGCCAGGTAATATCTCTAGCCCCCAAGCAATAAGTCAAATGCATGCTTTTGCCTTAATGCTTTTTTCACTTTTATGCTTGTTTTTAACTTAAGCATTCTTTGTCCCTTTTTCGTGTTTCAGCAAACTGCTGAGAACATAAACTTGGAAGTTTTCAGCAAACTTACCATCGAGAACAAGGAGGTGAAAAACCTTCTCTCTATTCTTGATGTTAAGGAGGCAGAACTGGCATCCACTCAGCATCAGCTGAAGGAATCAGCAGGTAAGATATTTCTCTGCTTCTAGTTGTGTAATTTTTTCTAAGTATTTTTCTGAGTTTTCTAACTCTTCTTTTTTATTTTCTTTTCAGCTCTTTGGCGAAAGCCAAACAAATTGCTGAAGATGCCGGCAATGCCAAAAACCTCCGTCGGGAAAACCTGGATCTTCAATAATGTGAAGTTACAGCAGGACCTGGAGGCCAGCCAACTGGCCGTAGGCATTGCCGAGTACAATGCCTCCAACCAAGCAGCTAAGGACAAGGCTACCATCCGAGACTTGGAGAAATCCTTGAACCAGCGCTTGGAGGAAGGCACCGAGATGGACAAGATTCTCGGTAAGTACTTTACCTTTTACCGGATTTTCCATGTTTGCATCTTTCTCTGTTTTTCTCTAACACTTTTGTGTTTTAACTGAAACAGGAGATGATCCCTAGCTTACTCGGATTGAGAAAATCCAAGCTTTTGGGAAGGTATTCACCGCAATAAAAGTTGCGGGGATGTTGCTGGTCAGCAAATGCGTTCCCTCAAGGACTGGGGAGTTCTCGGAAGTTGAAAAACTTTCGGGAGCCATCGTGGAGGTGGCGGAGTCCAGGGAATACACCCTTCGCTCCGCGGCACGCGGTGCTGCGCGCATGGCTCTAGGGCTCATGTGCATGCACTACCCAACTGCCAAATCTTGGCGCGTGCCATCCATCATCCCGCAAGGATACACGGAGGCGCAGAGGGCCAGCATCTTTGAAGACATCAAAGGTCACGCCACCAAGATTGCCACCATGGTGAATGTCGCCACCTTCTACCCGAAAGAAGCTACTCCGGAAACTCCCGAGGAATCCAGCAGCGAAGAAGACTCGGATGCCTAAAGGAAGTTTCCTGGTCCTGGGTAGAAAGATAGGAAATAGAAGCATTACTGATCTAATAATGTAAACTTATCGTAATTCTTTCTGTTCTTTTGTATGGACAAGTACTCCGCTTTTGCAGTAATATTATTAAGTCGTTTGCAAGTTTTCCGGGTTTTTATTCCTTTATCTTCTAAGTTCTCTGGTTTATATGCTTTAACTGTCCTTAGTGTTTGAAATGGCTCGATAGTATTTTAATCTTCATGCCAAGTGACTGGGTATAACCAATCAGTCGAAACTCGGAAACATGGATCATACTAAAGGCATTTTTACTTACTAGCTCCAGCGACCCAGCATAAAAACAATAAGATAATACTTAGAGAACAGTAAGGAATTTTTTGAATGAAACTCAGGCACACAGGCACAATCTGGGTTTCCTTAAGCCATTTTAGGCTGAAAATCATTCAGTTTTTTAACACCGAGCACGCAGGCACAATCATTGGGAAATAGATAAGACGGAATTATGCTTTATACTATAATAAACATGAAAAAAACATAGATGTACGAATTCCGATAACTTTATTTCATGATCTCAAAGATGTTTACATAGAAATTGAACTAAGTATAGAAGGGACGTCACTGCTGGATGGTCCAGGGTCTTTTGGTTTCCCCTAATTCGTCATCTATCTTTCTCTTTCTTTTGCGATTCGGCCTTTCGGGATCATCTTCCGTGTCTCGAATGTCTACAAGATAGTATGATCCATTTTTCATAGCTTTGCTAATGACGAATGGTCCTTCCCAGACTGGGGCCAATTTGTGCTTTCTTTGTTGTACCAATTTTAGCACTAAGTAACCTTCTTTAAAAGAACGATGCCTGATTTTCCGACTATGGTAACATTGTAAACCTTGCTGATAAATGGCACATCTTTGAAGCACAAGTTCTCGTTCTTCCTCTAGGAGATCGACGGCATCCTGTCGTGTGCTTTTGGCATCTGAGTCATCGAAATCCTTCACTCTTGGGCTATCATGGATCATGTCCGTTGGAAGAACTGCTTCCGCGCCGTAAACTAGGAAAAACGGGGTTTGCCTTATTGACCTGTTTGGCGTCGTTCGAATACTTCAAAGCACAGAGGGTAACTCTTCCACCCATGCTCCAGCTGCTCTATGAAGAGGAGATTCGTGTCTTGGGCGTATTCTTTGCAGGATGGAACTATTCATTCCTTCAACCTGCCCATTGGATTGTGGGTGTGCCACAGATGCAAGATCTAGGCGTATTCCCGTTTGTCGGCAATATTTTGCCAACTCTCCAATAGAGAAATGTGTCCCGTTGTCGGTTATTATGCTGTGTGGAACGCCATATCTCATGACTACGTCAATGATAAAATTTCTGGCAGTTACACCGTCAAGCTTTTTTATGGGTTTTGCTTCCACCCACTTGGTATACTTATCTACTACAACGAGTAGAGGTGTAAGTCCACCTCTTGCAGTTTTGAATGGTCCCATCATATCTAGCCCCCAGACCGCGAACGGCCATGTAATAGGGATAGTTTTGAGTGCTTGGGTGGCATATTCGTCTGCTTGGCGTAATACCGACATCCGGCACATGTATTGACTATGTGTTCGGCGTCTGACTTGGCTGTTAGCCAGAAAAATCCTGCATGGAATGCTTTTTTGACTATGCTTTTTGATTGAGCATGATGTCCGCAATCTCCAGCATGGATTTCTTGCAGAATTTCTCGGCTTTCCTCTGGCGAAATACATCGCAGAAAAATTCCGATAGTGTTACGTTTATACAGGCAACCATTGATTACCGTGTATCCTTTGCATTGACGTTTTATTTGTCTTTGCAAGACATCGTCTGCTCCATCCGGGTACTTCTGATCTACTAAGAAGTTTAGATATGGAATTTTCCAATCCGGGTTAACGAGCAGGACTTCGACTGATTCGGAAACGATAGGATATTCGACATCTCCACCTTTTCTGGATGGTTCGTGCAAATTCTAGAAAAACACACATGGTGGTAGGGTTTTTACTCTTTCTGAGCCCATGCGGGCTAATGCGTCCGCGTTCCAATTTTCTTCCCCTTTGACGTGAAATACTTCAAATCCTAGGAAGCAAATTGCAAACTCGTCCACCGTTCTCCGATATTCGTCCATGATGGGGCTTTTAGCGTCCCATGTTTGGTTGAGCCGATGTTGTACCAAATCTAAGTCGCCATAGCATAAGATGCGTTTGACGCCTATTTCTTTTGCAATGTGCAAGCCATGAAGCAAAGCTTCATATTCTGCCACATTATTGATGGCGTTGAAGTGTATTTGTAATACATACCCCATTGTGTCTCCCTTGGGGGATTTTAGGACTACACTAGCTCCAGCGCCTTCCTTCATCTTGGATCCATCAAAGTGCATAACCCAGTATTCCGACTCCGGCATTGGTGTGTTTTCCATTGCTTCTGTCCAATCAGCGACGAAATCTGTTAACACCTAGGATTTTATTGCCGTCCGGGGTTGGTACTTAATGTCGAACGCAGCCAACTCGATACCCTATTTGGCTACTCGACATGTTGCATCCGCATTGTTGATTATATCCCCTAGTGGTGCTTTGCATACCATTGTTATGGAATGTCCTTGGAAATAATGACGGAGTTTTCGAGATGCGAAAAATACGCCATATGCCAGTTTTTGATAGTGTGGGTACCTTTGCTTGGACTCGTAAAAAACTTCACTTAAATAATACACTGGATGTTGATCTGGTATGCTTTGCTCGTCTTTCCGCCTTTCCAGAACTATCACTGTGCTGATAACCCTGTTTGTCGCTGTGAGGTACAATAACATGGGTTCTTCGTCTTTTGGTGAAGCCAAAATCGGAGCTTTCATCAAGGTTTCTTTTAACTGGGTTAATGCTGCATCTGCCTCTTATGTCCATACAAATTTGTCGGATTTCTTCAACAATTTGTATAATGGCAGAGCTTTATCTCCTAGCCGGCTTATAAACCTGCTGACGGCAGCTGCAGAACCCGTCAATCTTTGGACATCTTTTAAGCATGTAGGCCTTGAGATGTTTAGGATTTCCTTGATCTTTTCCAGGTTTACTTCTATTCCTCTGTGAGAAACGATGAAACCCAGAAGTTTTCCTGAGGGAACCCCGAATACACACTTCAATGGATTCAACTTCATTTTTTAAGTGCGTAAATTTTCGAAGGTTTCTCGCAAATCTTCAAGAAGCGTGTCCTTTTCCTTGGAAACGACGGCAATGTCGTCCACGTAAACGTGAACATTTTTGCCAATCTGACTATGCAAACATCGTTGCATGCAACGCTGGTAGGTTGCACCCGCGTTCTTTAGGCCAAAATGCATGGTTATATAGTAGTATGTTCCATATGGGGTTATGAAGGAGGTTTTGATTTGGTCTTCTTCCTTCATACGTATTTGATGATACCCGGAATAAGCGTCCAAAAAGTATAAAAGCTCAGAGCCAGTAGTGGCATCTATTATTTAATCGATTTGCGGTAACGCAAATCTACCTTTTGGACATAGTTTGTTCAGGCCCGTGTAATCTATACACACCCTAAGAACAGTACTATCTTTCTTCGGGACTAATACTGGATTTGCGGACCATTCAGTATGTATAACAACCTAGATAAAATCAGCTGCCAATAGCCGGAGAATTTCCTTGCCAATAGCCTTCCGTCTTCTTCCGTCAAATCGACGGAGACCTTGTTTGACGGGTTTAGATCCTAGAATCACCTTGAGTTGGTGCTCAGCAAGTTCCCTGGGTACGCCTGGCATGTCTGCTGGACACCATGCAAAAATATCCCAGTTCTCACGGAGGAACTTGATGAGCTCGCTTTCCTATTTGTCGATCATCCCAGTTTCTATTACGACAAATTTTGTCGGATCTTTTCGATCGAGGATGACCTATCTGGTATTCTCGAAAGCTTTGAAGCTCTCTGCCGGCTTCCGGCTTTCTTTTCCTGCCGGCATTTCTGTCGGCGATACTTCTTTTGCCAGCTCCTTCAGCTCCTCCTTTGCTATCACTTTTTCTGCGCAAAGGGTGTTTTCTTTTTCCACCTCGTTTGCCAATTTGAAGTCTCCCTTTATGGTGATTACTCCTACTTTTGGCCCGGGCATCTTCAGCTTGTTATAGATATAACATGATCTTGCCATGAACTTGGCGAAAGCTGGACGTCCTAGTATTGCGTGATACACACTTTCGAACGACACAACCTTGAAGGAGACTTTTTCCTGACGGAAATGTTCTTTCTCTCCAAAGGTTATGTCTAGAGAAATTTCTCCTAGGGATCGTGTTTGTCTGCTAGGGACGATGCCGTGAAAACGTATGTTGTTATGATTGAGCTAGGCCTCGGAAATTCACACATGCTTCAGTGTATCCAGATACATTATGTTGATACTGAATCCTCCATCCATCAGCACTCTTTTTAGCCTAGTGTTCTGGGATATTACAACTAGAGCTTGTGTGCCGGGTTCTGGGATATTTCCGTTATGATCAGACCACTACTAGGGAAAAGCTTACCCGTGACGCACCATTTTTCTTATCCGTGACGCACCTGGGCTCGTCACGGCTATCACGCCGCGCCTATGGGTTTAGCCGTGACGCACCTAGCAGGTGCGCCGCGCCTATTTATACCCGTGACGCACGGGCACGGTGCGCCGCGGCTATTGCGTGGCGCGTCACGCCTAACTCCGAAGGTGCGCCACGGCTAGTAATTTAGGTGCGTCACGGCTATTCTATGCTGTATGTTTTTAAAAAAGGCAGTACCGTATTTATACAGGTATATACAGCTCAAATACAGAAGAATGTCAGTACACAAAATACAGAAGAATATCAATAGCTCAAACACAGGTATGCAATTGATAGAATAAATTTTCATAGCAGAAATATTACATAGTCTAGAAAACAAACATATATACTACTAATAAATCCAGGAGTTAGTCTCGAAAACAACCATATTACATATTTTCGATCATCACCACATAATCTATCTAGCGGGCGCGGATGTAGTCGATGACCATCATCATGTCCAAGTTGGCGATGTCACTATCCCTCATGGTGATCAGAATAGCTCGGCCAACCTCCATACCACCTCTTGCGGAATGGAACTGCCTCCATGCTTGAGAGTTGAGGATGACCCGACCATCAGCGTTATCCCTGGTGATCGGAACTACGGTGACAGGTCCTGATTCTCCACGGCGTACTCCAATGGTACCCATATGCTCCATGCCAGCACTGTCCGCTACCGCCAAAGGTATTTTCTACAACACACAATTCCAAGAAAGAATAAAAGCACAATGTCAAATACCGGATAAGAAAGTGTTAAGAACATAAGCAACTGTACGAATAAGAAAGTGTTAAGAAACATACCATGACATGTCCATTGGAGATGTTAGTGTTGGTGATGCGATGCACGAAAGGGGACCCGATGTAGCTATCTATCTGGGCAAGTTTCTGAAGGACACGGTCCTTCTCAAACTCGCTAAGATTCGCTCTTTGAGCAACCACCACATGTTTCCATGGGTCCTCCTCGTCCATATCATCCTCAGTGTCCATATCCTCGGCGTTCTCAGTTTCCTCCTCACTCCCGCCATCCTCGCTCGCAATCCCGCCCATATACACAATTTTGATGCGAGGTTGTGGTCCTTCCATTGAGAAGTGAATGTAATCACTTCCGCTTAAATTGTACGTGGCGATGATAGCCTGCAACTGTTCCCCGTAGAAGTATGTCTTCGTTCTTTCTTTTTTCACTCGAAGAATGTAGGTGGTCCCGTGAACATTGAAGTCCACATTATTGCCAACTAACTGGTTGAACTCTTGGCGAATATTGCATGGAAGAATCTAAAAAAGAAATATAAAGAATAAACACAAGTCTCAAGCTAGATAGTAAAACGAAAGAACAAGTTAACATAAAAAGAATTGTTAATTACCAACGAATCAACGTCACCGTCGTGGAGCTGAAGCATAAAAGAAGTCCCACTGAATCGTCCTTCGGCACATCGGGACCGACATACGCCGCAAGCCATGTTCTATTAAATTAAGAAAAGTACACATAGAGGTTAGAGGAGCATAGCTATCACAAAACAAAGACCAATGGCAGAACCTACCTATCACAAAACAAATGCAGAAAGGCTATCTACTTTAATGGAATATCCAAAAACAAAGCAACACTTGGGGACATAGACCATTGATTTGTCATGGAAATACGCATTATTGAAAATTAAATGTGACAGATAACATCCGACATCTCTCCTATCACGGGAAAATGGCTAAGTCCTAAATTCACGGGAAATTTTCGGCATGACCTTTGCTAATTTTCTAACACTAGAGTGCCCGATTCTCGCCGAAACGGAAATTAATCAATATTTCGGCGAAAATGGGCAACTCATTTGAATTCCCTGCAAAGTTTTAAACGGCTCGATGACCGGACAGATTTCCAAAACAAGATTCACCAGCACCATCACCAACACAAGAAATGTTTACAAAGTCCATTTCTTCTCCTGCACCACAGCTCGAGCTACACAGCTCAAGCACACACAACAAAAACCTTGGCACTTCCTATCAGATAATAATTCCAGGGGCAGCAAGATGAAGTAGATAACCTGTGCTTATTGCTTGTCACCAAGCCATCAAAGACCGAGAGGTTAACAGTGCAAATACGATGCAGAGCCCCCAATGACCGAGAGGTGAACAGTGCAGAGACACAGAGCCCTCAAAGAATGGGAGGTTAACAGTAGGAAGACACAAAGCCCCCAATGACCGAGAGATGAACAGTGCAGAGTGCACAAATCACTTCTTCCTTATTAGGCTTGCTTATCAGGAAGCATCAATGGTCACTTCGAATTCGACTGTGCTAACAGGTGATAACAGGAGAGCTGCAGGCCTCTTTACTGTGCAGAATATATATGAACTTCTTTGAAGACATCATTTTCAGCTACTCATGATTATTTTTGGGGGATAGTTGTAGGCAGCACAAAACAAAATCACTGCTTCAGTCAGTGCTCAAGCAGTGTGGACCATCAATTTTTTTGAACAAACCCAGTTTTAATTCCCACATGAGCACACAATGCTTGCCACTTGTGCTGTTATACATTGCATCAAGTTCCAAGAACCTCTACTCACCAATGGGGCATGGCCACTAGCACTATTGCACTGCACTAATCCAACTTGTAAGCGCAAACTTCTATACGTATAGACTCAACAGCAAATGAAACATGCATGTATCAGGAACAGACACGCATAGGTACACTTATCATCCATGTGTTGTTAGGTCGAATGGAACCATTTCTTCAGAGAACGAATTCATGAGCGCCTCTGACGGCTTTGCCTGCCTAGCTCAAATTTCCGGCAGACGCCGCACCCATCCATGGACCGATCACGCGGCACCGTCGAGCGGCTGTTGCGTCTTCCTAGCAAGCTATCTAGGGGCGGGATCGAGGAGAAGGGGAGGGAGAGGACTAGGGGGCGGCGCACCTTTGTTCGTCGGGCTTCGAGGTCGATGGAGACGGGACGACGACGGCGCAGTCAATGTAGACTACAGAGGTCGATGGAGACGACGACGGCGCAGTGGTCGACGGCTCCCTGGACCTGGTCCTGCGCCTGCTCATCCTCCTCCTAGGTCGATGCAGAGGTGAGGTGGTGGCGGCGACTAGAGGGAGGGCAGAGGCTAGGCTAGTGATTGGGGTGGTGGTGGGCGGCGGCGAGAGGGAGGGGAGGGCAGAGGCTAGGACTTGGGGTGGTGGTGGGCGACGGTGGATCGCGGTGGATGTGGATCGAAGAGGAAGAAGGAGGGGACGGGCCAATCCTAGTATAGGCGAAAGGATAGCCGTGACGCACCAATGGAAGGTGCGCCGCGGGTATCCAACATACCCGTGACGCACCACTGCCCAGGTGCGTCGCGGGTATGCCTCGGAGGCTCGCCACCCCGGCCCCACACATAGGCGCGACGCGCCTTATGTTTGGTGCGCCGCGGGTATGTCTTTAGGCGCGACGCACCAAACGGTGGTGCGCCACGGGTAATAGGCGTGACGTGCCAAACTTCCAGTGCGTCACGGGTATCATCACTCCTATAGCCATTTTCCTAGTAGTGGACTGATCCCAGGTAATTGGTGTATTTGAGTACTTCAAGAGTTTCGGAGTTGGTGGGACAACCGCGTTTATTTCTCGAAGTGTTCTCTTTGCCACCTTTGTTGAAGGAGTTGCCAGGAAAGTTAGGTTGCATTCTCCGTCAACTCTCGGAAACCTAGGCTCGCCTTTTTGCTATTGTTCCTGGATTTTTTCGTCAGTGTCCGATTCACTGTCTTCTTTTTCAGCTTCTGGCTTTTGCTTAGAGAATTTCCTCTTGGAACTCTTCCCTTTGCTTCCAGATCCGGCACTGCCTTTCATATGCTTGTTGAGCCGGCATTGTGCGTTAGTATGGGTGGGTTTCCCAAATTGCGAATGGTGGACACAGTTTTCTGACTTGATTCTTTCCCACTCTTCCTTTGTGTAGGCGATTGGTTCTGTGCTTCGTCCTTTCCATTTGCTCCCATTTTCTCTTCCAAAGGCTATGTTAAGTTCCTTGGGATTTTGCTGTGCTTATGGAGTTGCTTTTTTCTGAGGGCGAGGGGTCTTTTTGTCTTGAATCAAAGTGTCAATATTTCCACCTCTCGCTCTGATGTCGTCTTCGGCCGCTTCGTGCTCATTTGCGGTTGTAAGCATAGATCTGAGATCTGTGTGTGCTTTTTTGAACCAATAATGAACGGGACGAGTCCGGGTTTTAAGCCATTGACGAAAGAATGCATTGCTTGTACGTCAGCTACTCTAGAGCAGATGTTCTTCATTGCAGTCCACCTTGAGATAAAGTCCACGTATGGCTCATCTTCAAACTGGGTGCAGCGGCTTAACTGGTTGATGCTGTTGGGGCGTTTGTACGTTCCCCGAAAATGCTGAGTAAAAACTCTAGCCATATCATCCAGCTATCGACAGTTCTTGACGGAAGCCCCTTGATCCAATCTCTGGCTCCATCCAGTAACATAAGGGGGGGGGGGGAATTTTACTACCTCTAGGTCTGTCCCATTGTTAATCTGGACGGCTGTGTAATAGTTTGATAGCCAGGTATTTGGGTTTGTGCTACCGGTATATTTTTGATATGTTGGACCAACTTTGGCGAAGCCAGAATGTAGAGTTATTCTTCGGATCCTGTCGGTGAAACACTTAGGTCCGAAGTATAGGTCGTCTCTTTGCGCTCTATCGATGTGTGCGAGTATCTACCGGCTGAATGTATAGAAGGGGATCTAGTCCTTTCTTTTCCATTGTTGCGCCAACGCGCTTTTCCGGGGTTGTCTCTATTTCCTCCGTTATAGTGCCCTTTGGGATAAGGTGGAGTTCTACTCCTGTGTCTTTCCTTATTCCTAGGGGGTGTACGGGATCTCTCACGCCTGTGAGGAATGTCATGTCTTCCGGCTTTTTCAGCGGGGCGTCTCGGAGGCGGCATTGCTTTTCCGTCCTTCCGGTTTTGTTCTTCCCGATCTTGGGGATTAATTCCATCTTTCGGCAGATGGGATCCGGTTCTAGACGTTGTATCCTTGTTATCGGACTTTGTCTTGTCCTTTCTCCGATCTGCTTTCTTCTCTTTCGAATTACTTGAATCTCCAGGTTCTTCAGGTCCAGGTGCTCCAACGGCGCATGTAGCTGTTTTGCATAGGGCTAAGTTGTCATGCAACTTCCATGATCTTGCTTGTCCTCGCTGTTGCTGTTGCAAAGCCTTTCCTAAGAAAGCATACACCCCTTGAAGTTTTTCCCCATTGGAGTACATGTCATTGTTGAGGATGGCGAACACGGCCTCCGCGTTTTCTGCTGCGGTTTTGTATATAGGTTCGCCCCTCGCATCTGTGCCATTTACTTTCTTTTGCCAGGCCGGGTTTTGAAACCGTTCCTTTGGCGGCAGTACTTCCGGTCTTGCGATTCCGGGTAACCGTGTAGATTTCATACCATATCTATTCCTTCTTTCGTACTCCTCAATTTCTTCCTGCTGCAACTTAATGTCATCTTGGGTTTTTTGGAGATGTTCCCGAGTTCTGAATAGATGTTGTTGTTGCCTTTGAAGAGCTTGTCTCCTGGCTTCCAGCACTTCAGGGGGTTCGTGGGGTCTCACTGGTGTTTGAAGTAGATCCTTTTCGTCTTTTTCTGATATTGGGGGAACATAGATTTCCTTCGCTTTCTTCTCCACAGTCTTAAATCCACTTCCTCCTCCTGCTTCCGGGTTTTCGTTGGCTGGATCAGCCAGTTTTTTCTTTGGGAGCTTGTACTGGAGTTTCTTGGAAGCTTTGTGTTTTTTCTTGGAAGAGGGAGATTTTTTACCACGTTCGTCCTCTGTCAATTCCTTGACATCGGGGTATGTTGGAGTGGTTTCTCCCTCTTCTCTCTCCTCATCTGGCGGAGGTGTTTCAGGGCTTTCCCGACTTTCGGCATCCGTGTTTTCAGCCGGTTTTTCCATAAGTACCTCATGGAATCCCTCTTGAAGAGATTTGACCTTTCTTTCAAAAGCATCTTCGTCTTCATGTTCAGAATCAAATTCATCTGATCCGGGTTCTGATTCCAATCACGCCTCAATGGCGGTTAATACGGAGTTAGTTTCCGAGTTCGCCGTTATATTGACTGATGTCGGATCTTTCACCTCTAACGTGGGATTGTTGTTTTCTACCTCTTCCACGGGATTGTTTTCATCCGTGTTTTCGGCGATCTCGGATTGCACCATACCGATAAAGTGCAATTCAGCATGATATCGGCGATCTGAGCAAAATCCAGCGTCGTAGTCTTCTTCGACTGGGTATAGGGCGGGTGGGATAAATTTGCTTCCACCATAGAATCACATTGCCTCTGCAGTTAATCTAATAAAGATGTTTGCAGATCCAATCGGTAAAATGGAGACACTTACCAGATGATTCCATGCTGGCATGTACGATCCGTTGTCGAGGAAGCGCCCGACGTCGTTGTCGAATTCCAAACTTTAGAGAGTTATGGTACTGCCAATTCCGCCGAGTATCCCCGATCGAAACATAACGACTGACGTCGCTGGCCCCACAGTGGGCGCCAACTGTCGAGATATCGTAGTAGAATTCATAGACGGGGGTGCCATGAGACTACTGATAGAGATGTGGGGGGGGGGGGACGTGGTAGTATGACGAACAATGACACCAAGGTTTTACCCAGGTTCGGTACATCGCAACTAGGCGGCGTTCCTACTCCTGTAATCTCACTAAATCAGGGCTGAAGCCTGAATTATACAAAGTACAATGTGAGTTAGGTTTAGCTACTCGACAAGGATCAACCTCTCGGTGAGTTAGCCTCTAGCTTCTTGTCTCTCTTTTTCTTATCTCTCGTCCGGCTTTATATAATAGCCGGGTTAGGGCTTACAGAATACGAAACCTAGAAGATTACGGTAAGTTCTAACTTGGAAGGAAAGAATCCGACTTCTACTCCAAGTCGTACCACGTGGGCCGTGGTCGGGGTTCTTCTAGAATCCGGCTTCTGCTCGTCAGCTTACTGGGCCGCGCAACGGACCGTAATCCATTACCATTCAGGCCACCCTGGTAATCCGGCACTTTAGGACACCATCTGATATACCCCTAATTGTTATATATCCGACAATGTGATTCCCTAGCATATTGAAAAGAAGTGCTAAATATAGCTACTTGGCTAGTTTTTCAGAAACAAGTTTATATAGAAAAATCAAAAGAAAACATCTAAATATTCTTTTTCCATTTTGTTTTCTTGATTCAAACAAAGCTAAATAATATTTTTAGGTTAAAAGCAACATTGATTCAACACTTGGAATAAAAATTATTCAAATCACCATATAGAAAACATCACAGAAAGAATCAGAAACATCAGGAAAAATTGATAATTGTTTTTAATCAAAAGCTTGCTTGCATTGCATAGATACTCATGGTATCTTACATAATGTTGGATTACACAAGTGCATAAAAAAAATTGGCTCACAAAAAAGGCTTCTCTCTTCAAATTACATGTGGCCCAAAAACTGGGGTGTGACAGATCTCCCCCCTTAAAAGAATCTCGCCCCGAGATTTGCGGGTCTAGTCCTCAAGGAAACCAGGGAACCCTTCCTGATATCATCTTCATGCTCCCAGGTTGCTTCCTCCTCTGAATGATTCGTCCACTGAATCTTAAGGAACTTGAAAGCATTTCTCCTGGTAGCACGAACATTTTCCGCAAGTACTTGTAAGGGTCGATCATGGTAGGTCAGGTCATCATTTATGTCAATGGTCTTGAAGTCCACGTCTTGGTAAGTGAGATTCTTCTCAGGTACGTGAAGACACTTCCGGAGCAATGACTCATGAAAAACATCGTGAAAGGCGGACAACTCTTCTGGCAGTTCTAACTAGTAAGATACCTCTCCATGACGGGCTAGGAAACGATGCATTCCTTTGAGCGGCGTAACACACAGATACACAGAATCTCCAATAGTGAAATATACGTCGTGACGCTTCGTGTCCGCATAACTCTTCTGGCGTGATTGTGCGGCTTTGAGTCGGTCACGGATTAACTGAACTTGCACTTCTGCTGCTTTTAGAGTGTCTACCCCAAAGACTTGAATGTCACTTGTTTCAGTCCAGTTCAATGGTGTGCGACACTTATGGCCATATAGGGCTTAAAATGGTGCCATCTGCAAGCTTGACTGATAACCATTGTTGTAGGAAAATTCCACAAACAGAAGGCAATCTTCCCACTTAACTCCATAGGACAAAACACATGCACGAAGCATGTCTTGCAGTATTTGGTTCACACGCACTGTCTGTCCATTAGTCTGCGGATGGTACGCCGTGCTAAAGGCTAGCTTGGTTCCCAAGGCTTCGTGTAACTTCTTCCAAAATCGAGATGTGAACTGTGATTCTCGATCTAACACAATCCTGTTGGGAACCCCGTGTAGGCTGACTATCCGCGAAATGTAGAGATCAGCAAGCTGGTATCCACGATATGTGGCCTTGACATGTATAAAGTGTGCAACTTTGGTGAGCCTGTCAACAACTACCCATATTGAGTCATTTCCTCGGCTGGACCTAGGTAGTGCAGTAATAAAGTCCATCCCGAGTTGATCCCATTTCCAAACAGGTACCTGCAATGGTTGTAACAAACCAGCGGGACGTTGATGTCCATCTTTCACTTGCTGACAAATATGGCACTTGGCTATAAACGAGGCAATGTATCGCTTCATTCCATGCCACCAAAACTTCTCCTTCAAATCTTGATACATTTTGGTTCCTCCAGGGTGAATAGAGTATAAAGTATCATGAGCCTCAGTCATGATGGTTGGCTTCAACTGAGATTCATTCGGAACACAAATGCGTCACCGATACCATAAGACTCCATCAGAATCAATGGTAAAACCAGCAACTTCTTCCTTCTCCATGCGGGTCTTAATTCCCTCGATACACTTCTGGCCCTTCTGAGCTTCTTTGATTTGACCCACTGGAGTTGGTTTAACTTCCATGGCGTCCAACATGCAATAGCTGACCACCTCGATACCAAGCTGGTCAAGTTATTTCCACAACTCTGGGTGTCTATTCTGAATCATAGGATTCAGAGAGGCTGGCTCTCGACTAATAGCATCAGCAACAACATTTGCTTTTCCGGGGTGATAGTGGATACTTAGATCATAGTCCTTGATGAGCTCCATCCAACGGCGTTGCCTCATATGAGTTCATGTTGTGTAAAGATATACTTCAAACTCTTATGATCCATGTATATTTCACATCTTTTCCCAATAACAAAATGTCGTCATGCTTTGAGAGCATACACAACGGCAGCAAGCTCTAAGTCATGAGTAAGTTAGGTCAACTCATGTGGTATCAACTGGCGTGAGATAAACGAGATGACTTTCCCCTCTTGCATGAGAACACTTCCAAGACCAAACTGAGAAGCATCACAATACACATCGAAACTCTTGGTGACATCCGGCATAATGAGTACCGGGGCTGACACCGGTCAATTCTTCAACTCCTGAAAACTCCCAGCACATTTGTCGGTCCAAACGAACTTACTATCCTTCTTGAGAAACTAAGTGAGTGGTCTGGCGATGCTCGAGAATCCTTGAAGAAACTTGCGGTAATATCCAGCTAAGCCCAGAAATGATCTGACTTCAGTCTAATTAGTCGGGGCAGCCCCATTTGCTACAGACTGAACCAGAGCAGGGTCAACAAAGATTCCTCCTCCAGATATTACGTGTCCAAGAAATCCGACTTCTTTCAACCAGAATTGGCACTTACTAAACTTAGCATATAGTTGATGCTGACAAAGTGTTCCGAGAACAGTTCTCAGATGTTCTTCGTGTTCTTCCTCACTCTTGGAATAAATGAGAATGTTGTCAATAAAAACCACAACAAACTTGTCTACGCATTCCATGAAAACCTTGTTCATAAGATTCATGAAATAGGCGGGGGCATTGGTCAGACCAAAAGACACCACGGTGTACTCATACAATCCGTAATGTGTGGTGAATGCGGTCTTGGAAATATCGGTCTCACGAACCTTCAACTGATGATAACCAGTACGAAGATTGATCTTTGAGAAAATTCTTTCCCCATTTAGCTGGTCAAACAGGTCTTCAATTTTAGGCAACGGGTATTTGTTCTTGATGGTCACATCATTCAACTTACGGTAATGCACACATAAACGCGAGGAACCGTCCCGTTTGTCCACAAAAATGACAGGTGATCCCCATGGTGATGCACTAGGGAGAACCAGACCTTTCCTTAGCATGTCATCAATTTGCTTCTTCAACTCATCTAACTCCTTCGGATTCATCTGGTAAGGCTTCTGTGCTATTGGTCCAGTGCCGGCTCCTAACTCAATGAAGAACTCGATATCCCTATAAGGGGCATACCGGGTAACTCCTCAGGAAACATATCCGGGTATTCACATACTACCGGAACTTCCTCAAGTGTGGGTGTGGCTATACCAGTGTGGCAGTGGGTCTCTGATGTAGACTTGGTTGCGGTGTAAGCAACACTCTCTCCATCACTAGTGGTCAATGATATGGACTTCTTGGTGCAATCAATGACACCATTATACTTGGACATCCAATTCACACCCGGTACTACTTCTATCCCTTTGAATCCCAGTACTATCAGATCGGCATGAAAAGTTTTCCCTTGTATATCCATCGGTACTTCATTGCAAACAAAGTGGGCTTTGGTTTTTGTTTCCGGGTATTTGCACTGACATAGGGTCATGCATACGTGTAGACTTCATACCACTTTTTTCAGAAAAAGGCATAGTAACAAAGGAATGTGATGCACTAGAATCAAACAATACTTCAGCAGGTACAGAGTTAACAGGAAACATACGCATCACCATATCAGGTGTGTTCTGCACCTCCTCAGCAGTGACATGATTCATATACCCCTTTGTCACATTCGACTTCTTAGCCATAGGTCCTTGTGTCATCTTGGTTGCATTGTTCTGAGCTGGGGCAGGATTCTTGGTCGGTCAGTCACGAGAAAATGTCCTTCCTTGCCACAGGCAAAACAACCTCCATTGGGCTTTGAGTTCTGGTTTGGCTTGGCAGCACGGTTGGCATTGTTTCCATTCCCATTATTGTTGCCTCCTGGCTTGGGTGCATAAGGTGCACGGTTGTTGTTCTGGTGGTGATTGTTGTGGCTATGGTGGTGGTTGTTATGGTTGGGTCTTGGCGCATAAGCAGGCGCCCTGTGTGGTGGTGGTCGCCGTGCATAAGGAGCAGGGCCGTTTCTTGGTACACTAGGTCCACCTTGGTACTGCATCTTTCTCTTTGTGTTATGAAAAGAATTCTCTCTATTGTGCTCCATAATCATCGCGACATCCGCAAGTGACTCCAAGTCCAGGAATGGTATGAGAACAAGTGTGCACTTCAACTCATCGTGCAGCCCATTCAAGAATCTCCCCTTCATCTTAGCTTCTGTGTTAACCTTATCAGGTGCATGCCAGGATAACAGAGTGAACTCCTCTCAGTATTTTGATACAGACATTCCTCCATGCCGTATTTTCAGAAACTTGTCCCTCATGATGTTCATCACACCTTGAGGGATGTGATATTTGCAGAACCTAGCAGAGAATTCTTCCCAAGTGAAAGTGTGGCCAGCGGCGATAGTGGCGCGGGTAATTTCCCACCAAGTCCTTGCTGGTCCAGCAAGAAAGTGCGTGGCGAACAATATCTTGTCATTGTCTTCCACTTATGCCACTTCCTGATTATTGGCGATTGTGCGAAGACAGACATCCGCATCAAGTGGCTCCACAATCCTCGAGAAGACTGGACGATTAGTCTGCTAAAACACCTTCAACTTCGAGCGCCCACCATTTCCGTTGCCATCGCCATTGTTATTGTTGTTGTTATTGGCGCTGTCAGCGGCCAACTGCTGCAAGGCAGCGATAGTGGCAGCACTCTCTGCTCGTGTGGCCTGGCGATCCTCCATCATTAAGGCCAGCAGTGCCGCCATCGACGGCGGGGTGGTGGTGGTGGTTCCTGACGAGGCGGCATGTTGTTTAGTGAAACATGTCTAAGACTATGCAGCAAGACTTCTTTGTTTCTGAAAAAAAAACTTGGCAACTAAAAAGGGTGTCTAAGAACAACGAAATACAAGTGATAAATCACAAGTAAAGATACGGGTTGCGAAAATTTTCCAAACATAGATATCACTCAATCAAGCATCACATTCATAGCATCTGGTCATACAGAGCACAAACACATACAAAAGTTACTTAACACAACTAAACTCATCAGAGTTACAAGGGGGATTCGCCTCATAGGGTCGGCGTAAAGCTAACTGGCACAAACTCCAAAAGATAAGAGATGCTACGACTAGTCCTGCTCGCTATCTCCATCAAAAAGGATCTCCTCGGAATCCTCCTCCTCCTAAGCTAAGTCATCGTCCTTCTGCTCACTCGAGTCGCTCATATCCATCCATCAACATCTGATGGAACATCATCATCGACTAGGAGATCCTTGTTCTCCTTGCGGAGCTCGGTGACCTCCTCCTCTAGCTCCTCGAGCGTGGATTCCCGAGTAGCTAGGTCCTCTCTCGCGGTCCTCAGTTGCCCACGCAGAATCGCATTGGCATCCTGAAGTGCTTCCACCTTGTTGGTGAGACGGGTATGGCCCAAACGAGTGGTACGCAGCTGTCCCACCAAGGCTCTGTTCCTGGCGGTCTCGGTCTCGAGGTCGACTGTCAGCTTACGTAGATGGGTAACGAGGAGACGGCACTCCGCAACTGTGGTGTGCTGCAGAATGCTCAACTCGTCCAGTCGGCGCTGGGTGCGGTGCAACAATATCTGCATGTCCTCAAAGTGAGGACCCATACCATCAAGATATCTTGGCACAATAACTGGTGTGCCAGACTCGTCTCTCCTCCCAAGAAACTCAAAGAGAGTGCCTAGGTACTGGAAATCCCTTAGATGAGCCAGGTGTAACACCCGGGGGTTTCCCCCATTTAGTCTTGCTTGTTGTTTCTTTTTCTTTTTTGTGCATCATCATGACATCCTCATGCATTTGAAATTTGAAAACTGTTTAAACTTCATCATCCCTTAACCTTCTAAAGTTTGTTTGATGCAAAAATCTATTTTAATAGTGCCAAAACAATTTCTGAAGAAAATAAATACAACAAACAAAAATAAAATTTGAGTGAGAGAGAGAGAGCAGCCCACCCAAACCAGCCCATCTCCTCTCTTCCTTCTATCCCACCATCGAGCCCAACTTACCTCTTCGCACTCTATGTTTGTCGTCTTCCTCGGGAGAAAGGACAGGCACAGAAACGTGACCATGGCATCCCCCATCGAGGTCCCCTCTTCCCACCTGCTCCATCCCTCCATAAAGCAGCCCCCCTCCCCTCCAAACCATAACCCTAGCGCCTCCTTCTTCCTTCACCGCCGCCAACCTCCTCTCTTTTCCTTCTGCTTCCTTTCCCTTTCTTCTCTGCATCTCTCTGAACCCAACCATCACCACCGTGGCCGAAACTTCCACGCCATGGCGCCGCCGCTACGCTCGTCTACGGGCCTCGGTTCCGACGGGAATGGAACTGGGGCATATCCACCTCCGTCTCCGCTTCCTCGTCGGGGTCGGAGAGCCCCAAGTTCCACCGTGACGTCGCCGTTTTCTTCCCTGGCGTGCAACCGTCACCACCGTCGTCTCCGTCAGGGCGTGGCGCCCCTCTGCACCTGGCCTTCCTCGAGCCCCCCCCCCCCGGTTCGATCATCGGAAGATTCCTGGTGGAAGAACATCGTCATCAATCCAAGCAAGAAACTTTTGTTAGTGGTGTCGAGAGGCTTGTTAGTGGTGTCGAGGAGATCAACTTGAAGAATGAAGACTCGATAGCTCCAACTTCTTCCTCTCTCTTGGCGTTGGCGGATTGTGAGGGCGCAATCCCTTGTTAGTGGTGTCGGCTCTAACACCCGGGGGTTTTCCCCCATTTAGTCTTGCTTGTTGTTTCTTTTTCTTTTTTGTGCATCATCATGACATCCTCATGCATTTGAAATATGAAAACTGTTTAAACTTCATCATCTCTTAACCTTCTAAAGTTTGTTTGATGCAAAAATCTATTTTAATAGTGCCAAAACAATTTCTGAAGAAAATAAATACAACAAACAAAAATAAAATTTGAGTGAGAGAGAGAGAGCAGCCCACCCAAACCAGCCCATCTCCTCTCTCCCTTCTAGCCCACCATCGAGCCCAACTTACCTCTTCGCACGCTATGTTTGTCGTCTTCCTCGGGAGAAAGGACAGGCACAGAAACGTGACCATGGCATCCCCCATCGAGGTCCCCTCTTCCCACCTGCTCCATCCCTCCATAAAGCAGCCCCCCTCCCCTCCAAACCCTAACCCTAGCCCCTCCTTCTTCCTTCACCGCCGCCACCCTCCTCTCTTTTCCTTCTGCTTCCTTTCCCTTTCTTCTCTGCATCTCTCTGAACCCAACCATCACCACCGTGGCCGAAACTTCCACGCCATGGCGCCGCCGCTACGCTCGTCTACTGGCCTCGGTTCCGGCGGGAATGGAACCGGGGAATATCCACCTCCGTCTCCGCTTCCTCGTCGGGGTCGGAGAGCCCCAATTTCCATCGCGGCGTCGCCGTTTTCTTCCCCGGCGTGCAACCGTCACCACCGTCGTCTCCGTCAGGGCGTGGCGCCCCTCTGCACTTGGCCTTCCTCGAGCCCCCCCCCCGGTGAGCATCCGCCCTCGGGCCCCTCCTCCCTGCCTTCCCCCTCGTGCTCTGAGTGCCGCCTTCGAGCGCCGCCCGTCTCAGGTCGCTCCGGCGGCATCTGCTTGTAGTCTGCACATGTCCGTTTCGTCGAGGTTCAGTACGTGTTCAGATTTTTTCCGCATGGATCCACCTCAAAAGCCCACGCCCTACAGATCCATCACAAACCGCAGTCTAGCCCAGTGGCACAGGACCACGTCGCACCCCTGAGATCCCTAGTTCGATCCCCCGCAGAGGCAATATGCCAGCCTTTTTTTTTTTGGATTTATTTCCTGCAGCCCAGCCCCAAAGCAGATCAAAATCTTAACTTGTAAATTCCACCAAATATTCATAAATGCTCCAATTTAAATGATTCAAATTTCTATGAATTCAGCATCTTGTGCTCTTTCTGTTAGTAACAAAGTTGCAACATGTTTATGTAATAAATTTTGCACTAAATAATTAAATACAGAAATGGCTATTAAAATTTGAAACTTTGGAAATTCATAACTTGAGTTCTGTTCACCCAAATTGAGCAAACTTGGGCTCTAAAATGTTTTCTTAACAAACTCTACACAGTGGTATTTTATTTGGTCACAATTGAATTAAATTTGAATATGTTTCCTTCTGTTTACTAAAAGGGGCAGAATAAAAATGCTTATGGAAAAATGCATAATAAATTCAATAATGATCCAAAAATTATGTTTAATAGCTCAAAATGTTCAGTGAAACATTTGCTACATGTTTTCAACCTTTTCAATACTATTTGTTTACTGTTTTTCCTAATTAAATGTGGTGCAATAATTCAATACCTTAATTAAACCTTTTAAATTGCAAAAATTCGTAATTAAATATTTAAAATTCCAAATTTGGCAAATGAGGTATCAAATTGAAGCTAATGTTGTTTACCTTCTGTTTTTCATCAATTATGTTGCATTTAATCCACTTTAACTCAATGTTTATTTGTAGTTCAATAAATCAACTATTAATGCATATGGGATTTTCCAAATGCAATTCAAATTGCATATGGGCCCATTTAAATTGTTCCTTGTGTCCTTTAGTTTATTTTGATGCACCCTTTAACTTGCCATGCATATAAAATAGGATCATGCTGGATCTTTTGCCGTAGTAGTAATTGTTGCATCCGGTGTTTGTTCTAGTTCGTTGCTTCTTCGCGGATAGGACGTTGAGATGATGTGAGCACCGACAAGTTCTTCGGATGTACCTCTACTTGCTGGATTCCAGGAAAGTATACTCACTTGCTACCTATGGCTGCCTTTCCTCACTTGTTACCGATTCTTTCCGTTGTCTTTATGCTAGCCTAGTATTTTCGATGCTTGTGTCTCGATCCTATCATATGTTTACCTTGCAGCCATGATATAGCCTTCCTTCCACTTCCTATCAAATGTTGCTTGTTTACCTTGTTGGCCCTCGTGTCGTAGTTGTATGCTTAGGTTTGTTTGTGCTCGAGTCTTGTTGTCCTTTATTGTATCACCTGTTTAGTTGATAATTGGGTTTCAATTTAATCAACAACATGTTAATGTTTGGGGTAATAATAATTTGATGATAAGGCACCGGCAGGAGGCCCGGCGTGGTTTTGGAGCCTGCTAGTGTCGAAACTAGGAAAAGAGACTTGTCCATTGATCCATGATGAGCGCGCTAACCGCATCCGGGAGGTAGTATGGGACCCCCCTCGACTTAGACCTGATTTGCAGCTTGTCCGAAGAGCCACACTTAGTTCGGGTGTTCCATTTGCTCATACGCATGAATCGGTGGGCCCCCCATGGTTACTGTTGATGATGATGATGCATATAGGGCGAGGCCTGTATTGTCGGGGTGTTGCGTCCTGTGGGAGTTTTGCAGACTTGCGCTGAGTATTCGGCTGCGTGGCTGGGACCTTATAGCTCCGTGGCTCCTAGGATGGGTTGTAGAGACGGTTTGGGTCGTGTCGAGCCAACCTGAGTTTTAGTTGGTGGCTTGAGTGTGTACGGGTACTGTAACGCACCCTGCAGGGATGAATCTTCTCGAGAAGCCGTGTTGTCCGCGGTTATGTGACGACTTGGTGAAAGTGCTGGCTAACAAGTACTCAGAAAACTTACACCTAATGATAATAACTTGACTAGTAATATAGTATTACCTTCACCATAAAAATGAATGTCACCTTAATCAACAGCGTGAGTTTCCTTGGGTTTCTTCCTTAGTAGGGGGTAACACTGGATGGGTATTGTTTGGTGAGTAGTTATAGTTGGTTTTGTCGCGCTATCTTATCCCTTTCTTTTAGCCGGAAGTTGTAGCGCGTCTCTTTAGTTTGGTAGTGTTGCCCGCTGCCGCTTCTTTGCAATAACCCCTTCCTTCTGTTGTACCCAAAGTATTTGTATCTTGTGATGATCGGTTACGCTGGTATCTTGTGAGTATGGTTTATCCACTTGCCAGTACTTAATAGTACTGACCCACGAATCCGTTTCGTGGCTGCATATTCCACATTGCAGTCAACAGGTTTGAAGTCTGACGACGTTAGCTTGGGAATCCCTCCGGCTTGGCCTGGGCAGGGATTGGACGCCATCGGTTATCTTCAGGACTCTTAGTCCAATTTGTATCTTGTCCGTAGTCGGACACTATGATGTTTCTTCCGCTGTTATTTGGATCTTTGTTTTGTATCAGTTGTATCCTTGACTCGTTTGAGTCGTCTTGTATATATCTTTTCTGTTGTTGTTGCGGAATATTCGTGAACTGTTGTAATGTTATCACAAGTGGCAACCTGAAATCGGTTATTATGTGGATTTTGGCGGAAATGCTGAAATCTGCATAGTGCCCGATCTCGGGGCGTCACAAATGGTATCAGAGCATGGTTCCGATTCCCAATTTTGTTTCGATACGAATGGTTATCGAAGCAACGGGTCCGCAAAGCCTGTAGGATAACCTCGCTAACGGTCGTGTTTCTAGAGAGTCAAAAACTATTTGCGCAAAACCTGTTTTGGAAACCTCTCGATAGGATTCTTGTTTATTCCTTTCCTCTATTCTACTTCTCCTTCTATCTCATTTGTTTTGGAGTCTACTCTCGTACCTATCTTTCAAAGTCTAGGATCCTACGTGGGTTGGACGTTTTCTGAGCCTTTACCCTAATAGGTTCGATCATCGGAAGATTCCTGGTGGAAGAACATCGGCATCAATCCAAGCAAGAAACTTTTGTTAGTGGTGTCGGGAAGCTTGTTAGTGGTGTCGAGGAGATCAACTTGAAGAATGAAGACTCGATAGCTCCAACTTCTTCCTCTCTCTTGGCGTTGGCGGATTGTGAGGGCGCAATCCCTTGTTAGTGGTGTCGGCTGTAACACCCGGGGGTTTTCCCCATTTAGTCTTGCTTGTTGTTTCTTTTTCTTTTTTGTGCATCATCATGACATCCTCATGCATTTGAAATATGAAAACTGTTTAAACTTCATCATCTCTTAACCTTCTAAAGTTTGTTTGATGCAAAAATCTATTTTAATAGTGCCAAAACAATTTCTGAAGAAAATAAATACAACAAACAAAAATAAAATTTGAGTGAGAGAGAGAGAGCAGCCCACCCAAACCAGCCCATCTCCTCTCTCCCTTCTAGCCCACCATCGAGCCCAACTTACCTCTTCGCACGCTATGTTTGTCGTTCCTCGGGAGAAAGGACAGGCACAGAAACGTGACCATGGCATCCCCCATCGAGGTCCCCTCTTCCCACCTGCTCCATCCCTCCATAAAGCAGCCCCCCTCCCCTCCAAACCCTAACCCTAGCCCCTCCTTCTTCCTTCACCGCCGCCACCCTCCTCTCTTTTCCTTCTGCTTCCTTTCCCTTTCTTCTCTGCATCTCTCTGAACCCAACCATCACCACCGTGGCCGAAACTTCCACGCCATGGCGCCGCCGCTACGCTCGTCTACTGGCCTCGGTTCCGGCGGGAATGGAACCGGGGCATATCCACCTCCGTCTCCGCTTCCTCGTCGGGGTCGGAGAGCCCCAATTTCCACCGCGCCGTCGCCGTTTTCTTCCCCGGCGTGCAACCGTCACCACCGTCGTCTCCGTCAGGGCGTGGCGCCCCTCTGCACCTGGCCTTCCTCGAGCCCCCCCCCCCCGGTGAGCATCCGCCCTCGGGCCCCTCCTCCCTGCCTTCCCCCTCGTGCTCTGAGTGCCGCCTTCGAGCGCCGCCCGTCTCAGGTCGCTCCGGCGGCATCTGCCTGTAGTCTGCACATGTCCGTTTCGTCGAGGTTCAGTACGTGTTCAGATTTTTTCCGCACGGATCCACCTCAAAAGCCCACGCCCTACAGATCCATCACAAACCGCAGTCTAGCCCAGTGGCACAGGCCCACGTCGCACCCCTGAGATCCCTAGTTCGATCCCCCGCAGAGGCAATATGCCAGCCCTTTTTTTTTGGATTTATTTCTTGCAGCCCAGCCCCAAAGCAGATCAAAATCTTAACTTGTAAATTCCACCAAATATTCATAAATGCTCCAATTTAAATGATTCAAATTTCTATGAATTCAGCATCTTGTGCTCTTTATGTTAGTAACAAAGTTGCAACATGTTTCTGTAATAAATTTTGCACTAAATAATTAAATACAGAAATGGCTATTAAAATTTGAAACTTTGGAAATTCATAACTTGAGTTCTGTTCACCCAAATTGAGCAAACTTGGGCTCTAAAATTTTGTCTTAACAAACTCTACACAGTGGTATTTTATTTGGGCACAATTGAATTAAATTTGAACATGTTTCCTTCTGTTTACTAAAAGGGGCAGAA
The DNA here is from genome assembly GCA_028641055.1 of Alopecurus myosuroides. NCBI lineage: Eukaryota > Viridiplantae > Streptophyta > Magnoliopsida > Poales > Poaceae > Alopecurus > Alopecurus myosuroides. Next base: position 127,267,819 of record CM054057.1, on the reverse strand, counting down.
TAAAAATGTTTATGGAAAAATGCATAATAAATTCAATAATGATTCAAAAATTATGTTTAATAGCTCAAAATGTTCAGCGAAACATTTGCTACATGTTTTCAACCTTTTCAATACAATTTGTTTACTGTTTTTCCTAATTAAAAGTGGTGCAATAATTCAATGCTTTAATTAAACCTTTTAAATTGCAAAAATTCATAATGAAATATTTAAAATTCCAAATTTGGCAAATGAGGTATCAAATTGAAGCTAATGTTGTTTACCTTCTGTTTTCATCAATTATGTTGCATTTAATCCACTTTAACTCAATGTTTATTTGTATTTCAATCAATTAATCAACTATTAATGCATATGGGATTTTCCAAATGCAATTCAAATTGCATATGGGCCCATTTAAATTGTTCCTTGTGTCCTTTAGTTTATTTTGATGCACCCTTTAACTTGCCATGCATATAAAATAGGATCATGCTGGATCTTTTGCCGTAGTAGTAATTGTTGCATCCGGTGTTTGTTCTAGTTCGTTGCTTCTTCGCGGATAGGACGTTGAGATGATGTGAGCACCGACAAGTTCTTCGGATGTACCTCTACTTGCTGGATTCCAGGCAAGTATACTCACTTGCTACCTATGGCTGCCTTTCATCACTTGTTACCGATTCTTTCCGTTGTCTTTATGCTAGCCTAGTATTTTCGATGCTTGTGTCTCGATCCTATCATATGTTTACCTTGCAGCCATGATATAGCCTTCCTTCCACTTCCTATCAACTGTTGCTTGTTTACCTTGTTGGCCCTCGTGTCGTAGTTGTATGCTTAGGTTTGTTTGTGCTCGAGTCTTGTTGTCCTTTGTCGTATCACCTGTTTAGTTGATAATTGGGTTTCAATTTACTCAACAACATGTTAATGTTTGGGGTAATAATAATTTGATGATAAGGCACCGGCAGGAGGCCCGGCGTGGTTTTGGAGCCTGCTAGTGTCGAAACTAGGAAAAGATACTTGTCCATTGATCCATGATGAGCGCGATAACCGCATCCGGGAGGTAGTATGGGACCCCCCTCGACTTAGACCTGATTTGCAGCTTGTCCGAAGAGCCACACTTAGTTCGGGTGTTCCATTTGCTCATACGCATGAATGGGTGGGCCCCCCATGGTTACTGTTGATGATGATGATGATGCATATAGGGCGAGGCCTGTATTGTCGGGGTGTTGCGTCCTGTGGGAGTTTTGCAGACTTGCGCTGAGTATTCGGCTGCGTGGCTGGGACCTCATAGCTCCGTGGCTCCTAGGATGGGTTGTGAGACGGTTTGGGTCGTGTCGAGCCAACCTGAGTTTTAGTTGGTGGCTTGAGTGTGTACGGGTACTGTAGCGCACCCTGCAGGGATGAATCTTCTCGAGAAGCCGTGTTGTCCGCGGTTATGTGACGACTTGGTGAAAGTGCTGGCTAACAAGTACTCAGACAACTTACACCTAATGATAATAACTTGACTAGTAATATAGTATTACCTTCACCATACAAATGAATGTCACCTTAATCTGAAGGGAATATGCCCGAGAGGCAATAATAAAATGGTTATTATCTTATTCCTTGTTTATGATGAATGTTTATTTCTCATGCTAGAATTGTATTAACCGGAAACGTTGATACATGTGTGCTTAATAAACAAACAATGGTTCCTAGTAAAGCCTCTCTTTTAACTAGCTCGTTGATTAATAGATGATCAAGGTTTCCTGATCATGAACATTGGATGTTATTAATAACGGGGTCATGTCATTAGAAGAATGATGTGATGAACATATACCCAAAGAGAATATAGCAATGCGATCAAGTCATTTAGTTTACATTGTTATATCAAACATACGAAGTAACTTATTCCTTAGACCTTGAGATCATGTCAATCACTGATACCGGAAGAGTGCTTTGATGGCATCAAACGTCACACCGTAACAGGGTGACTATAAAGGTGTCGTTAAGTATTCGGAAAGTATTAGTTGAGGATCATGGATCAAGAGTGGGATTTGTCCATCCAAATGACGGAGAGATATACTCTGGGCCCTCTCGGTGATATCACATCGAAACCGCTTGCAAGCACGTGATATGATCACAAGGATGTTATATCACGGGAACGAGAAAAGAGTACTTGTCGGTAACGAGATTGAACAAGGTATGGTTGATACCAATGATCGAATCTCGGACAAGTAAAATATCGCGAGACAAAGGGAATAGTTCACGGCGTTGTTGGTTCACACGATCACGAGAGTCATCGTTGAATATATAGGAGTCATCACGGATCTCCAGATCCCGCTGTTGATTATTGATCGAAGAGGAGTCTCGATCATGTCTATCTTATTCGCGAACCGTAGGGTGACACACTTAAGGTTCGATGACGCATTTGAGAGGATACGGAATATCGAAGAATATTTTGGACAGCACCGAAATTGTTTCGGGGAAAATTGAAATAGTTCAAGGGGTTTTTCGTCGAATGGTTGTTAATAGAATTAACAAATGATTCGAGGTGCTATATGCAAAAGTTTGTTAATAGAATTAACAAATGCTGAAATAAAGAAATAAAAAGGTTTTATTTATTTATTAAAAGAAAACCTTTGGATTTTCCAAGTGGAAAATTAAGGGAGCATGAGTGGGTGTGAGTGGAGCTTCCACTCACATGATGAGGGAAGAGGTGGGGGCACACCATGGGCTGGCCGCACCCCCCTTGGGCTGCCTCCCCCTCTCCTATAAAAGGAGGGTGAGAGCTCTCCCTCCTCCACACACTTGGCCACTTCCCTTTCCCTCCACCCGCTGCTCCATTTCATGGTCTCCGGCTTGGCGAAGCCCTGACCGTGGGATTCTTCACCACCACCACGTCGTCGTGCTGCTGGAGTTCCGAGGGATCCTCTACTTCCGCGCCCCGCTGGAACGAGGGAACGGAGGTCGTCATCAACCGTACGTGTGACCAATCACGGATGCACCGCCGGATTGCGGTGCTCATCTTCTCGCTATCGGGATCGGTGTGAGTACGACTACGCCAACAACGAGATTTGATCTCGTACCACTTTGAGTCTTCGAGGGTATGTGTTCTCCTTAACCCTCTTGTTGCCCGTTGCACTTCGTCTCCTAGATTAGATCTTGGCCTTTCGGGTATCTCTCGCGTAGGAAAATTTTTGTTTTCTATGCTACGTTCCCCTTTAGTGGTATCAGAGCCGGATCTATGCGTAGATGTTTTGTACGGGTAGAACACATAGGTGTATGTGGGCGTTGATGATCATGTTATTACCTCCTTGATTATTTTATGATCTTAGTGGCATAGTGGGATGAAGCGGCCCGGACTAACCTTACATGTCCACGTACATGAGACTTGTTCCACAACTGACATGCAACTTGTATTGCATAAGTGGCTTGCGGGTGTCTGTTTCTCCTACTATAGTTAAGATCTAATCTATGAAGGGTTGTTAAAAATGTGTTTATCAACGTTGTGGTTGATGTTCGTAGGTATGAACGGTTCTATCCTCGAAAGCCCTAAGCCACGTAAAATATGCAAAAATAAATTAGAAGCGTCTAACTAGTTTTTGCTGGGCATGTGATGTGATATGGTCAATATTACAAATTTGATTATGAGATGATCTATTTTGTAAATTATTGATATACCGTAAGGTATCCATATGGTTGTCTTCTTATTGATGGACAAACAAGTTTGGGGTACCGTGGTACTTGGTACCACGCCGGTGGAATGATTGAGATCATACCATAATGCACATGATGGAGATCAAGTGCAAGAAGGACCATATCATATCACGTTATCCTTTCATGTGATGTCTGTGATGTTGATCCTTTTTATGCATCTTGTTTTGCTTAGATAACGTTGGTAGCATTATAAGATGATCCCTCTCACTTAATATCAAGATAATAATGTGTTCTTCCTTAAGTATGCACCGTTAAGAAAGTTCGTCGTTTCGAGACACCACGTGATGATCGGGTGTGACAGACTCAACGTTCGCATACAACGGGTGTTTTCAAGCCTAGCATGTACAGACATGGCCTTGAAACACACGCAATACTACGGTTCTACTTGGCGAGCCTAGCATGTACAGACATGGCCTCGGAACACGTAACCGAAAGGTAAAGCATGAGTCATATGGATGATATGATGAACATGTCAATGTTCGCCTTTGAAGCTACATCATCTCACGTGATGATCGGTTTTGGTGTAGTGAACTTGGTTCGTGTAATCACTAAAGACGACTAAGAGGGATGTTGTTTTTGAGTGGGAGTTCATGGTTTAATTTTTGAATCAACTTGAACTTATTTATCATGAACAACAAATCAAAGTGAATTTGCACAAATTGTAGTATTCATTGGCATCCACATAACTACCTTACACTTAGATTGTTAATTGAGATATAACTGTTATGATCTGGTAAATACCATTTAAGATTGGTACCGTATTAGTGAAATTTAAAATTGAGTCCTATTGTAGATTTTTGGTATTTCCTACCTAGCTCCATATGGTTAATGATTGATTAATCTAGAGAGCAAATAATTCCTACTTAGAATCCAGAGTCATGGTTGCTTCCGTATTACTTTATCTTCAAAAGAATGTTTTGTTGATCAAGGTGATTTAGGAACTGAAAAGAGTTGTTTTCAGAAACAATCAAGTGAAAGATATATTGATATCTAGAAACTTATTTGTGGCAACATGACTGAGTATAATTTAGCGTGACAATGTTTGCTTATATTATCTGAATATATGCAAATTTAGCGTGACAATGTTTGCTTATATTATCTGAATATATGCAATGATTGAAGACGCTAGGCGTTTGAATATTCCAAGAAGTTGGGCGCTCAAAATTATCCTCTAAATCCCTTCCTTCGAGCTATAGTAACTTAATCATAAAATTGTTATGATGGGATGGATTAGAAGTATGGGTAAAGTATTTTACCTTACTTAGAAATTGTTAAGAGTGGAATCTAGAAGAATGCTATTAATATGGTGATATTAGTAGAACAATCAAACTCAAAGTATGACTCAATGGGTGATAGTATATGACTAACACGCCAAAGAAAATGAGCTAGTAAGACTAGCATTGTTTGATGTTGAATGATTCTTCTATAAAGGAAAGGGAATATTGAAAATAGAATTACAAAAAGATATATGGCAGAAAAAGAAGATAACTGGAAAGTCCAGCTCAGGAGTATATGCTTGATATACAAGTTATAGATGTATTACTAGTTAACAAAGTATTTTTGGGTATTTTGATACCACATTGGTTGGTATGAGTTGTCATACAAAGCAACGCAATGAAAGAAATACAAGGGCCTAAAAGGAACTAGTAATAGATGTGGAATCGATTATGACAAGAACATAAATAAAGTGTTATTGTGTTCATTGTCGTATCGAACCAACCAGTCAAGATTTATTTGAAGAACTTAATAATTTGTTATTTTGTTCTAGTCTTTTGTGAGAACAAATGAGATTGTTCAAACTATGATCATATTCCATAATTGATGGATATGTTAATATAAATCATGTTGGTAAAGTAAACATCTATAAGACTAAATGCTAAACGTTGCAAGACGTTGAAGAGTTTCACTTAAATTGTGACACCACCATTTTAGTTCATATCGGAAAGGAAAACATGAAGGAACTCCATATTGATGGACTTCCGGAGTCATTTTATTGACGCTTGTGAGACCTCTTCCAAAAGATGACTAGAATTCCATTCTTAGGCCAAAGTAGAATGGACGACTAATTTAGTGGAGATTATACATATTGATGTATATAGTCCATTATGTGTAGTCATGTATGGTGGATTAATTTTTCCTTCATAAAATTCTGTCGATGATTTAAGTAGATATGTGAGTATATCTATTTAAAGGGAACAGAGTTTGACATTTTGAATTGGTTCAAAAGGTTGTTAATATGAAGTTAAAATCAATGTAAGAAGATAATCAAGTATTTATGATTGGATCATAAAGGATAAAGTTTGAGTTACAAGTTTAGCAAAACATCTGAGAAGTTGCAGAATTGTTCTACAACTTATACTTCTCGAATACCCCACATTAGATTGGAGTATTCAAAAGACAAAATCAAACCCTGTTTGACATGGTAAGATTAATAAAATTGCCATTATAATTTTGTAGTTTATACATTAGTGACAACCGTTTTTCCACTGAAAAGAGCACCATCATGATCCGCTGAAATTGACAACATATAAGATATGGTTTGGGTAGTGACCCGAATTGTCACTTTCTTAAGTTTTGGTATGCATAGCATGTGTAAAATGTTTACAACCAAAATAGGATAAATATATGTTTATAAGGTTATCCCAAATAAAACATTGGGTATTTCTCCTATCACCGAACCAAAAGACAAATGTTTTTGTCAGAAAGGGTTGATTTCTCGAGAAAGTAATTCTTGCGAAACAAGTGAGTGGGAGCACAATACAAACTCAACAAGGTTAGAGAATCTTCGTTATCATGTCAAGAGTAGCGCAGCACTGGAAGTTGTTCCGGGGTTTACTATTTTGACTAAGTAGAAGACACTACAAATGTTGTAGATACTTCAAATGAGTTTGCGAACTGTACCAGAAAAGTCCAAAAACTTTGTACTTAGAACAATTTGTGGTTTAAGTGTAAAGTGTTGTTTTGACAACAAAAGGACCTGGACCTTATAAAGGAAGCAAATGATGGGCCCTGACTTCGTAAAATTGACTATGAGTCATTATATCCGCCATAGTATCCTTGTATGAATATCAAGTATGTGACTTGGTAGTCCTTTCGATAGGCATGATGCCTAGCCATAGCAAAAGGGTCTATATAGCGACAAAGACATGGATTTTACATCTTATTAAAATTGTACTTATCGAAAAGTTGTTTTCGACGAAGTTCAAAGAGTTAACTACTACAAGATTTCGATCTTCCGTAGTAATGCTTTAGTCTTTGCGGATAGTTCTAGCAAAGTTACATATTATGATATGGATGTTGAATAACAAAACCAATTCTCCTCTCGAGGAAGTTTGTTCAAGGATGTGTACTTGACACAGTTTGAGAGTTTTGTAAAATTCAAAAAGGTTGCTAGAAAGGTATGCACACTTCAATGGTTGAAGTCAGCATAACGAAGTTGAAATTTTTACCTTAATGAAGTTATCAAAAGAGTTTGATTCCATCATGAACGATAAAGATGCTTGTAAAGTTACAAGAAATTAAGTGGGAGCGCTATGACATATTTCCAATACTTTATGTAGATGACATATGGTTGATTGAAAAATATGTATTTTAAATTAACACGGTTAAGATTTTCATATTGATGAAAGGCTTAGAAGATATTGGGCATCGATATCTATAAAAGATGGATTGAAGCGCCTGATATGATTGAAGCCAAATTACATAGATGAAATATTGAAGTAAGTCAATATGAAAATGACAAGAAGGAGTTCTTGTCACATGGAAAATAATTGAGCAAGATTCATGTGTTTTGACACATGATGAGCATCATTGAAATTGAGATTTCTAAGTCATGTTTCCATGCTATGTACACAACCAGATGAGTCCTATGCTATAAAATGTTATAGTAGGATAATTCATATGATGATTAGACATCACTGGGAGAGATCCTTGTGTCATTTTAGAAATGCTAAGGATATGTTTTCCTATACAGTAATGACAAAATATTAGTTGTAATATGTTACACTAATAGTCTTGTCATTTATTCAAGTAATTTTATCTCAATTAAAATATGTGATGAAGGGTAGCACAATAGGATGGAAGAAAGTTCCATGCTGGATTTGAAAGAGTTTCAAAATTAAAATATTGTGACAGATACTACAACAAAGGCTAAAGTATATCGTTGTGTTAACAACTGATTATAAGCGTATTTTGTGTCAAGGAGTTCTTTATTGAACTTGGTGAATTTCCAAGAATGCTAAAACTATGAAGCTACATTTTCACAATGTTAGTAACATCAGTTTAAGCTGAGGAATTAAGGTATCACCGGAACTTGGTGAGTTTCCAAGATTGCTAAACACTATGAAGCTACATTTTCACAATGTTAGTGACAATGGTTTAAGCCGAGGAATTAAATTTTTCACCGATTGACCATATATATGCAAAGCCATCTCATTAGAGAATGAGTGATGCGTGTAGACGCAAAGAACATGCAAATACAATAGGACCTGAACGGTTCAGATCTTTTTGATAATGTTTACCACATGCGAAGCATGGTAATAACACTGGTACGCCATAGGTGTTAAGTGCTTACAGACTAGATTATTGACTCTAGTGCAAGTGGGAGACTGAAGGGAATATGCCCGAGAGGCAATAATAAAATGGTTATTATCTTATTCCTTGTTTATGATGAATGTTTATTTCTCATGCTAGAATTGTATTAACCGGAAACGTTGATACATGTGTGCTTAATAAACAAACAATGGTTCCTAGTAAAGCCTCTCTTTTAACTAGCTCGTTGATTAATAGATGATCAAGGTTTCCTGATCATGAACATTGGATGTTATTAATAACGGGGTCATGTCATTAGAAGAATGATGTGATGAACATATACCCAAAGAGAATATAGCAATGCGATCAAGTCATTTAGTTTACATTGTTATATCAAACATACGAAGTAACTTATTCCTTAGACCTTGAGATCATGTCAATCACTGATACCGGAAGAGTGCTTTGATGGCATCAAACGTCACACCGTAACAGGGTGACTATAAAGGTGTCGTTAAGTATTCGGAAAGTATTAGTTGAGGATCATGGATCAAGAGTGGGATTTGTCCATCCAAATGACGGAGAGATATACTCTGGGCCCTCTCGGTGATATCACATCGAAACCGCTTGCAAGCACGTGATATGATCACAAGGATGTTATATCACGGGAACGAGAAAAGAGTACTTGTCGGTAACGAGATTGAACAAGGTATGGTTGATACCAATGATCGAATCTCGGACAAGTAAAATATCGCGAGACAAAGGGAATAGTTCACGGCGTTGTTGGTTCACACGATCACGAGAGTCATCGTTGAATATATAGGAGTCATCACGGATCTCCAGATCCCGCTGTTGATTATTGATCGAAGAGGAGTCTCGATCATGTCTATCTTATTCGCGAACCGTAGGGTGACACACTTAAGGTTCGATGACGCATTTGAGAGGATACGGAATATCGAAGAATATTTTGGACAGCACCGAAATTGTTTCGGGGAAAATTGAAATAGTTCAAGGGGTTTTTCGTCGAATGGTTGTTAATAGAATTAACAAATGATTCGAGGTGCTATATGCAAAAGTTTGTTAATAGAATTAACAAATGCTGAAATAAAGAAATAAAAAGGTTTTATTTATTTATTAAAAGAAAACCTTTGGATTTTCCAAGTGGAAAATTAAGGGAGCATGAGTGGGTGTGAGTGGAGCTTCCACTCACATGATGAGGGAAGAGGTGGGGGCACACCATGGGCTGGCCGCACCCCCCTTGGGCTGCCTCCCCCCTCTCCTATAAAAGGAGGGTGAGAGCTCTCCCTCCTCCACACACTTGGCCACTTCCCTTTCCCTCCACCCGCTGCTCCATTTCATGGTCTCCGGCTTGGCGAAGCCCTGACCGTGGGATTCTTCACCACCACCACGTCGTCGTGCTGCTGGAGTTCCGAGGGATCCTCTACTTCCGCGCCCCGCTGGAACGAGGGAACGGAGGTCGTCATCAACCGTACGTGTGACCAATCACGGATGCACCGCCGGATTGCGGTGCTCATCTTCTCGCTATCGGGATCGGTGTGAGTACGACTACGCCAACAACGAGATTTGATCTCGTACCACTTTGAGTCTTCGAGGGTATGTGTTCTCCTTAACCCTCTTGTTGCCCGTTGCACTTCGTCTCCTAGATTAGATCTTGGCCTTTCGGGTATCTCTCGCGTAGGAAAATTTTTGTTTTCTATGCTACGTTCCCCTTTATAATCAACAGCGTGAGTTTCCTTGGGTTGCTTCCTTAGTAGGGGGTAACACTGGATGGGTATTGTTTGGTGAGTAGTTATAGTTGGTTTTGTCGCGCTATCTTATCCATTTCTTTTAGCCGGAAGTTGTAGCGCGTCTCTTTAGTTTGTTAGTGCTGCCCGCTGCCGCTTCTTTGCAATAACCCCTTCCTTCCGTTGTACCCAAAGTATTTGTATCTTGTGATGATCGGTTGCGCTGGTATCTTGTGAGTATGGTTTATCCACTTGCCAGTACTTAATAGTACTGACCCACGAATCCGTTTCGTGGCTGCATATTCCACATTGCAGTCAACAGGTTTGAAGTCTGACGATGTTAGCTTGGGAATCCCTCCGGCTTGGCCTGGGCAGGGATTGGACGCCATCGGTTATCTTCAGGACTCTTAGTCCAATTTGTATCTTGTCCGTAGTCGGACACTATGTTGTTTCTTCCGCTGTTATTTGGATCTTTGTTTTGTATCAGTTGTATCCTTGACTCGTTTGAGTCGTCTTGTATATATCTTTTCTGTTGTTGTTGCGGAATATTCGTGAACTGTTGTAATGTTATCACAAGTGGCAACCTGAAATCGGTTATTATGTGGATTTTGGCGGAAATGCTGAAATCTGCATAGTGCCCGATCTCGGGGCGTCACAAATGGTATCAGAGCATGGTTCCGATTCCCAATTTTGTTTCGATACGAATGGTTATCGAAGCAACGGGTCCGCAAAGCCTGTAGGATAACCTCGCTAACGGTCGTGTTTCTAGAGAGTCAAAAACTATTTGCGCAAAACCTGTTTTGGAAACCTCTCGATAGGATTCTTGTTTATTCCTTTCCTCTATTCTACTTCTCCTTCTATCTCATTTGTTTTGGAGTCTACTCTCGTACCTATCTTTCAAAGTCTAGGATCCTATGTGGGTTGGACGTTTTCTGAGCCTTTAACCTAATAGGTTCGATCATCGGAAGATTCCTGGTGGAAGAACATCGTCATCAATCCAAGCAAGAAACTTTTGTTAGTGGTGTCGAGAAGCTTGTTAGTGGTGTCGAGGAGATCAACTTGAAGAATGAAGACTCGATAGCTCCAACTTCTTCCTCTCTCTTGGCGTTGGTGGATTGTGAGGGCGCAATCCCTTGTTAGTGGTGTCGGCTGTAACACCCGGGGGTTTTCCCCATTTAGTCTTGCTTGTTGTTTCTTTTTCTTTTTTGTGCATCATCATGACATCCTCATGCATTTGAAATATGAAAACTGTTTAAACTTCATCATCTCTTAACCTTCTAAAGTTTGTTTGATGCAAAAATCTATTTTAATAGTGCCAAAACAATTTCTGAAGAAAATAAATACAACAAACAAAAATAAAATTTGAGTGAGAGAGAGAGAGCAGCCCACCCAAACCAGCCCATCTCCTCTCTCCCTTCTAGCCCACCATCGAGCCCAACTTACCTCTTCGCACGCTAAGTTTGTCGTCTTCCTCGGGAGAAAGGACAGGCACAGAAACGTGACCATGGCATCCCCCATCGAGGTCCCCTCTTCCCACCTGCTCCATCCCTCCATAAAGCAGCCCCCCTCCCCTCCAAACCCTAACCCTAGCCCCTCCTTCTTCCTTCACCGCCGCCACCCTCCTCTCTTTTCCTTCTGCTTCCTTTCCCTTTCTTCTCTGCATCTCTCTGAACCCAACCATCACCACCGTGGCCGAAACTTCCACGCCATGGCGCCGCCGCTACGCTCGTCTACGGGCCTCGGTTCCGGCGGGAATGGAACCGGGGCATATCCACCTCCGTCTCCGCTTCCTCGTCGGGGTCGGAGAGCCCCAAGTTCCACCGTGCCGTCGCCGTTTTCTTCCCCGGCGTGCAACCGTCACCACCGTCGTCTCCGTCAGGGCGTGGCGCCCCTCTGCACGTGGCCTTCCTCGAGCCCCCCCCCCCCCCCCCGGTGAGCATCCGCCCTCGGGCCCCTCCTCCCTGCCTTCCCCCTCGTGTTCTGAGTGCCGCCTTCGAGCGCCGCCCGTCGCAGGTCGCTCCAGCGGCATCTGCCTGTAGTCTGCACATGTCCGTTTCGTCGAGGTTCAGTACGTGTTCAGATTTTTTCCGCACGGATCCACCTCAAAAGCCCACGCCCTACAGATCCATCACAAACCGCAGTCTAGCCCAGTGGCACAGGCCCACGTCGCACCCCTGAGATCCCTAGTTCGATCCCCCGCAGAGGCAATATGCCAGCCCTTTTTTTTGGATTTATTTCCTGCAGCCCAGCCCCAAAGCAGATCAAAATCTTAACTTGTAAATTCCACCAAATATTCATAAATGCTCCAATTTAAATGATTCAAATTTCTATGAATTCAGCATCTTGTGCTCTTTCTGTTAGTAACAAAGTTGCAACATGTTTCTGTAATAAATTTTGCACTAAATAATTAAATACAGAAATGGCTATTAAAATTTGAAACTTTGGAAATTCATAACTTGAGTTCTGTTCACCCAAATTGAGCAAACTTGGGCTCTAAAATGTTTTCTTAACAAACTCTACACAGTGGTATTTTATTTGGTCACAATTGAATTAAATTTGAACATGTTTCCTTCTGTTTACTAAAAGGGGCAGAATAAAAATGCTTATGGAAAAATGCATAATAAATTCAATAATGATCCAAAAATTATGTTTAATAGCTCAAAATGTTCAGTGAAACATTTGCTACATGTTTTCAACCTTTTCAATACAATTTGTTTACTGTTTTTCCTAATTAAAAGTGGTGCAATAATTCAATGCTTTAATTAAACCTTTTAAATTGCAAAAATTCATAATGAAATATTTAAAATTCCAAATTTGGCAAATGAGGTATCAAATTGAAGCTAATGTTGTTTACCTTCTGTTTTCATCAATTATGTTGCATTTAATCCACTTTAACTCAATGTTTATTTGTATTTCAATTAATCAACTATTAATGCATATGGGATTTTCCAAATGCAATTCAAATTGCATATGGGCCCATTTAAATTGTTCCTTGTGTCCTTTAGTTTATTTTGATGCACCCTTTAACTTGTCATGCATATAAAATAGGATCATGCTGGATCTTTTGCCGTAGTAGTAATTGTTTGCATCCGGTGTTTGTTCTAGTTCGTTGCTTCTTCGCGGATAGGACGTTGAGATGATGTGAGCACCGACAAGTTCTTCGGATGTACCTCTACTTGCTGGATTCCAGGCAAGTATACTCACTTGCTACCTATGGCTGCCTTTCATCACTTGTTACGATTCTTTCCGTTGTCTTTATGCTAGCTAGTATTTTCGATGCTTGTGTCTCGATCCTATCATATGTTTACCTTGCAGCCATGATATAGCCTTCCTTCCACTTCCTATCAACTGTTGCTTGTTTACCTTGTTGGCCCTCGTGTCGTAGTTGTATGCTTAGGTTTGTTTGTGCTCGAGTCTTGTTGTCCTTTGTCGTATCACCTGTTTAGTTGATAATTGGGTTTCAATTTAATCAACAACATGTTAATGTTTGGGGTAATAATAATTTGATGATAAGGCACCGGCAGGAGGCCCGGCGTGGTTTTGGAGCCTGCTAGTGTCGAAACTAGGAAAAGAGACTTGTCCATTGATCCATGCACTACTAGGAAAAAGGGCATCAGTGGCGCACCACTTTGGGAATCAGTGGCGCACCAAGGTGCGCCACTACTATTGCGCCACTGATTCCCTGGAGAATCAGTGGCGCACCACTTTGGTGCGCCACTGATTCTCCAGGGAATCAGTGGCGCACCAAAGTGATGCGCCACTAATTCCCCAATGGTGCGCCACTGATTCTATGGGGAATCAGTGGCGCATGACTTTGGTGCGCCACTGATTCTCTCGAGTATGCATGCATTTTAGGGAATCAGTGGCGCACCACACAAATGCGCCACTGATGCTTTGTGCCACTGATTCCTTTTGATGCGCCACTGATTCCTTTGGGGATGCGCCACTGATTCTTATATACGTTTATGCAGTTTTGTTTGTACACGTATTTATACGGTATGTATACATGTATTTATACAGGTTATATACAATTCAAATATCAGATTGCAAAGTAGTATAAATAGACAAAGCTTATCATTATCGCAATCTGGTTCATCATCACATTGATAGATAAAATCCGAAATAATAATTAGTTTTAAATACTACAAGTTCATCAACACATACTAGTCTATCTAGTAGCAAGTCTTCCATCACATAAGTTCATCAATCTCATCACATTACAAATTAAGGAGGAGACAATCACCTACACTACCAACAGAAATAGATCAGAATCGAAGTCATCGTGGCGAGAAAGATGGCAAAGGTCTTCATCCGGTTCTTGTTCCTCTGGTCCCATTCCTCTAGCAAGTGGTTCATCCACCGAGCCTCCACCTCCGGCAAAGGTCTTCATCAGCATGGAAAATTCTTCGACAGGCCAGTCTATGGAGTACAAAATCGAAGCAGTAACCCCATTATCTAAAATAGTAAACCATCCTCCTACAAAAAGTTTTTAAAAAAACTCAATTAATTCCGAATGAACACCAAACAGACCCCTTTTGTAATTTGGAGACCAAGATGATCCAGAAACTATACATTAAAATGTGAGTCCAATACCTTCTAGTGAAACTGCATATTTCTTTCCTAGTACTAAAGATCAAAGGAGGTCGCAGACAACACACCCTAGTTTTCAAGTACACTCCTTTGCTATTCTGCATTGACATGCTCGACCAATCCTCGATGTCCACAGACAACACACCCTAGTTTTCAAGTACTAACTACATCTGCTTCAAACATGTATGAATCGGAAGAGGTCTCTCAAGTTTTTGCATTGTTATCATAGGTATAGAAACGCATGAATATACTATACCTCCGTTCCAAAATGTAAGCCTTTTTAGCAAACTAAACTAGCTTACCAAAAAGGCTTATATTTTGGAACGGAGGGAGTAATAATTGATCAAATGTGTAAATTCAGAGACATTAGTGTTTCATCAAACTGCAATATCTGATTGTGCTTCTTATCAAAACTGGAGCTACCACATAAAGAAATCAAGGTTCTTATTGAAAGTTTCAAACTGCACTCTGCCACTATCAAGTCATTTATTTTGTTAGACATATACTAATTAGCTGAAAATATACCAATTTGTCATTTGTGCTTCAGATTCATGGTCCAGAAAAACAAGGAATACCCGCTGGATATTTATCCTAAGATGAACTCCGCATATACCATTACGAAAACTGTACCAAGATTTTACACCTCTATTACTCGAGTACATACGGATAAATATCATGTTCATAGTGAACTAGTTTGCATCGTTTTAGACAAGAAGGTTACTGCAATTGTAGGATTGATTGGAGTTATTATTAGCGGAAGTGACATCAGCCTCTTTATCATCTCCTGGTTGAAAACATATGGCTGTGAACACTGAAGGAAAAAACTGAGAGCAAAATTATAAATCACCAGCAAATATTCCTACTCGGGTACTGTGTAGTATATCCTATCATTTTCTTCTTGTTCAAATACAACCATGCAAATAATTAAGCTAGAACATACTCCATGGCAGAGGAGTACTCAAACTGATTGTGAACATCACAACAAGGCTCTAGAGATCAGCACATTCAAGCATAGTTCTAGGAGTACAATCAGATTATTTTTTGGAGTATACAAAAGCACATTAGATACAAAATATTGAAACTGGCTCTCCTCTAGGAATCAGCACAATAAAGCAAGCAAGCTACTCCATATTGTTACTCTAGGAGTAGTGTTTGAACATCTTCATTTTTGGTGGGGCTATGGATCAATATTCCAGGAGCTACGGATCAATATGCAACCAGTAGCACATACGGCATTGAGGGATTAATCTCACCTGCGAGGAGCGAAGTTGAGGATGGCTAGTTGCAGGAGGAGCGTGATGCAGCTCGAGGTCAGCCTTGAGGTCCTGCTCCTCCACGGCGTGCCTGCTGTCGGGCGCCCTCGCAAATACGGCAGTGGAGGAGGTCATTGAAGCCACAGCGCCCGGGATCGACGGAGCGCAAACCCTAGCACATGCACGCACCACGGCCTGGCCAGATAAAAAATGACCTATAGTGAGACATATAGGTACAATCATAATTCCTTCAGCCTTTGAAAATCGTTGCCTAGGTGATACAAATAATTTATTCACTTACACTAAATAATTTGCTTGAAGCCTGTCCCTAAAAACAAAACAGACAGACATGCATGTCTTTATGTAACAATTTTCCAAAATGATCAATATAATTAATTCGTTTCTTGAAATGGCCTAGGGAGAAAAGCATATAAGAATATGAATGTGCCCTGTATTTCAATTTACTTTTAAGTTACGATCACCATGTGGTCATTTAGCAATGAGCATTTACCATGAGAAACAGGTACGCAAACACTTCATACACACTGGCTTATTTCCAGGAAATCTAAGCTGCAGCTAGCCTAGTAGTGAGATCCATCCTAGATTCCTAGGTGAAACGAGGCTCCTATCCTCTCCTAGGCATGAGACGGATCGTAATAGGAACAGCCCAACTATTCTATCCTAGGCAGCAGTACAAGCATCACAAGATGTAATTTTTTCTACATTGGTCAGACTCCAAGGGTTTGGGGAAGCAGGAGACGTCTAACCGGCCGTCGACGAGGCGCTGCACCGGCCATTCTTGAAATGGCCTTGGCGTGGACTCGAGGTCACTGAAGATCCCGCTGCCACCGGAGCTACGCCTTGTGCAGCAGCACACCACCCTCCACTCCTCGTGGCGCTGCAGCAGCGTGGCAGAGCTGCAGGTCACCGCCGGCGCGTCCTAGCCGACGGCGTGCAGCAGACACCGTCGTTGACGTGGGCAGGCGACGTCAACGGAGCGGCACCTGTGGGTTCCCGCACGGGCGCGCGCGCCGGCGAGCATACAAGGCCACGCCGCCACTCGCCTCCTCTGCACCGTCTTGCGCAGAGGCTCCCCTGAGACGGGTACAGCTCTTCGTGTCGGGGTCGGGGACGGCCAGAAGTGGCTGCACGGATGGAGGCCAGCCGGAGCGGACGAGGTTGGCCGGAGGAGGTGCTGGGGTGGGTTGGATCGATGGTGGCGGCGGATGCGAGAAAGGGGATCGAGGGAGATGTTGGGTGCGTGCTAGGGTTTGGTTGGGTTTTTTTTTTTGATATGCGTTGGGTTGGGTTGGTTTGGGTGGGCACCGGAGGAGGCGTTGGGCGTTTCCGTTTTACTTTATTTTTTATTTTTTAGCTGGTTATATGTTGCTATTAACAAGTATATCTTCGACGGTGGGAGATGTGTGGTTTAGATGGTGTCCAGCTCATCAATCCGTGGACAGGCCAGTTCTTGCATCTAAGTTTAAAAATGTTGGAAGACAACTCACCCGGATCGTGTAGAATTTGAAGTGATACGTGTGGCAGGTATTAGTGGCGCACATGTGCGTGGTGCCACTGATGCTCCATAGAATCAGTGGCGCACCGCCTAGTGGTGCCACTGATGCTCCATAGAATCAGTGGCGCACCGCCTAGTGGTGCCATTGATGCTCCATAGAATCAGTGGCGCACCGCCTAATGGTGCGCCACTGATGCTAATGGGCATACATGGTACATAGAATCAGTGGCGCACAGCTAGGCGGTGCGCCACTGATGCTCCATAGCATCAGTGGCGCACCATTTGGTGGTGCGCCACTGATTCTATTGCGTATACATGGGTGACAGGTATCAGTGGCGCACCAGTGTGCGGTGCGCCACTGATGCTAGGACAATCAGTGGCGCACGGCTACATGGTGCGCCACTGATGCTTGGACATGTTTCCTCCCAATCACATCAGTGGCGCACGGCTACATGGTGCGCCACTGATGCTAAGTCACCTATAGCCATTTTCCTAGTAGTGATGATGAGCGCGCTAACCGCATCCGGGAGGTAGTATGGGACCCCCCTCGACTAAGACCTGATTTGCAGCTTGTCCGAAGAGCCACACTTAGTTCGGGTGTTCCATTTGCTCATACGCATGAATGGGTGGGCCCCCCATGGTTACTGTTGATGATGATGATGATGCATATAGGGCGAGGCCTGTATTGCCGGGGTGTTGCGTCCTGCGGGAGTTTTGCACACTTGCGCTGAGTATTCGGCTGCGTGGCTGGGACCTTATAGCTCCGTGGCTCCTAGGATGGGTTGTAGAGACGGTTTGGTTCGTGTCGAGCCAACCTGAGTTTTAGTTGGTGGCTTGAGTGTGTACGGGTACTGTAGCGCACCCTGCAGGGATGAATCTTCTCGAGAAGCCGTGTTGTCCGCGGTTATGTGACGACTTGGTGAAAGTGCTGGCTAACAAGTACTCAGACAACTTACACCTAATGATAATAACTTGACTAGTAATATAGTATTACCTTCACCATAAAAATGAATGTCACCTTAATCAACAGCGTGAGTTTCCTTGGGTTGCTTCCTTAGTAGGGGGTAACACTGGATGGGTATTGTTTGGTGAGTAGTTATAGTTGGTTTTGTCGCGCTATCTTATCCATTTCTTTTAGCCGGAAGTTGTAGCGCGTCTCTTTAGTTTGTTAGTGCTGCCCGCTGCCGCTTCTTTGCAATAACCCCTTCCTTCCGTTGTACCCAAAGTATTTGTATCTTGTGATGATCGGTTGCGCTGGTATCTTGTGAGTATGGTTTATCCACTTGCCAGTACTTAATAGTACTGACCCACGAATCCGTTTCGTGGCTGCATATTCCACATTGCAGTCAACAGGTTTGAAGTCTGACGACGTTAGCTTGGGAATCCCTCCGGCTTGGCCTGGGCAGGGATTGGACGCCATCGGTTATCTTCAGGACTCTTAGTCCAATTTGTATCTTGTCCGTAGTCGGACACTATGTTGTTTCTTCCGCTGTTATTTGGATCTTTGTTTTGTATCAGTTGTATCCTTGACTCGTTTGAGTCGTCTTGTATATATCTTTTCTGTTGTTGTTGCGGAATATTCCTGAACTGTTGTAATGTTATCACAAGTGGCAAACTGAAATTGGTTATTATGTGGATTTTGGCGGAAATGCTGAAATCTGCATAGTGCCCGATCTCGGGGCGTCACACCAGGCGTGCAATAGTCTCCTGGATCACCCTAACTGCGCCCTCCTACCAAGAGCGTTCAACGACGGTGAAGACGAAAGTCTCAGCTGAAGGAGTGGTCAGCGAGGGACAAATAGTACACTCCACGAACCAATCTCCCTCAGTAGGAGAACCGAAGATCAGTCCTCCATGCAACTCAGGAACCGGGCGATTGATAAGCTCTGTCATCTCTACGAGCCTCTGCTTGAAAAGAAACGCCACGTCTCTAGCCAGCCCCAACTGGCAAGCCTCGGTGAACACAACTTCTATCTACACAAAATTTTAAGTAAGATTAAGTTAGACCCAAGTGTGCAAAGTTTTAGATTGAACAAGACATGACTTAATGTAAGTAGGGTTTTGTAGATCACAGAAGATAGGTATAAGAATATTTTGAAACTCAGTCACATAAGTAAGTTAGTTTTATAAGATAGTTTTTTTTCCAGAGTACTAGCTAATGTCCATGCTAAATAAGGGCTCCTAAGGTCAACCTGGCTCTGATACCAACTTTGTAGAGGCCCCAAACCGGATGGTTCAAAACCCCTCATATGCATACATTCACGATCCCAGGAATTCAGTCGTGAACAACATATGAAGTTGGTACACAGATACATTATCCATTACACGAATAATAGAGTCTTACAAACAATGGTCACATGACCAAGTCTTAACAACTGTCACTCAGGACAGGCAAATGTCTCACAAACACACAGCGGAAACTTAGCAAACCCATAAGGTAGATAGACCATGTCACACCGTCACCAACAGGCTGTTGACTGGGAGCCGGGCCTAATTCGCATGGTCGTCGGTAAAGTACTCCTCCTCGTACTCCTCCTCGTCCGGTAGTTCCTCAAAGTCTGGCCAAGTAAATAGCTAGGGACGAAACCAACATGAGTACATTTGAATGTACTCTGCAAGACATCCTTTATAATTTACGAATGCAAGTATGCTTATATGGTGGATATGTAGGCTATACATAGGTCTCACTATCCATGGTGCATGTAAGATAACATCATGGTTGCTTTAAGCATCTCTATATCTTTGTTGAAGAAGATACTTCAAAAGAAAATAATATAGTTTTCTTTCTCTTGTAGATATCGCATGTACAAGAGGTTTTATAAAAGGAGAGTTTTTCTTTGCGAAGCTTCTTGTAATCATCTCCAGCTTTTCTTCATTGGTACCTCCACGGTACATGTCCTTTTTCCATAAAACATCCTTTTTGAAAACTGACACAATGCTAGCTACATGGCCATTCAACTTCCCATATCCGAGGGCTCGGCTATTCAGAATAATTTTACTCTGCAGAGGTGTACACAATCCACAAGATCCAATCATCTGCCATGAACCACCCATGGATCGACATAGCGATATGCAAGCATCAGATAAATGATCCTAATTGTCTACTCTGATCAAGCTAGTATATGCTCATCCCTTCAGTTGGGTGTAATCTCCCCGGCACCAGGTCCCACGCCGCCACGGCAGGAGACCCAACTTTCGCTTCCAGGGGTAAATTAATCCCTCACTTTGTATGTCCCGTTACTCCCACTTGGTGACACTTCGGTTAAGAGTATCATCTTCTCTATAGCATTTTGGGATAATACACACACTAACGAGAACAAGTTTCTAGATAGGCCATGTACCCATGTTGAGGTAGAGTGGCCGTACTTCTTGGTTGTCCAGCGAAGACTAGGTTATGTGTCTTTTGTAAAAAAAAATTGAAAATGATCCACTTCATCTCCCCCAGTGAATAAGGTCCCGCCTTTCCACCATGGACTTTTCATAAGAACATTTGTTTGCAAAGGCACGTTTTAAAGTGTCCACTTAGGGACTCAAAATTATTATCATAGGTGGTATTTATCTACCTTATGGTGGCAAAAGGCTTGGTAACACCAAGTTGACTAATGGCGATGTAATATATAAATATATAATATTAATAATAATAATAGCCACTCAAAAATAGTTTTGGTAATCAAATTTTTTGTGAAACTTCAGAAGTAAAAACATGCATGATAGATAATGATAAGTAGTATAACAACAAGCTTTAGGACGGCTTGCCTTGGTACTGGCTTGACTCTTGGTCTTGGTAACAACATGAGTGATAGTAATATCCTCCGGCACCAACTATCTTTTCCTCGTTTTCTATCGTGGCAAAATAAAATAAGGACACGCAATCAGAACCAAACTGAGAAATAAATGGTACTAAGTCAAACATACAACAAGAAATGCATAAAACAGAACAACACTCAAGTTTGCAAGAATAACACTTCACAAGCACACATAAAATACCCATATTTATCACTACTACTACTATGGTAGAGAAATGTTATTTCTCATCAAAAAGAAATGGATCCAGTGGGTGTGCCAATAGTTTTCCAAGCCATTTAAGAGGTCAAAATGCCTCTGGTCAACTTGTGGAAAACAATTTTCCACCAAACAAAAATGCAAGCTACACATACTAGTGAAAATAACAACACTATTAATAATAAAAATGAAATGCTACTCATGCTTTTCTATGGACTTAAGTGTGAGCTAACAGAGCTGAAAACATAACATAACCAGTACCAAAATGGTATTGTGCTCATCTAAACCACACTAAAAACTTAGGTAATAAATCTATCTATATTTACTCACAAAATCTATTTATTAAAGGACTAGAAATACAACACTAGACATATTCCATTTCCATTCTGTTTCAAAACATGCACACACTTTCTAACATACTAGTACTGTAAGTAAACAACATTCTAACAGAAAGAAAAATATCTAAACATGCTAGAAAACAATATAGCAACTAGCAAGAAATTATTTCTAAACTAATTATACACATTTTATTTCTAACAAAAAAGTGCAAAGCCTAGATCTGGTTGCCAAAAATAATCTAGAGCTCTAAAAATCAGACAAATGTAGGATAACATAGATCTATGCATACACAAACATATCCAATTGGATTCACATCAAAAAGTATTTTTAAACTCCTTCTTAAAATCCTGGAATATGGTACTGGACAAATACCAAAATGGATGATATTTCCAAATGGTAGCTCTCCTTGATGTGAGGTCAAGACCTACGGATAGATCTACTCATAAGATACTCAGAGAATTTTAGTTTGCTCAATTTGAACACACATACAAAAGTTATACAAGATTTACTCTAACAGATAGTGTGCAGCACAATAATTACTACAGACAAAATAATGTCCCAAAACTAGATCTACAAGTTGCATCTGTTTAAGAAAATGTATATCTATCTCCAGGAATGTTTTTGGATTTTATTTCTTGAGTTTGCTATTTTTCACACGATTAAAGTAAACATGAAGTTCTCTGTTATTTTCTAAAACAAAAAAGAAAAACAAACATGGGGTGGTTCACTCTTTGCGCACGGCCCGTCAGGCCAGATGCGGCCTAGCTATCTTGCGCGCGCGTAACTCTTCAGCGCGATCAACGGCGCACGGCCGTCTCCTTCCTCTCTAGTCAACCACAAGTGGATCCAAGGCATGCTAAATGTAGAGGGATGCTAGGGCTTCTAGAAGAAACAAATGGCTCAGCCTTATTCACTTCCAATCAAAAGTTATAAACATCCAAAGTTGTGTCAAAATCACTGATATAGAAAGTTCAGAATTTTCAGAAAAACAGACTTAGCCATTTTGGCTAAGTGTTGAAACGGATGAAACCAGCAAAAGTTATCTCTATTTTCAAGGCCCTAACCCTTTCCAAAATTTGTTTTCAAAGTATGGGGTTGTTAAGCATGTTTTGTACTTTCATAATCATTCATTGAAAACAAATTTGGAATTTTAAAAGGTACTGAAAACAAGGTGAGAACACATCTACTTTCTGTTTTTTTAGAAACCACTTTTCTCTTTTTTTTTCTTCCACAAAAATCATCAAGCATTGATTGTTTTCTTAGTCCAATTTTCAAACCAATCTTATACCTTTGTAGTCCATATATTAGAGAACACATCCATGCCAAGAAAACTTAAAATGTGATTCCCTAGCATATTGAAAACAAGTGCTAAATATAGCTACTTGGCTAGTTTTTCAGAAACAAGTTTATATAGAAAACTCAAAAGAAAACATCTATATATTCTTTTTACGTTTAGTTTTCATGATTCAAACAAAGCTAAATAATATTGTTAGGTTAAAAGAAACATTGATTCAACACTTGGAATAAAAAATATTCAAATCACCACATAGAAAACATCACAGAAACAATCAGAAACATCAGGAAAAATTGATAATTGTTTTTAATCAAAAGCTTGCTTGCATTTCATAGATACTCATGGTCTCTTACACAATGTTGGATTACACAAGTGCATAAAAAAGTTTTTGTTGGCTCACAAAAATGGCTTCTCTCATCAAATTACATGTGTCCAAAAAACTGGGGTTTGACAAGGACGCGGGCACTTACCAAATGATTCTGTGCCGGCATGTAGGATCCGTTGTCAAGGAAGCGTCCGACTCCTTTGTCGAATTCCAAGCTTCTGACAGTGATCGTGTTGCCGATTCCGCTGAGTATCCCCACTCGAAACGTAACTTCCGACACCGTTGGCCCCACGGTGGGCGCCAACTGTCGAGTCTGCTTAGTTAGGATCATGGACGGGGGTGCCATAAGCCTACTGGTAGAACCGTGGTTGGAAATTTCAGAGTACTGGAAACGAGGACACGATTTAAGCAGTTTTGGTACGACGCAACTAGGCGGCGTTCCTATTCCTGCAGTCTCACTAAAATCAGGGCTGAAGCCAGAATTATACAGAGTACAATTGTGAGTATGGTTTCGCTAACTCGGTGAGGATGAACTTTCCCGGCGAGTTGGCTTTTAGCTAAGTTAGTATCTCTCTTTTCTTTCTCTCTCGTCCGGCTTTATATAGATAGCCGAACTAGGGCTTACAGGAAGGAAACCTAGAAGACTACGGAAAGTATCTCACTTGGGAAGTAAGAAATCTAGCTTCTTCTCCAAGCCAGACCACAATTGGGTCGTGGTCCGGGTTCTTCTAGAATCCGGTTCCTATGCGTCATCTTACTGGGCTGCCCAATGAATTTTGTTCCATTACATGCGGTCCACCCCGGTAATCCGGCCTTCGGCCAATGCCGTATATACCCCTAATTGGCATATATTTGACAAGGGGCTCTAGTCTCGGGCCGTAACTGGATTTAGTCCCGGATTTCCATCCGGGACTAGCCAATTGGGACTGGAGACACCCCCTCCCCTTTAGTCATGGTTGCTCACAAAGCGGTAGTAAAGGGCCTCCACGTGGCCACACCAATTGCTGCGGGTTGGAGGACTAAAAGGTTTTCTCCGGCGACAGGGTTTTTAGCTGTTTCTCTACCGCGGCAGGATTTGTGTTTTTTCTTCGTTTTGTGTTCCATATAATGTTTGTTTCAAATTGTGCTTCATTTGTAATTCCAAACATGTCCATAACATATTCTACGCTACTACATACACACGGTACACGTAGATGCGTAGTAGCGTAGAACATTATATATACAATTTCAAACATGTATCGTACACATATCTACTTGAATATAAATTCATTGTCCTCCACCTAAATCGAGTTCATCATCCTGCACATAATGTTCTCCTTTTTCATGAATGACCTCCATCAACAGAAATCCTGCCAATTCATCTTGAGTTGCTCATAGGCGCTCGTCTGGTAGGAGGTTCTCCCATATATCCATGATATTTAAGAAGGATATATATATATATAGGACTCCTCTTTCGTACTCCTAGGGGTACATACTCCCACACCTTAACGGATCCCATCAATTGGTATGCCCGCTAGATAACCAATTAATAATTAAAAAGAACCGACGCATGAAACAGTTTCCCTCAGGGTCTGCATGCATGGAGATACCTGTGATCCTACGATTAAGGGATCACATTGATCAGCTTTTGAACGAACAGAATACCACATACCTTATCTACACGCATGCATTCAGCATATGGAAGTAGGTGTCCGTGTGATGTGTACGATTTTTTTTGCTCTCACGTGTTAGTTTCTTAGGAGTTCACCCATACAAAATTTATAACCGGGTCTATACTTTTTTTATCTTTTTGTCACGGAGTACATATCACGTGAATTATACACAGTTGAAACATATTCGAAAACGTAGAAGTATTCCAGAAAAAAAGTATAAGTAACCATGGGTATGTCTGCTTTTTAAAAGGTATATACCTTTTTTGAGAGGGTATATACTACCTTTTGAAAAAGGTATATACATTTTTTTCAATAGGTGTATGAATATCAGCAATCTGCAACAAAAAGTGTATACTGTATACGCACAAGAAAATTAGCTCGAACCTGACTAAGTATTACAATTGTTTCCTATATAAAGGCGTATTTACCATTTCAATGTGTGGATCATATACTTCATTTCTGGATGAAGTAGTGTAATACATCGGACAGATCCAAGCATGCGAGCTCAAGATGCTGGGCACGATACATGCATAGAGATTAGAAAAGGGGCACAACTAAGTGAATACATATATTAGCAAAACGATTCATGATACATACTGATGTTTTATTGTATATGAAGTATATACCAGATCTAAGGAGGTATATTCTGTCAAAAAAAATATACGCTTTTCGTTAGGTACTACGTAATGCATCAACGCGGATGCCATCTCCGTCGTCCCGCTGTGGCTGGCTCCATGTTGTCTCCGTCGTCGGCCGCATGTTGTCTCCATTGCCGAGTCATCGCCACTGGTCGCATGTCGTCGTCATCGTCGGCGGTGGCATGCCATCTCAGTCATCGAGTAGCCGCTGACCGCTGTAGACGCCGTCGTCCGTCGTATCTGTCGAACCATCCCTGGCCGCATGTCTTATCCGTCGTCAAGCCGCCGCTTGCCACATGTCATCGCCGTTGTTGGTGGAATGTCGTCATTGGCGTACAGCCGCTGCTGGGTATATGGCTTTTCCATCGTTGAGTCCACCGCTGAGAGATCTAGCCTTTGTCATCGAGCTGCCCAGGACTTCTAAACTGCCTGCATAAATATAAAGAGATCGATGAGTGCAGAATAAAAAGAAGAACACTTCATTAAAGCATTAACCCAAGTGATTCTTGAACTTGCCGCCGGCTGAACTGCACACTGGCCAGGTCTTGTTGATAGTGCCGCAAATGGTGCTGTATAACGGACGAGTTGAGAATTGCTTGGTATTAATACGGAGGCAAACCAGCATCCGCCGGAATCCCTTCTATCACGTAACAACTTTTCAAACTAAAACCTTATCTATAGTTACAGATATGTACCGTAGCTAATTACTATATTTAATTGTTAAATAGGAGTAAAAGGTTAAACGGGCATGCATTTGGAGATCCGGTAGTGCGCTCGTGCATAAAACTAGGTGGTGGGAGTATGTACACCTAGGTATACCATACCATTTTCCTATATATATATATATATATATATATATATATATATATATATAGACACCCAATTTGACACACTGGGTGCAGAAAACTTATTTTGCGCCCATAATTTATTTTATGTTACATATGTAATTATTTACGTTCATGTTTGATCCATAAGAGAATACTCGACATAAATACGAAAACAATATGAGTCATACCAACATAAAAGTCATAAAAGCAACATAAAAATGCGTATTTTTTCATTTTTTGTACCGTCATGTAAATAAAAGTTTTATGTCATGTATATATTTTCTTACATTCTATTCGACACAAGGAATACGACAAAATTTACGTGACATAAAAATCATGTACGGTTCAAAAGATACAGGGTGGATGTAGAATAACTATTCTGCACCCTAAGTGTCAAATATATATATATATATATATATATATATATATATATATATATATATATAAGTTTAATGAAACTAAACACTATGGTAATAAAATAAAACTAGGAATATTTTTACGTAGTTGAAGTGTGTTCGAATCAATTTTCCACTTAGTGATAAAGGACCGAATGTACAGCGAAGTGGTATCCATGTACCATCCCGGCAATCCGGCTCTCCCCATAAGTATTCTTCACCTTACACGTTTTATATTTGCTTGCTTTTTCCGTGTTTTTTAACTTATAGAGATAGGCCTTGCAAGTTTCCGGGCTTGTCGATGAGGACTTCGCCCAGGTGGGAAACCTGAAGGTCAAGAAGAAACGGAAGACATATGAGGCTTCCGCTGGCTTAGGACGGATAGCGGCGCCTAGCTTTAGTTTCCACATGACACGATGGATCTATCGCTCTCTTTAGCCAGCCATTCTCTAGCGGAGAGTTCAGAGAATGAATTCCAATCAGTTACCAATCGTATAAATTGTATTGTAGAGTTCTTCTCACGCCTAGCACAGCTACACGCATTCCTTGAATGCAGAGCGGGATACACACAAGGTTTCCCAGGTAGAACATTCCGGAAGATGCCCAGATTATTAATCTTGAAGGGGCAAACGTGAGCTCTTCTTCGTAAGTTTTTCTTCCTTTGTCTGTATTTTCCACCATCCGTGCTTTTAAGAGTTACGGGTC